>CM032061.1:51584502-52161830 GCA_018831715.1 Matsumurasca onukii | reverse complement strand
ACTCTACCTTGGCTCTACATTTTGGAAACTTGTTCAATTCAAAAAGTAATACCATGAGAGGTGTAGCACCGTACACTCTTTGAGAATAGAGGCAGGGACAACTACCGGACTGGGAGACACGAACCAACGAAAGTTTGCCTGCTCAGGCTGGAGTTTTTTCTTCAACCGATTGCCGAATTCGATCAAAAACGCCGTTGTGCCCAAAGCATTAAAAACTCGTCTGAAAGCAGTCCTCAACTCTCAAGCGATCTATACACAGACGAGATCATGGCATTTATTTTGGAGGCCCTATAAATTGGCCAATGACTAGGGTCTAGACTGGTACTTGGTATTCGAAAGAAGGGAGAAAGCCAACGTACAATTTGTCTGAGTGAGATTTCAATAAAGTGTGAAAAAACCTTTAGCTCATAAAAAATGAGTACTGTATTACCATTGACTTTCCATCTTACAAAATGGAAAGTCAATGAGTCAATGGTATTACCATACATTTTAAATATAAAAAAATTGTATGCAATAAAATGCATATTTATAATGATTTTCCGTACCCCTGCCTTGTAAATAGCCTAACCCCGTCCCTTCCCCTTGTTCGCCAAACCCCGTGCCTTTTACGGTGGCAACTCGCATTTCCCACCTCATTCGTATTCCAAAATGGTATCACCGGATTGGGTCATACAAAAAATACCGACCGCTTATAATAATGTTTTTTTCTTCAAACAAATATACTTCTAACGAGTTACTGACAATCTGGTAGCACGAAGAACGAGACAATGTGTTACATACGGTACACCCAGGTGATGTGTTACGGTCGAATGACGTCACAACACACACACCAACACATGCTAAACAACAACACTCCCACTGCTTCAACCATGCACAGCTGTTTCACAGTTCTCACAGGTTAGAGACCAGCTGTTTATATCACAGATCTGTAAAAGCTTTTGCTATAGAGATCATTGTAGATTTACACATGAGTCAGAACGTTGATTCATTGGCTTTAAAAGTCAATGGTTGAATGGTCCAGGCAACACAACTCTTTCATTCGAGTTCGCCATGGCCGAGCAGACTGTGAGAGACGCCCCCCTCCTAAAATCATAATCCCTCTGCCCTAAATGTTAAAAGGTGAAAAGGTAACTTTACCTCATATTATCTAAAAAATACCAATTTTTTTTATCTAAATGTTGTCAGAAGGTTGGTGGAATCGACTTCGCCCCTAAAAAACTGACTATGACTTTTGTTTGGCTACTATTGTGCCTAACAAATCAGATCGTAGCTTCGCTTCAGCTCCCTTCCCCACGACCAAAACTATATACTTCCAATTTATATTATTTTTAAATCTTAATAAACATTCCCTTAAAATTCTCCAAAATGTGTACCAAAATACGAACGACAATTTTTTTTAAGACACGAAAGATAAAACAACTGCATTTAATAGACAAGAAAATTCAATAGTAAGTGCAAATATAAATAATTTCGAACCAAGTGTCCACGATGGTTCAATTCCAAGATGTTGTTCGATCTGTAGGACAGTACAAAAATAAATAAAAAAGTACCTCATTTCAAAAGAAAGACCTAGTTTATTTTCTCTAATTTTTCAATTCAACGTGACATATTAAGTTCGAAAGGGTTTCTTCCGTAGGAATAATGTTACCAACTAGAAATAAATGGGCTGTAGTGATGAGTGACATGTCGTACCCCCGGGCACTGTTTGATCGCAACACAAGTATAGTGATAGTGTACAGACAGACAGAAGCGACCAAACAAGAATAATTGAATAGATTGAATGACCGGTTGGAATTGACCAAGCGACCTTGACACAACGCAGTGGACAACTGAATCATTCGGCTTATTTTCAGTTTCTAAGACCGTATTTATAATTAGCCAATTGAACGAATGCACAAATTTCTGATACCCCATTGTCCGTCACAGTGCTGGTACTGTCTATGCAAAATTCCACGAAATAAGAATAAAGTAATAATTGGTTTATTCGCTAAACAGTGAACACCTTACCTCTTAACGTGTGTCACCCACAATTTTTGTCAAAATTCGAGACTTCTAACGCACTCTCATATTCATATACACTATAAAATATAAAAATATAAAACTCTTACAAGCGCGTTTTTTATTACATTGCCTTTTCATTTTAAGACGTTCAGAGTAATACACAACGTCGCGGTTTTGAACACTATGAACTCGAGTAAAAACAAAGTTAACGCTAAGTTTCGTAGTTTCTAGCCGCTTCAAAACATGTAATTTTCTATAACATTGATTAGTCAGAAAACATAGTTATTTTCCACCACCGGAACTGCGCAGTCTTAAAGCTTCGAGTTCGACTCAGTGAAACTATCGCCGGTTTCCGTTTTAAAGCCTGCACAACCTTCCCAATACAATGGGTAATAAATCAGAACGTGGTGGGAACAGTCTAAAAAATCAGTCAACCAGAGCGTCAAAATTCTACCCAGTTAAAGTCTAGCAAAACTTCTTATCAGCTGTGTTAAACCTGTTGAGCCTAAGTAATCACTGCACAAACAACCAATCGCGCACTGCGTACCCACTAACTTCTGTTTCTTGAATGGGACCGAACTGAACTGGATAGAGTGGATTGACGAATGAGAACCAACTGATGGGTCAGTACGATCAGTCCCACTACAGCCCGTGCGCTGAGAAAACACCTAGAAAGCGAGAGGAGGAGTTGCGGTGCTGCTCGGCGTAGTGAGCTGTAGATCTGGAAGGGTCTCCGTCCCACGGCAGCCAACTGTGAAAGAGAAATTCCCTACCTGTTGGTTGTTTGTCCCACAGGATAGTAGCAAAATTCATACATGAATTGTCTTTGATGTAGTAAGCTGTGAAAAATCATAATCAATTATTTTGGTGTCGATTACAGCCCAGAGTTGAATTATACTATAAAACCAATCGTACAGGTGACTGGTGACTGAACGAGTAAACATATAGGAACTTCCCGGCATGCTGCTCCCCCTCAACCAAATACATACTCTTTTAAGCTCTTGAACCGTGTGAAACCTTCAAGAAAACACAGAGAAACCGTCATCTGGGCCAGATGACCTCCAGTTTGTTAACGAGGTTGATACTACAAGTTGTCGGCTAAAAAAGATGGTGTCTGAAAATCTGCCCTTGTACTTACCTCATATTTTGTATCATATCGGAAAACATTTGCTTGGATATTTAATCTGATGAAAAATCGTTAGTCTAGACTCTAGAAACAAAAAGCACTACAAAACTAAATACCATGGTATATCTCTTCACCTAATTCAGTGTAGGTAACCCCCTCCGAAAGGGTACTCCCCCGTCAAATTTGCTAAATTTTGATGCAAAATAGTGAGTTATGAGGCGTTTTGGAGGACGTTTTCTTCCTAAACACAACAGATGTAATACGCTGATTTCATAACAACACAGTAGTCGAAAACAGAACATACCTAACATTTGGATTAGATAAAATATTTTTAGATTCTTTGCTAATCACAATTCTTGTGCAGAAATAGGTTTTAAAATATTGTGTTATCCAATTTATTTTTCTAATTTTCAAATCAATGACTATCCAAATACTTTTGAAATGTTTTTCACTGGGTTAGAGTTAAACGATGTAACCTGGAGACTTTGGATGGACACCCAAGAGCTTAACCACCGGTAAAATATCAACTAATGCCTATCACATTCACATACGCAATCGGATCGGTGCTTTTCGGTGTTTGAGTAAATTGCAAGAGTCATAGTTGCACCCGCCGAAACTGAAAATCACCCTTATAATTAAATGTCAAAACCATTTCTTAGTGGGTGGTTTTGGGCCATGAAATGTTTTAAATTTTTTTACAAAATGGTAGGCCGGATAGTACGGAGGCCGGATGGTCGCGAGCCGGATAGTCAAGAGTCTACTGTATTACCAAATTAATATGTAGGCGTACTATATTGGTTAACATGAAATGAGTACTGCTGCAATGTACTAATGTAGTGTAATGGATACATTATTGTATGTTCGCATAAAACATCAGAAACTCATTTTGTATTAATGTAGCATGTAAAGCAATACAAAATTGAATTACCAAATTATTTCAAACTTTTTAGAGCATTTTACTGTAGGTTTGTTTTTGAAGTCGGTTCAATTTTTTTCTTATAAAGTTTTTATTTCACAATTTTTAGTATTAATTTTTTTCAAAAATATTTGAATTTCAGTTTATTTATTTTGTTTGCTAAAGACTCTAATCAGACAGTTTATAATATTCCAGATTGTTGTACCTAAATACAGTAACGTTGAATAAAAACCTGTTTCGTCTTTTGAAGCTGATGAATGAGTTTGTAGTTGTACTTGTAGTGTAATGAAATCATATTATCTTAAACTAAGTAATTAAGTCATAAGATCTTCAGAAAGCTTTTAGTTAGTTTGAGAGAGATAGGCAGCCCTCTAATCGGACCCTAGGTTTGAGTCCTTCATCCTCGGTATCTATCGCTGGTTTGACGTGATTTTTCTTCAGTACAAACTGAAGTAAATAATTGTATATAGCTGTGGGTACAGCTCTTCTAGGTAGACAATCAGAGTCAAACCGCTGCACTCATGTCACAAATCTGCCACACGGAAGTGAGGAGAATCGCCTGTATCAGGGTAACGCTTCGTCCTTGACCTCGAGGCCTTTGCATATGGTAACAATGCAGAACATAGACCGTTTGCTTTTCCCATGGCAAGCTGGCTTCGCTCGCGATAGCGTTTTAGTCAAACGGGTATGGGGCATCAGGGTGATTTGACAAGCCTTCGGTTATTTGCTAATAATAATCTCGCAAAAGTAGTTGTTCTCTGAAAGATGTAGTTTCGGTGCTTACAGCAAGCAAAAGACTAGGTCTCGCTCCACTCGCGTTGACGCTTCGTTGTTGTTGGCCTTCGTTTGCTTATTCCCAGCTCACAAGATCATGTACAGTTAAGTTTCGGCCCGTATCCTTATGACTTATGGATAGGTTGCTCTTTGTTTTGCAAGTTTGCTGTATTAGGAGTGGTTTACATTGCTCATACTAACGCGCCGTCCTTTAGCCTCGCAAATTAGTACCGGTTTTTGCTAATTGTCACTTTTGTGTTTTCTAACTTTCTGGCTTTGCTTTAACTTAAAACTACTGTATGTAGAGTGAGCTGATTTCTGAACATTTTATAAGTTGAATCTTTCTTGTACAGTTATGTACATATTTAATCATGTTGAAATTAACGCAAATGCTGTTTAAATGTACAAGTAGTTCACGCTTACCCTCAAAATGTCTGATTGTTTCGAATCTTCTCCAGGAATATATGTATTTTAAACGTATCAGGGGTAAAATTTTTGAGTAAGTAATGTTCTGGACAGAACGGTACCATTATCATATACTTCAATCCCATCAAAATGAAAACATCATCAGCTTAAAATACGGGAACAAACCCGTATTTGCGTAAAATGTATCAGAAGATTTTTATAAGTTTTACGGTACTCAAAACACTTTATGGAAACCATTTTGTAGAAAATTTGATTTTAATTAGTCTTGTACCTTTACCATTTTAATAGCCTTGCCGAAGTGATACCTATACTACTAAGCACGCAAGGAATACATGTTTCGGCATGAAATGTTGGACATTTTATTCTTGTTTACAGAATCTACAAAGAGTTTCAAAGCTTGTACAATGCGTTTTTTGTTGAAAATTTAGCTATGCACAGAATCTTATCATTACGGGTTTATTATATTGAAAATTAAGTGTCTATGGCTATCAAACTTATTTGAAGTGCTAAATATTACGTGTTTTTAGCGAGAAGGAGGCCATAGCTCGGTAAATATGAGTACAATCACATTAAAAGTGTATATTTTCTTAAAGACAATTAAATTTGACCCTCACTTGGTCCTTCAAAACTTTGATCGGATGTTTAATTCGGTATCTATAACTCTATAAATACAAACAAAGAAATGTTTTAGAGTGTTTATAGACGAAAATAGCTGTTTATTTTAGCAAAACTCAAATATTTGAAGATCATAAGGCCACTATCTTGTTGAAAATTTATTTTAAATCGAAATAGTGCTATTGAAGTCCTATTTCAGTTCAAAATAGTGTTCTTACCACGCAAAATACGCATTAGGTACACGGGTTTTGAGATTTTTGAGGTATTTACCTTTTATATAGAAATATTAGTCCGATCAAAACTATATTTAAATGGGACCACTATGGAATTAGGACCTATTAATCAACGCAAACTGGCTGTAAAATTATGGCCGCATTCAAAAGTTATTCTGATTAGGCATAACAATAAAAATTACGTGTTTTTGAGCGAGAAGGAGGTCATAGCTCGGTAAAATGAATATAATCATAAGAAATTTATATTTTTCAAAGACAATTAAATTTCACCTCACGTGGTTCCTTCAAAACTTTGATCAAGTGTATAGTTTGGTTCTATAACTCTGTAAATACAAACAAAGACATTTTTAGAGTATTTTAGACGAAAATATCTGTTTATCTCAACAACACCCAAGTTTTAGAAGAATTTAATGCTATCTTGTTGCAAATTTAATTCTACATCGAAATAAGGCTATAGAAATCCATTTCCGGTTCGAAAAGTACTACAAAATACGCAACAAGTACACGGGTTTTGAGATTTTTGAGGTTTTTTACTTTTTTAATATAGAAATATAAGTCCGATCAAAAGAATATTTATATGGGACCACTGGGTATAGCCCTACCAAACAAACAAACCGCATCAAAATCGGTGCTGTAATTCCAAAGAAATCCGTGGACAGACATAGATTAAAAAAAAAAAGTCTCACTTTGACTTTGAGTAACCTCCTCCTTTTGAAGTCGGTTAAAAATGAATACCCAGATCAAGATAAATTTAAGAGAATAGTGACTGTCTTGATAAATTCGGTTAGAAATCGCCAACACACGATCGGTTTTGAACTGTTTCAAAACGAACCGCTTTTGAATGCGGTTTTGAAAACGTAATGTATTTGGCCATTTTGATTTTTAAGAACATTGTTCTCCACTTTAAAAGTCAGGCAACAATTGCTGCAGTCGTGCCTAGTGGTGAGATTGAATCCGCTTGATAAGGTCCTGGTTTCGGTCCGTTTGACAACTCTGCGTAATGAGATGCACCACACAATAAGAAAATAACCTTTTACCCATATTTTAATTTTTTGTCTATGCCAGTGCATTTTTTGGCGTTACTAAGCCTAGTGTTTGTGGCATCACAAACGCTTTTAGGAAAAAACGGTCCAAACCCTGTGCCTGTGGCGAATTGAACCCGCGATTTTTATACGTTAGGCGCCGCGTAATTTTACCCACTTTAACCACATACGCATTTATAAGGATGCGAGCGGTGCTCTAAGACCGCGGCAGCTCTATCCGGCCCACCTGAAAAAACTTGAACTCAAAGGTTATCCGTTGACTTTAAATAAAAGCAATTGTTTAATCATAAATTTACAAAAAATATAATGGCGGTCAAAAGTGGGTTTTGCTATTACAGAGGAGTGAGTAGTCCGATTTAAATAACACTTGGAAATGCGTCTTCCCGTTATAATTTTGAGTAAAACTTGCAGTAAAAAACCATGTAAGTCCGAGGCCGAAGGCCGAAACGAGGCTGTGAGCAGAGCAAACTAGTGTTACAATTTTGATGAATTAGAGTAACAAATTTGAAAGCCTTTTTTCAAAAACAAATTTGAATGCGGACCCGGCTAGGTCATACACCCGCATTATTTGCCACTTGATCGAATAACACTACATTATTTTAATTGTTCGTCAAACAAAAAATACGACTTTCATAACGTTTAAAGTAAACCTGTTCTAGTTTTTCCCGTACACCATCGTACCATTGACTTTAAATATACATTTAAACATGATACATTTAATACAACGATCGTACAATAGAAGGTAAATCTGAGAAGCCTCTATGGGGTTCTATCCCCCTCATCACTTTCCTTAGTTACGTCCTATCTTTAGTTACTCTATGGTTACGTCACTGTTCAAAGGAAAGTCGATTCACTCATCCATTGACTTTAAATATACATTTAAAATCAATGACTCATGCCAGCGGTGCTTTGGGGCTTAACTGCGTGTTGGCTTAGTTATATGGTGGCTTATAGTATTTTTACACATTTTGTATGTAGCTGGAATATTCTGATTCAGAATTGTTTATAAGAAAAAAAGCAGGCACAACGAAAGGTTGTAGGAAGGCAGCGGAGTACACCGATTCACGGCGCATCGATTTTGCGCATTACCGAAGCCTGAGACCGAACTGGAACCAAGCACAGAGTACGTTTCACGAAGGAAGTAGGAACTGAGCTTTTATGGTTTGAGTTTGATTCGTGCGCAGCAGTGTACTCCGCTCCCTACAGTCTTGTGTGTGTGTTTATTTATTTCATTCTCTAAAGACTTTAGGCTGTTGTCAAAGTAAGTCGGATTTGAATTTTGTCTCATATAATGTCATATGCCTGATTGTATTCATCTTCTAGGCTTATTGCATTCCACAATTATTGATTTAATATTACACAAAAGAAGAAGCTTAAGGTCGCCAAAGGAGAGTAGGCCCGAGGTAAATATTCAATCTTGGCCTAGGCCTGTACACAGGATTTCAGAGAAAACCTGTTATGGGCTCAAGGTTTTTTTATGCTGTGTTTATGTTTCTTTTCCGTTAATGTTTTTCTATGATTAAAAAACAAAATAGTTTTTACCTAGGTTTGAAGATCTCACCTCGTTACGTAGCCTAACCTTAGCTATTGTAATTTTGGTATTAGTCTAGAAGAGTGACTTATAATATTATGAGCTAAAACTGATTTAACACGATGTGGAGGAGGCTCCTAAATATATACAAATTTAACGCGCGGCACTCTATCGTAGACGACAGTATCTGTCACCCACTTCAAATTAACCTAGAGGCTGAATAAGGTGTTATCGTGAAGTTAGGTCAGCAAAAATTAAGTTAGTTGATTTCTTTTTGTAAAAACATTGTTATTAATGGTTTCCGCAACTTTCCAGAAGTTAAAACATCGTTATTTGGCCTTTTTGGAAGGTTTAAACTTAGAAAAGTGCTAAAAATCCATAAGTCACTCTTCTAGATTTTTACCCTTATTTTGTCTCCTACCCTAACAACCTACCCCAGAATTGAAAGCTATCGTAAACTGTGTCGCGCTTATGATTCTGCAGCCCTTAACCATTTATTGAAATAGCCTATATCTGTAGCCCACCACTGCCAATTTGTGGCATTCTTGTTCCTATCCAAAGACTGATGCCTCCTATTTACATAATTTGGGCTTATGAAAATTGATTGCCGCAAATTACTCATTTTACTATATGACATATTTTGCTTTCACTGACTATTTTAGATGCTTGCTTCATCAATCGTGGGCTAAGGGAAAACCTGCCTTACCAGTGAGGAACTTGGTCTGCGGGTTGAACAACTTTTGACGTCCCAAAATCGTTGGCAACTTTTTTGACTATATTTAGTCCTGTGTGTAATGCATTTTTACTTTAAATAGCTGTGATGTGCCTTGGTATATTATTGAATAATTTTAATTACTCGTAACCATATTTCAATATAAATTGATTCTGTAAAGAAGTGTACCTCGCGGGCAAACTACACAGACAGAACCCTACTTTTACAATACAGACCAAGTGACGCACATCTGGGGCACTTGAGAAAATAAATACAGTAGACTCTCACTTAAAAGGACTAATGAGGTGAAAGAATCTTCCGGGCACTGCTTTGTTTACATTACAACTGCCTATCGTTGTGTAGAAGGGGTTCCGCGAACCAGTCTACCCACTACGCAAACGAAGAAAACAGAGTGCATAGTCAGCTGGTAGTATTGATTTTTCCGTACATGGTAGATTGTGTGGTACATCTTGCTCATTGTGCCAACTGCCGGCCTAAGTAAAGATGTTCATAGCTCGGTTTAGTTGACGTCATAAAGTAACACAGTAGGAACTATGATTTATACCAAGGCTGATAAAAGCACTGCATTGTAAGTCTATGCTTTTAACCATACAGCAAAGTATTGGAAAAGTTTTGTTGTTTATTAATGATGTCAATGTTTTAAAAAAACTGTATCTGTTTCAACTTTTTTTGTTGTTGGTTGGGGTTAGCGGTAGTCTACTGAAAAAGCTGTAAAAACAAGCTGTAAAAAATAGTTAATTTGGGAGTATCAACTTGAAATATATTAAGTTCAATGAAATTTTACTCATCCGCTGAGGTGAACTTAACATGCGTGTGGTCTGGTCTGTAGAAGCTGCCTTCTTAAAGGCGCAATAGTAACTGAGGTCCAGGAAACTCTTTTAATTTTTGGGCTGTTTCACCTTACATGCTAAACATCCTTTTCTAAATTAGTTTATAGCACTATTATACCTTGTTGCTTTCAGGCCTTACAGGAGGTGTAACAACTCAAGTGGAAGGTAAATCAAAATTCCAACAAGTTTACTATGGATTGCAAAGGTCGGTTGAAGTCTCTAAACGGGCAACTGCTGTATAAAAATCCACATACTTGCTCTGATGTTGTTAAATGTGAGCTAAACAAAGCTATAAGTGACCTTCAAGCTAAAGTGATCAAATCCACCGATATTCCCATAGAGACTCTTTATGAACAACAGCGCAAAGAGTTCCAGCTTTTGGGGTTGTTGAACGTATCGTTTCCTGACCTCGACAGTTTGAAAGACGATCTACTAAATTGTGAATACCCTGTAGGAAACGGTAAGTTTTCCCTCACATGCTACTATTTTAAAATTAAACAGTGTTTAAAAAACAGTATGGTCAGGGTCTGATATGCACAGTGTCCGCCAAAATAAACAGTACTGGAACTAAACAACTGTACCTTTCTTCTCAATTAGCTGTGACAGCTTTTAACTGTTGCAACATCTTCGTGTTTATTTTGTCTTTCCCCTTTGAGGTTAGATTAGGCTGAAATGGTGTTGACAACTGAGGAAAAGGCTTTTATTGTAGAGCATTATTTCCACTCATACGGAATTGGGTGTGCATGTGGGCCAAGTTTGTCTCACACTGCACTTAGGTTTCAAGCGAATTATCATACAAATCCGCTGAGTAATGCTGTTAGATAAGTGTCATTCAAACATTTCGAAGAACCGGTAGTGTTTTGACTCGGCGGAAGGGCCTCCCTGGCCGCCCTACTACTGTCTGCACAAACAAAAATCACGGAAGAGTGCTGCAGCAACTGTTGCAGTCTCCTAAAAGAAGTCTGACACAAACATCATTCTTTAAAACTGAATGTGAGTTGTACCTCTTTAAGAAAAATGTTCAAAACCTCTCTTTGCGGAAATGACGCAAAACCTTCAAGAACGATATGAATGTTTCCTAAAAATGGACGGAGGTCATATTGAACATATTCTAACCCAAAACTGATGGATTTCGCTTCATTTTGTATGTTTATATGTTAGTAACCTCATGCAAATAAAATCTAACACTTTCAGTACTGTTTATTTTGGCGGGTACTGTACATATGTGTGTATCACAGAAAATATGTCAGTCCTCAAGTCCATTTGTCGATACATCTCACGTCCTCCCTTACGGTCAGTGACATTTTTACAATCTTTTAGGTATAGTTGATGAGGATTGTTACTAAATAACGGTAGGTTACGTATGATATTCCCAGTGGTGTTAATCAAAAGCAGGAACTATGTATGTTCAATGTCGGCAAAATTGTCAACTCATGTTGTATGCTTTTTCACACTTACACTGGTAGCTCCTTTACATAGTTCAAGGTTATTCCTGCTGTTTAACTCTTCCATTTAAAAACTCTTAATATGTTGCTTTTTGACAAAAAATCATTATGGTCGTTAGTTTTCTGCTTAACATGAATTGGCTAGCCTTAACCTTCATATAAGCAAGATCTAGAGATAAACCTAGTTTCACTGTATCCACTTTCTGTGAAGTTGAAGATTCGGTCGATGAGGATGCCACTCCCAAGAAAACCTCCAAGAAGAGAAGAAGAGCGACTGCCGCAGAGAGTGAGTTGAGCCTTGGTGATGAAACTTGGTTACCGGTGGATCCTCAGGATGAGGAGTTTGTCAATGTGCAGTGGAACAATTATGTGACAAACTTCAACTCTACAATCCCCAACCTCTTGCAGGATGAGAAGTTTGTCGACGTCACTCTTGCCTGCGGTGGAAATTACCTCAAGTGTCATAAAGTAAGTTTACATTTGGATTTCAGATGACTATTCCAGAGTTTTTAATATTATTGCGGGCATTTTCCATCATGCAAGAAGTGAGCAAGAAGTTGGGATCTGCGATTTGACCCCCTCTTCAGGTGAAAGATAGTTACAGAAAGCAGTAACTGCTCCGTGTTTCCAACAAAACATTACAACTATTTTCAGCCTCTTTGTATTTGAAGCGCTTATGTACCTTAAATTTTCATAGTTAAGGCATAAGACATTTTTTTTATGAGAAATTACATTTATTAGATTTTATATTCCATTCCATGCAAGAATTTTCCACTTGAATCCTTCCACAGTAAGGACTTTCTTTACTGAAGTGTAAGCAATGTCTTTACTAGTCTTAGGGCCGGTTTCCCCGAATTCTTGCTACGCTGGTTTATTTAGTGCAGAGCACAAATCTATACCTCTGGCTTAAACTCTGAGACTTTGTTTCCCCAACTTTTTGGCAGGCACAGTATAGGAACAGTATATTAATCTATGAGTTGGCTAACCTGTTTGTCTTTTTCTGTTTGATTTCGGTAGAAAAAAAAATGCTTGTTTGATTTGAGTTGAGGTAATGTTTACTGACTCTTCAATGTAAAGAAAACGTTGAGCCTATTTTATTGAATTGTAATTTCTATCTTATTCCAACTCACTTTTCGGCATTTGTATGAAACTTGGACACAAACAGGCTAGGGCATCAGACACTAGCTTAATGATTTTGCTAACAGAGGACGTGTGCATTCATTTACCTCACCTCCCCTAAATTGATCAAAAAAGTGCCGGAAACATACAACCTCAATACGCACACAAATTTATCCACAGGTGACAAAACTTGACAATTGTTATTTGTGGATCTCAAAGAATCACTTATCAAATCGAGCACAAAACTTGCAGTTTCCTTTCTTATTTGAAGTCTAAAAAAAACTGCTTCATCCAATCTCCTAAATGATAAACTCTTTCCCTAATTCAACTGAGCCCTCTTGTTCTTGGTACTTCATGCTTGTAATCCCCTTCCTCAATTTCTTCTAATATTTCCAACAGTTCATCACATTCACTAATTATGCACTTAAAAAAAATCCGACGTTGGCAAAACAGGCCCTTAAGGTCTTAAACTGCTGCCTTAAGGAAATAAACGTTAGTAATTTGTCATTTATGGCATTTTATGGAATGCTCTTAATTTAAGTAAAATTATGTACAAGACAGAAGAGATCCTTGGTTAGTTTAAAGAAAAGGGCATGTTAATGCGTTGCTGGTAGGTACCTTTGCTAGCACTTTTAGATAAAAGATGGTTAGAAGATTGAGCTTTTTTCTTAGTTCACTATCAGTGTGGGCTTATGTGGCAAACACAGTCAATCTTATCACGATAATGGAACGTTTCTCTACCTGGTTTCTCTTTTAGGTTATCTTGGGAGCATGTTCGTCATATTTTGAAGAACTGTTAAGTGCCAACCCCTGTCAACATCCGATTATTTTGATGAGAGATTTTGAGTTTTGGGAAGTCCAAGCTGTTGTGGAGTTCATATACAAAGGTGTAGTGAACGTAACTCAGGACAAACTCTGTCGACTTTTGCAAGCTGCAGAAATACTGAAAGTAAAGGGTAAGTCAGATTCGCTCCTAGCCATCCTGATGCTGCATTGGGCAGCTTCTGGACTTAAGGTCTGTCAAGAGGGTAAGAAGTAGAGCTGTGCGGGATCCCGGATTTCCGGTACCGGGATGGGGTTTAGATTAATTCCAGATCCCCTCCCCTTAGTACCAAAATTTCGGAACGGGAAGTAAAACTGCTGGGGTTTTTTTTGTGAGTGT
Source organism: Matsumurasca onukii (assembly GCA_018831715.1). Taxonomy (NCBI): domain Eukaryota; kingdom Metazoa; phylum Arthropoda; class Insecta; order Hemiptera; family Cicadellidae; genus Matsumurasca; species Matsumurasca onukii. The sequence continues at coordinate 52,147,876 of CM032061.1, read as the reverse complement.
GTACTTCTAGTAAAGATAGGATAATGAACTAGTGGCCAAGCAGTTCTAAGTAAACAACCCCTCTCCGCCCTACTTCCTTGCTGAGTGTATTTCCAATGGAGACCGGTAGCCAATGTCAGGTTGGCTGTTAACGATCTCAGACAGAACCAAACATTCATTTTGTACTTATCCAACTCTAGCTTGCAATATTATACTTTTATTGTTCTAAAACCATTGCAATTTATTGTAATTCAAAACCAGTATAAAAACATTATTTCATCATTGAGTAAATGGCAATGAGATAAGGATTAACAAACACACAATTCACTCTCCTCAAAGCCTGATCCCACTGTATCACATGTATACAGAGAAAATGCTGTGATTGGCTAATGTAACCCCGCCCCTACGTGTCTGCCTAGCAACAGCTAATGATGTAGTAGCCAACTGATAAGGATGCAGCTGTCCCACATTAACTCAATGCACCTGCCTTCCCCTCCTGCTCACACACTGCAGCTGCTGTCTTCCCTACTCTGCCCTCCTTTCTCTTTTTTGTCCTTTCCACCTATCTTCTCTTTCTTGCCTTCACACCTCGTCTCTGTGTCCTGGTAGCAGTCTGATTCCGTCTCTCTCACTCCTTACATTAGCAGCAACCTCATTGTGATTTACAATCCTTTTGTGATTCATTCTCCTGACTTTCCCTAACTGTTTTTGCAATGTTTTGGGCTGAGTCAGTGTTATTCATTGTAAATGAGTGAGGGTGAGTGGGCTATGAAATAGCTGTGATGTACTTTGAGATTTTTATTTTAAAACTGCACGGTGTTGTAAGCCACAAACAACTGATTGATCATAAACAAAATAATTTGATTGGAGAAACTCAAGTTTAGTTAATATTTCTTTAATAAGTCTATTTGCCAACTTTTCTTGTTCCTGAATCCTGAATTTTTATCACAATCCCTCCCGTTCCCGTCCCAGACCCAAAATTCTGCTCCCACACAGCTCTAGTGAAAATAGTATTCGTCTATTTATCACTTCAAATAGTGTTCTCCATCATGTACCATTCATTTATATATCAAATCAAATGTGCCAAGTTAAGGCTGGAGTGACTATGGCTCTTTAGATAGCATTTTTAACGGTTTTCCTCAATTGAAATGTAATATGAAGCCTAATATTTAGTATTCTACCACAGAACCCGAAAATTAGCAAGATTTATTGCCGAAAATGAGAAACAACCTGGTGTAGGAAAATGTTGTATTTTGGTTTTATTAATATATTTTACCACCTATAGTCAGTTTGTTGAAGAACACACTGATATGGAAGGGTTTTAAGTGAAATATGGGATAAAGATTCAGTAAACTTTTAAATTATAAAATGTAGCAGACACTGAAGACACTGGGTACAAGTGGCGCTGACCTAGCGGAATAGTTTGGCTCGACTGGCGATTTGACAATGTTAACAAAACTTGCCACTTTACTCTCTAGTACCTTGAGAGGATGTCAGAGCTACTCAGAAATCAACTTGATGAACAAATCAACATACATGGTTTTTGCTCATGCTCCTTCTTGATCTTTGTTCTCTGAAAACTGCATCAACATTTTTCAGGTATGGCCGGGACTGAGAAAGAAATGGTTTGTGATGAGAAATCTTCACCTGTAGTACAAGATTTACAGCCAGAAATAGATAGCAGTAAAAACAAGAAGAGAAAAGCTAAGAGTCTTCCTGCCAAGGTAGTAATTTTAAACCCTTAAATTTATATATTTAACTGAGTATTGCTGTATCTGAAAACACATAGACCAAGCCTGAAATAGAAACAGCCTTGAAAAGGTAATTTGCTAAATGTATTTTTTGGCTCTGTAAGAAAAGTCTGTTATAGAAATTTTTAAATATAGACCTTTTATTTATGGTGCTTGGGCTCATCCAAATGGATTGCCATTGCAATTTTTCGGCAGTATCCATTTTAAGCTCGTTTACATGTGGTTTACCCATGGGGAGAGCCCATCTTAAATAAACAGTGACCGGGGCAGGATGAAGTTGCTGGCGTAAGATACAGTCAACTCCGTTAACTGCGATAAAGTCGGGTTGAGGCTTCCCGGATAAGCAAAATCGCGGTTAATCATAAAACCTAAAATTAATGTACAATAAGGTATATAAGACCTAAACAACCAAAAGTGGATAAGGCCGTTTTCAGGCGTTCTGACTTTTGTGTGCATGATAGGTGGGTTTCATTACAATGTAGCGGACCCGTGGCGGGCGTCGACTCCATATGATTGTATTGTAATAAAACTCACTCAGCGCCGTGCCGTATCAGACCTGCAGCGAAAGTCGGAGTGGGATCAAGCGGTCTTATCCTCATTTTAGTTGTTTAGGTCTTTTCACCTAGTATACATTGATTTTGGCGCTTCATTCTTTGTCGCGGTTAATCCATAGCATAGTTAACCCGATTAGGTTGTCAGAGTTGACTGTAGTTTAATATGGATTGCTCAAGGCCTGTTTTGCTATTTTCCTTTATATAGAGGAGAAGGACACGTTTTTTATTGTTTTGAGGTTGATTACATTTTCAATAGGAGATTGCAAAAGAGGGCATGTGAGAAAGTCATAGAAAGTCATGGCATAAGTATTAAAATAAACCAAAAGACAGAAAACTGTAATTAAAAAAGATTGGGTTAGGCTTCAAAGTGTTAATTACGAGGTCATCCAGAAAGTGAAGAACGTTGTGGAATGGTCAAATAAATATTGAGATATCACCACAAAACTTTATTAACACATGCATAGAACCTTCCTCCACTTTTTACATCTTTGTCATGGATTTCAAGACACTGGTTGTAACGTGGGACCAGTTTTTCCATACAGTGTTCCACTCATTTGCCGTAAAACATGAGCCAAATTTCTTAGCCTTGGAGTTCCTCATTGTTAGCAAAATCCTTAAGCTTTGGGAATAAGTGATAATCACTTGTCACCAAGTCAGGGCTGTAAGGTCGATGACTAAAATTTCCCAACATAGACATAGAGATTCGTGACACGTTTTTGCAGATGCATGAGTCCGAACATTGTCAGCAACACTTTTTCTGACAGCATTATTCGTCTCTTGTTTTACGGTGCGTCGAAGTTGTTGGAGGGTTTCACAGTATGCTTCTGAGTTAGTTGTTTCTTTTCTTAGCATAAATTTGACATGGATCAAGTCCTTTCGGTCCCAAAAAACAGTTGTCATTCCGAGTGTTTAAATTTTACACTTTACATTTAGCGGGGTTTTCAATTGTCGATGCCATTATTAATAACTGTGAAAACGAGATGCTTAATCACACAGCAACGAACCTACACTGAAACTGAAGATGTAGCATGGAGCTAGCAGCTGAACGCGCACTCGTAGCGCGGAGGGGCCTGCTCGGTGTGATGGCAATTGTTCTTTACTTTCTGGATGACCCTCGTATAATAATAATTTCATGGGTGATAATGTCCTTAAAACATGTGACTGTTATTGTTACAAAATATTATAATCAAGGGTGTTTTATTGTAATACATTTATTTCTTTGAGGTATGATGACCCGTACATTCCAGTTTTACTAGTGAGGTGAAGTCAACGAAATTAAATTGAACTTCTCATGCGTTAGTTCTGGTCTGTAAGGAAGCTGACAAAATTTCGGGCTGTGGTAATGACCTGACCTTTGTTCGGTCAATAGCAAACATGTTAAACAATTGAAATTACACTCTATCACCTAAAATATGAAATTGTGCATTTAAAAGTAATATAACACAAAATAAAATGTTTTTCTAGGGAAAGTCTCTACGTTCTAAAAAGATTGCTATGGGAAGTCCCTCGGAATCTCCAGAAAAAGTCTTGGAAATATTTCCCCCTATGGTAAGTTTGACTGATATGTGCTAATAGTGTTGTTACTTATTGTTTACACTATATTAATAATAATTTTATTTCTAAAGAAATTTGAAGACAAAATGTTTGGACGAACTGGTCTTGAACCCGTGTCTCCCGCTTGCTGGGCGGTTATGCTAAACCACTACACCATCCGTCCCAACTATTTCTGCCTTCAAATTTAGAGAAGTACTTAAATCTGAATGTTTATCCGAAACATGTGACTGTCAAATAAAGACTTAGTATTAGACTTTAGCATTAAACCGCCCGGCAAGCGGGAGACCCGGGTTCAAGTCCTGGTTCGGTCCAAACATTTTGTCTTCAAATTTCTTTAGTAATAAATTAGCTTTTTAGCGTTTATACAAATTAAGATATCTAATAATTTTATTTGTCATGTACAAAAGTCTTTGTGTTGACAAAGCTGAAAATACATATAGGTAACAAAATAAATAACAAGTGAAAAAATAAAAATATATAAATATTTAAACTCAAAACAAAGTAAATCACTAACCTTAATTATTCAGTAGTTATAACCTTATATAATTAATAAAAATTAGTTACCATTATTTAAATCCTAGTCAAATATGCCCCAACATAATAATATGATCATGTGGGCTTTTCACCAGATAAGCTCTTAACGTCCTTTTGAATAAGTTAAATTTTTTTTCAGTAAATTTATTAAAGCACAGTTTTTGAGTTATTATAGTTTGAAAAATGCATGTACAGATTCCATTTTGAAAATATCAATATTGTTAATTTTCCTACAAAGGAACTCTACTATGTTCACAGTTTATCCAATTTCAAAATAGTTTGTCAAGCAGTTTAGAAGATAGAAAATATTTACTAAAAAACACAAAACGGCAGCTGGAGACCAAAAAAAAAAAAAAACACAACTTGTACAATTTACCATTTTCTATTTGTTTTGACTCAAGGATCAATAAACTAAGTTTGGAGTAGTAGTTTAGGGACACCCTGTATATACTGAGTAGTTCAACACCCTTTTGGTCCGCAATAGTTCAACTATCGAGTGGTTTTGTATTAAAGTTATGTAAACTCAAATAATGTTCTTTTTCTAGAGCAAGCCCTCACAACCAAAAAACATTGTTACGGGAATTCCCACCAATCCTGTGGTAAAACTCCTCAAAATATCTTCCCCTGATGTAAGTGTGACTAACAGCGTGGTTATTGATGGGTTTTGTTTGTTTTCTTTTGTTTTACATTCAAAATTGGACCACTTGAGTTGGATTAGATTTGTTTGCCCAATATTTCTTTATTTGCTGAGACCATGCTTTTCTTTCTTCCACTGAAATCACCCCACCCAGTCTTTGCTTGTTGATTTTTATCGTTAGTGTGGTGTGTATATCCCGAGAGCATGGTCTGGTTTTTCAAATCAAAATCTTCTATTTTGGTTTTTAATTTCTTCCTTCATTTTTTGTAATCTACCTGATGTCTTTTACTGTTACATAAATCCTTTATTATTTTTCTAGTTTCTTCCCATACACCGTCTTGTAATATTTTTTATCTATGCATGTCATGACAGTTCTTTTGTCTATTTTTATCAATCCATAACTTGTTACTGTGTTGATTGTTTTGACTTTTGAATATGGTTTCACTTGCATATGCTGTCAGTGGCTGAGTTACCGTCTTGTAATGTTTGAGTGAAGTGGCTATTGAAAGGCTGATTGTTTACGTTACATTCTACTACTCAAAATAGGAAAGGGTTCCTTATTTTATCTTTGCTGTCATGTGTCTAAGTACTGTGTATTAAAGTAATGTAACCTCAAATAACATTTTTCCAGAGCAAATCCTTACAATCAAAGAACATTTTTGTGAAATTTCCCACCGGACAACCTGGACAACTCGACAAAATATCTTCCCAAATGTAAGTGTAATTAATGTGTGATAATAACATACATTAAACTAATTGGACGTTATTTTTCTTAGAAACACCTAATGGTGTAATGGTTAATAAGGAGGGGTATGTTAAAATTAAGGTTGAACAGGATTGGATTTATCCCTTCGGACAGAAATCGGGCGAGACAAATTTTTTCTTGCTTGATATCGGGAAATTTTCTGATGGGATTAAAAGCTTATTTCAGTCATCACAAATTATAATGAATAGGTTGAAAAATTGAATAAAGGTTTATTACAGTAAAAAAACGTATATTTACCTTACAAATCCCAATTTCGTGTTCCATTTGTGAGTTAAAAAAATGTGTTTGGTACAGCATGACTGTCCTTTGATTTGATATTATTATTGATGGTAACAGTGATATTACTATATACACTAGACTCCCGGTAATACGAACTAGTTGGTACCGGACCCTGTTCGGACTAACAAAAATTCGGATCAAGCGGTTTTTTGGTATATATTGGTGCTACTACCGTATTATACTAGAATCTAAGACGCACTTTATTTACCATATTTTAGGCTCTAAAATAAGGGTGCGTCTTATATGCGGGTGCGTCTTAGACTGGAATGAAAGAATTTTTTGTGACTAGAGGGGACTCAGAATTGCTTCTTATTGCATTCGTCCTGTTCTCCATCCTCCTTCCCCTCCCTCCTTGTCTGTAGGTTGGTGGGGGAAAAGAAGGAAGAGAAGGGATGCAAACAATAGCTGCTTGGAAATATGGGGCAATCACCAGTGACAAAAACATGAACTAACTACAAAAATAGTCCCTCGCCAGACCCCAGGTGGTCCTTTATCTCTCTACCTGCCTTTCTTATCTGCTCACTGCTGACCCTTGTTTACAACATTTTATGTGCTGTGGGAGGGGCGTAGTGGTGCACCACAGTTTTGGATGGGAGAGGGAAGGGAACTGTGATGCATTCTTTGTTCTGCTTTTACCTCTTGACAGCTGCAGCTGGCAATTACATCACTGGTTGCTAAGGAGGGGTCAGGGGCCTGACAAATCATAGCCCTCTAGCTGTTGACATTATAAAAAGGGTGCGGCTTATAGGAGGGTGTAGAGTTTTTTACTGTATATTCAGGGGAAATTTTATATTAACCTTAAAAGTCATGTATTGACCTTACAAGTCATGTATTGACTTTGATCGATTAATATTTTATATATAAATGTAAGACATGATGTATGTATGCCCTGTAGTACTCTGCAATAATGAACAGCGCGGAATCAAGGTACGCAGATATAACAGGCAGTACACAGATAGCTGTGGGAGTAAAGGCCCTGCGCCAAGGCCTCTACAGTACAGTCATCCGTTCTAACAACAAACGATGACTCACCGTTTTGTACTGTCACTGTGTCGTGTGATATCCCACCGAGTAGATGTGTTTTATTCAAAGCTATTGTTTGAGCGAACACCTACTTGTATAGTGTGTCATTGTGAGTGCTGGTTTGTTATTAAACACACACAGTATGACATAACTTGAAAAACGATTTTATAAACCTTTTCCGCCCCAACAGTGTTCGGATTAGGCGGATTTTTGGATCAAGGGGGTTTGGATTAGCGGGACACTAGTGTAATTAAACTTTGTAATTATTACAAGGAATCGTTAACATTAAAATGTCAAAATATATTAAAATAAAAAAAGCTAAAATTAAAATATAGCTAATTAAAAAATGTAAATATTTAAACATTTAAATATTTAAAATTAGTTGGGATTAGTTTAGTAACTGGGGGAATTTCTAATAGGAATTCAATTCACCTAGAAAAATAATCATCGGTCAGAGTAAAATTATCATTAAATGAGATTGTTTAGAAATTCTCTCAAATTTATAAGATCTGCCAAAAACTCCCACCCAAAAAATCCCTCCCTTCCTCAAAACTGGAAAAAATCCTTCGATGTAAAAGTTAAAAATCCCTCCTGCCCAATAAATCTTGTTTTTTAGGGATTTCCCACCTGATTTTCGGGATTTTAATTTTTGTTGGGTGTTTTCCGATTTTTGGTCTTGTCCATCCCTAGTTGAAATGATAAAGAACTATTTGATTCTACAGCTACGAGTTGAGATAGTACCAGCAGGAGCTATAATAGCTGTGTCAGTAGTTGCTTTACAAAGATTCTTCGAGAACATGTTATTTTAAATGTTCTTGATGTTGTGTGGCCTGCTCAATTGCTGGATCTAACAATGAGTGGGGTTGTAGGTCTAATATTTTGTTGTCAGGCTACCTCAATAGCAGGGTTTTTGCTACTGATTCCTACATTTGTCGACTTAAAGGACTGTATAAAATCACCTGTGTGGAGGCTGAAGGTATCAGAATCAGAATCAAACATCTTTATTTCACATTGTACAATACAGTAGACCCTCGATAGAACGGACTAATGTGGCGGAAGGGTGGTCCGGATTTCGCAAAATTCCGGACGATCGAGGGGATACCGATAAGCATATCCTGGTGCATTAAGATCGATAAAAATAGACTCAAGATGACGTAATTTGAGGACGTCCAGATCGGTTACTGACGTGTTGGCTGAGCCACTCACTCTCGTAGGCATTACTCACACTGAATGAAGGTCTTACGAAATAAAAACACATTTAACGTTCAACAATGTATTTATTTCGTTCAAAATACTGTATTTTCACAATTTATGTACAATTTATACTTACAGTAAAAAAGGTTTCTAATTTTAATAAAATTCCTCCATACAAATGTACACTCTCTTGTAATTTTGTCCGCCATCGTAATCACACAATTTAATCACCCGACACACTAACACAAGTTATCACAACACAGATATCACATCACGAATCAGCTGCAGGTGACTTGTTTACATTTGTGACAGTGCAGGGGCGGGGAGGGGTGACTCGCCGGTGCGCAGTAGATAGCCTGACATTATCGATCCACTCCCACTCCCTGCTCCAGTCTGCGCGGTGTATCCTGACAACCCCAGCATCGATTTGCAAACTCAGAACTCAGTTGCTTTTCTGCGTAGATCCGATATTGTCAACGTGACGCGGATTAAATTTTAATTTTTTTTACCGAGGTGGTCCGACCATCCGAACCGTCGGCGAGGTCCGCTCGAGCGAAGCTACTGTACATACAAAAATAGTGTCATGTCTAATGTAATGGGAACACAAACAAATAACAAAAGAAGATAACAATGGAAGAACATATCCTATATTTTAAACTAAGAGTATTTTAAACTAACTTTTACTTTAACTTGAAACAAGGTATTCGTCTAGTGAGTAATGACTTTTATTTAACAGATATTTCTTAACTGAATGTCTAAAACATTTTTTCTCCACATTACTTTTTATTAATTGTGGCAAAAGATTAAAAAACTGTGATTCCATATGAAACGCTTTTTTAGTGTAAGAAGACAAATTATGTTGCAGAATGTCTATTAAATTTCTATTTCTTGTATTATGAAAGTGACAGTCGCCTCTAAGATTAAATTTGTGTAACTGATCTGATATACAAATAATATAGTCTAAAATATATTGATCATATAACGTAAGAAACTGACTCAACCTCCCCCAGGTTTAACAAAATTCTTAATTCTTTCTTCTGCATTACCTGTATGCCTTGAGATGTAACCTTTGAGATGTTTTATTTTGTAAAATAACAAATCATTCATTTTGAAATGTTGCATTCACTTAAAAAAATGCTAAGTACTATTTCATGGCAGGTTAATTCACTTTTAAAACTGTAAGGTTATTTTGCACCTCCAATTTATATAATCTGAAAATTTGGGTCGCAAAGGCAAAGCAAGACTTACTAATCAAGTGTGTTTCCCTAACAATGTAAATATTAATATGTAAAAAAGCAAAAGCATCAACGGTTTTAATCTGCTGCATCTAAATCATGAACAATGTTAAAATTAGTTGCCACTTTGTGTTGTAGGTCGCTTTGAAAACAAAACCATTCAATACCGGAAAAGAAAACAGCCACTGCAATCAAGATTCTACTAATCTAGAAAACGCCTCTGTAAAAGAAAGCCTAACTATCTCAACTGTAAAGGTAAGTATCAAAATGTCAAACTAACCAGTATACGAGGTCTGTCCAATAAGTTCACGAACTGGTTCAATATGGCGGCCCTGAGGCGGCGTAAAGCTCTGCCAACTACATCACGTGACTACTGGACATCCAATGAAGTGTCAGTGCTAGTTTGACAGTCGAGCTATGCCTTTTAACCTATCAGTGTCAGTTTATATTTTATTTGTTTTGCTGTTCGTCGAAAATGGAAATTGATGAAATCACTGAACAACGAATCAACATCAAACTTAGTGAAACTAGGAAAAGCTCAAGATGTTACAGATATGTTGAGGGCTGTTCACTTAAGATAATGTCTTTGTAGAAAACGCCCATTTTCAAGTGGATTAAACGCCAAATATGGCCGCGAAGACGCTAAAGATGATGCAAGGCAGGGACAACCTTCAACCTCATGTGTGGATGAAAACAGACCCTTGGTGTCTGATGATCGTCGGAAAACTGTTAGAATGATTGCAGAACATCTGAATTCTATGGTGACTTCCTTAGGCGCTTGAGAGGTCGCGCGTCAAGTGAAACCGAATTTGTGTGAAGGCAATGGATGGAATCTTCACCATGACAACGCCCCTGCACATTTTGCTTTGATTGTTTCTTGAGTTTTTGGCAACAAATTCCATCACCCTCCTTGACCACTCACTCTATTCGCCAGATTTTGCCCCCTGTTTTTTGTCCTTTTTTCCAAAATGCAAAAATTGATGAGAGGGCATCACTGGATCACTTGATGTTGATTTGTTGTTCAGTGATTTGATCAATCTCTATTTTTGACGATAAGCAAAAAAACAGCTTGATAGGCACACAGCTCGACTGTCAAACATGCACTGATGCTTCATTGGATGTCCAGTAAATGCGATGTAGTTAGTGGAGCTTTTACGCCTCAGGGCAACCATATTGAACTAGTTCGCAACTTATTGGACAGACCTCGTATATGGGATCTTAACACAGATAAGTATTGAATTAATACTAAACACTGTTTATACTTAAGTGAATAAGTGAATTACATTATTTTGTCATGTAAAATAATAATTGATAAATGTTTAAAAGATCAAAAATAATTTATTAGATGAGAATTTTTGCTCTCTCAGGCATTTTCAAATGTGAAATGATCTTCTCCCTATTTTGTTTCGTTGAAAGAGGTTTACATGAACGGTTCATAAACGGAAAACATGAACTGTTTCACAAAAATCCATTTAATCTAATTCATTTAGATTACAGTTTTAACTCTTAGCTGAATTTAGATTAATAAATCAATTGACAAACTTCCTGATGGAATACTGAACTCTATGCATATGTAAATAAGATTATTTGTACTTATATGAAAGTAAATTCGCAGGATATTACCTCTTCACCCTCAAGTTCCGCGCCAATCTCAAAATTTGGGTCGCAAAGGCAAAGCAAGACTTACTAATCAAGTGTGTTTCCCTAACAATGTAAAATTAATATGTGAAAATGCAAAAGCATCAACGGTTTTAATCTGCTGCATCTAAATCTTGAACAATGTTAAAATTAGTTGCCACTTTGTGTTGTAGGTCGCTTTGAAAACAAAATCATTCAATACGGAAAAGAAAACAGCCACTGCAATCAAGATTCTACTAATCTAGAAAACGCCTCTGTAAAAGAAAGTCTAACTACCTCAACTGTAAAGGTAAGTATCAAAATGTCAAACTAACCAGTATCTGAGGTCTGTCCAATAAGTTCACGAACTGGTTCAATATGGCGTGACCCTGGTAAAAATCTGCCAACTACATCACGTGACTACTGGACATCCAATGAAGTGTCAGTGCTAGTTTGACAGTCGAGCTATGCCTTTTAACCTGTCAGTGTCAGTTTATATTTTATTTGTTTTGCTGTTCGTCGAAAAATGGAAATTGATGAAATCACTGAACAACGAATCAACATCAAATTTTTAGTGAAACTAGGGAAAAGCTCTCAAGATGTTACATATATGTTGAGGGCTGTTACAAGATAATGACAATACACGAAGATAATGTCTTTGTAGAAAACGTCCATTTTCAAGTGGATTAAACGTTTCAAATATGGCCGCGAAGACGCTAAAGATGATGCAAGGCAGGGACAACCTTCAACCTCATGTGTGGATGAAAACAGACCTTTGGTGTCTGATGATCGTCGGAAAACTGTTAGAATGATTGCAGAACATCTGAATTCTATTTTGACTTCCTTAGGCGATTGAGAGGTCGCGTTCGTCAATTGAGACGAATTTGTGTGAAGGCAATGGATGGAATCTTCACCATGACAACGCCCCTGCACATTTTGCTTTGATTGTTTCTTGAGTTTTTGGCAACAAATTCCATCACCCTCCTTGACCACTCACTCTATTCGCCAGATTTTGCCCCTTTTTTGTCCTTTTTTCCAAAATGCAAAAATTGATGAGAGGGCATCACTGGATCACTTGATGTTGATTTGTTGTTCAGTGATTTGATCAATCTCTCGACGATAAGCAAAAACAATAAAATATAAACTGACACAGGCAGCTTGATAGGCACAGCTTCGACTGTCAAACATGCACTGATGCTTCATTGGATGTCCAGTAGTCATGTGATGTAGTTAGTGGAGCTTTACGCCGCCTCAGGGCAACCATATTGAACTAGTTCGCGAACTTATTGGACAGACCTCGTATATGGGATCTTAACACAGATAAGTATTGAATTAATACTAAACACTGTTTATACTTAAGTGAATAAGTGAATAGTTACTAAGTAAGAAGTTCAAATTACATTATTTTGTCATGTAAAATAATAATTGATAAATGTTTAAAAAGATCAAAAATAATTTATTAGATGAGAATTTTTGCTCTCTCAGGCATTTTCAAATGTGAAATGATCTTCCCCCTATTTTGTTTCGTTGAAAGAGGTTTACATGAACGGTTCATAAGAAAACATGAACTGTTTCACAAAATCCATTTAATCTAATTCATTTAGATTATTTGTACTTATATGAAAGTAAATTCGCAGGTGGATATTACCTCTTCACCCTCAAGTTCGAGCCAATCTCAGGGCAATGGCTGGCCGCTGATGGCTCTGTAACAGAAAACAAGGTCCCTAAGGAGATCAGGTTGTTGAGACTGCAAACAGAAAAATTGGAGCGAGAACTAAAGGAAATAAATACAAAATTAGAAGCACAACAGAAACAAATGCAGCAGCAGAACTCAAGTCGACAGGTAGTTGCCTTGTCATAGCTACCTAACCTAACACTTACTTTTAACCCTTAGAGTCATTTCATACTAGTTGTACTAGCTGTACCCATTATATACTTTCGAGTCTAAGCCCAGTTTCGTCTAAGGCGCACCCATAAATTTCCCCTGAGTATACGGTAAAACTCTACACCCTGGTATAAAGGCCTTCGTTTTTATAATGTCAACGCTAGAGGGGCTATGATTTGTCAGGCCTGACCTCCTTAGCAACCAGTTGGCGTAATTGCCAGCTGCAGCTGTCAAGAGGTAAAAGCAGAACAAAGAATGCATCACGATTACCTTCCCTCTCCCATCCCAAATCCGCCCTGCTAGATTCACCACTACGCCCTCCCACAGCACAAAAATGTTGTAAACAAAGGTCAGCAGCGGGATAAATAAATAAATAAAATAAATAAATGGCATATTGGACATTTACAATAAATGTATACATGATAGAGTCAAATGTTTAAGTATCTAAAATACCTTGCACTCTTACATCTAAAATCCCATTCAAACATACAGTTTTACATTCACTCTCTCCCATGTATTGAATGTAGCCACTCTAGTCCCTATTCAATCAGTAAATCATAAGGTCTCCCAATTGAAAAGCCATAAACTTCGTCTGTATCATAAAATGCTTGAAATCAGAATTGTTTTAACTTTTAAGGCGAGCTTTGAATGCCTTAGGCTCAGGGGCATTTTTGAGCGAATTTGGTAGTCTGTTGTGAGAAATGAACTCCTGCCTGGGAAGGCAAACGTTCATGAACTACCGTTCTGTGTCTCCCAGTTGGTAGTTGTCCCTGCCTCTAGTTTCATAGGTGCCGTCTGTACCTCTTATGGTATTACTGATTTATGAAAAGGAGACCGTCTCCAAAATGTAGAGAGGCAAGGTAGAGTCAACAGTTTGAACTTTTGAATGCCTCTCTACGACTCTCTCCCTTCGCAATTTGGCGTTATTCTGATTGCTTTCGTTTTTGAAGAATAAAAATCTAGACCAATTTGTTTTAGTGCAACCTCCCCACAAAGTCAATCCGTGGGATAAGTGTGGGTAAATTCTCCGTGTCATGATCATCAGTACCTGAGTTGGGCAGTATTGGGACAGTTTCCTCAAAACATAAATTCCTGAAGATAGCTTCGAGCCTTTGTGGTCGGTGAAGAACTTCGGTGCGGTCTTTCCATGGAGGAGCAGGCCTCTGGTGGCCTCTGAATAAAAAAACTACTCTGGCAGCTGAGCGTTTCTGCTGTCACTGGACTGTCATGGCTGACCAGTGTTTGTAAACAGACTAGCCGACCACTTGTTGCTCTGGCCAAGTATGAGAGCTTTTGGTGTTAAATGTCGTTATATTCTGTGAATATGACAACAATAAAGGTAGGCCAGTGTGGTGAGGTGCCTGCAGTGGTTGCTAATGCAGTACAACAGTGCCAGTGTATTACATGCCAAATCTAGGCTGAGGTGAGAGTTTGTGGGCTAGGCTTAGTGGTTTCCAAGGTGTCCAAGGCAATATCTACTCACAGGATTACTACTAATGCTTCTCTCCCAAGGCAGGGAGGCGTGTAAAGTGCACAGTAATCAGGGTAACCCTTAGTTAGTGAGAGATAGCTAGCAGAGCCTAGGCTAGCCTGCATGGGCTAAATGTGTTAGTCCCTGGGTCTGCTGGGTCCCCAAGCAGTGGGCCTACTATGTGGGTTGCCAAACATGAGCCTGCTCTACCTTAGTGGGCTTAGGCCTGATAAAGCTAGTCAGAGGTAAGCCTCGATCTAGGCCTTGCGGTTTTGACCCTGATGAAATAGGAGCATTACAAGGTATTAGTCTAGTGGTAATGACTTTTATTTAACAGATATTTCTTAACTGAATGTCTAAAACATTTTTTCTCCCACATTACTTTTATTAATTATGGCAAAAGATTAAAAAACTGTGATTCCATATGAAAGCGCTTTTTTAGTGTAAGAAGACAAATTATGTTGCAGAATGTCTATTAAATTTCTATTTCTTGTATTATGAAAGAGCCAGTCGCCTCTAAGATTAAATTTGTTGTAACTGATCTGATATACAAATAATATAGTCTAAAATATATTGATCATATAGCAGTAAAGAAACTGACTCAACCTCCCCAGGTTTAACAAAATTCTTAATTCTTTCTTCTGCATTACCTGTATGCCTTGAGATGTAACCTTTGAGATGTTTTTTATTTTGTGAAAATAACAAATCATTCATTTTGAAATGTTGCATTCACTTAAAAAAAAAAAATGCTAAGTACTATTTCATGGCAGTTAATTCACTTTTAAAACTGTAAAGGTTTATCCTATAACTATTAATTTTACTATCTTTTCTTATTTTCTATAATTATTTTCTATACTTTTATTTTTTGTTTATACTTTCATATTTTATTTTTAATAACATAGTTATTTCAAAATAATAAATAATTTTCAACATAAAAAAAAAAAAACTGTAGGTTATTTTGCACTTCCAATTTATACAATCTGAGAATTTGGCGCCAAAGGCAAAGCAAGACTTACTAATCAAGTGTGTTTCCCTAACAATGTAAAAAATATTAATATGTAAAAAAAGCAAAAGCATCAGCGGTTTTAATCTGCCATCTAAATCATGAACAATGTTAAAATTAGTTGCCACTTTGTGTTGTGGTCGGCTTTGAAAACAAAACCATTCAATGGGAAGAAACAGCCACTGTAATCAAGATTCTACTAATCTAGAAAACACCTCTGTAAAAGAAAACCTAACTATCTCAACTGTAAAGGTAAGTATCAAAATGTCAAACTAACCAGTATACGAGGTCTGTCAATAAGTTCACGAACTGGTTCAATATGGCGGCCTGGTAAAGCTCTGCCAACTTTACATCGCATTGACTACTGGACATCAAATGAAGGTGGATTTGACATCGAGAATATGCCTTTTAACCTATCAGTGTCAGTTATATTTTATTTGTTTTGCTGTTAAATTCGAAAAGTAAAATTGATAAAATCACTGAACAACGGTATCAAACTTTAGTGAAACTAGGGAAAAAGAAACTCTCAAGATGTTACAGATATATGTTGAGGAGGCTGTTCCGCGAAGACAAATAATCTTTGTAGAAAGCGTCCATTTTACAAAATTAGTTAAAGCGTTCAAATATGGCATGTGAAGAGCGCTAAAAGATGATGCAAGGCAGGTGATATAACTTATATAAACTAATATTTAGAACTCACTAAACAAATATGAAATATTACTATGGCGTAACTGCTAATCAGACCCGGAACAGATGTATACACCAAAGGTATTGTCGAAAATATCAGCATACTTTGATTTTAGCCCATCAATCATTTCGAAAGTGGAGCGGTCTTACCGTTCACTGTGTTGAGTTGATTTTCCCTCCTTAGCGCAGCTCAGACTTTATTAGGCTCCAATCAATTCGAAGTTTCTCTAGCCAGTTCCTTCCCATGAGGTGGGTTGATTTCGAACTTTCAATCCTGACGATCGGAGCTGAAGACTTTCTCCTGCTCAGTTGTCACCATTGCCTGAAACTCCCCAAGGACATTAATGCTTTCCGTGTAGGTTTTAATTTTATCTCACAACTTTCCAGCTTTGACTCCGGCTATGAAAATTTTTAAAATAAATATCATCGGGCATAACAGTCACTACTGCCTGTCAATTACCATGTCAGCGGGCACCATGTTGTTTACTGTCGTGGTAAAACTACTTGACTTTTGCTTAGTGTTACTTGCATACGTAATGTATAGAGCTCATGCTCCCCACTTGAGATACCTCCTCATCAGATTCACAATTGTTTGACGCCTGACCCACCAGGTCTTGACTTAGGCCTAAATTTACCAGACATATTGCTAGATTTATTTCTGCACACATTTGATAAGTGTCCCTTCTTTTGACAAGAAAAACAAGTAAAGTCACTATCTGGGACAATCTTTAGATTCATGCATTTTCCATAGCGATAACATTTTTGAAAATTCCCCTGAACCTTCAACAGGTTTAGAACTCTGAGGTTTATTTGACCTGAACTCCCCATGACTCTTATAATTTTTATTGAAAGAAGCCTTGGGCGAACAAAGTTTATGTCTCGTAAGTTTATCTGGGTGAAGAGAGCAGGACATTTTATCCTCATTTTTTCTGTTACTAGGGCTATCTCTAAGGCCTTTGAAAAGTTTAACTTATCCCCTCTGCCAACAGTTTACTTTGAATGGCAGATTAAACCCACATAAGACCTGTCCCTCAGGCTTCATCCAAAATTTATCAAATTTACAAGAAGCAGCCAATTTTTTCAACTGCATAGAATATTCAGAGATAGACTCTCCATCTTTTTGCACTCTTTTGTTGAACAAAAAAGCGTTCATAAGTAACATTTACTTTTGGTTTAAAATGTGAAGATAATACCTTGATTGCTTCAGTATAATCCACTTGGTTTACCAATTTCGGTGTAATAATAGAGTGCATCACTGATACAAAATATGCTAATTTGTCTTCATTCTTGATGTTGTTGATGTGAAGAAATTATCTAACCTCTCCGTATAATTCTCAAAACTTTCAACTTCAGAGCTGAATTCACACACTTTGCCAATTATTTGCCTAGCCATGATCACTGTTCACTTCCAATTTGCTAAAATAATACCCACAGGTATTTCCTAAAACACGTTTTCACTTTTCCTTCAGAACAACTTTCCAGATTTTGCAGGTTAAGTACCAACAGATGAGTCCGCTCCAATCTCGGTACTCAACGGCACTCGCCCGGCGTCCAAAATGGCGTTTGCCAATCACTTTCGTTCCAACAGTGAGCTTCACTTTTCAGAAAACCGAATAAAAACTGTTTTCGGCTGAAAACCGCGTGAAATCTTTCACACTCGTAAGCCACTGATATAACTTTATATAAACTAATATTTAGAACTCACTAAACAAATATGAAATATTACTATGGCGTAACTTGCTAATCAGACCGGAACAGATGTATACACTAACCTGGGTTGGCAGAACTGAGCCCTCCAGCTCCTTCTCCCTTGGGCCAAGGGGTGGGGAATTTGTCATATAAGCTGGAGCTCTGTGGTTGGTATGTATGTCTGGTGTATGACGTAACTAATCTTATCTTACTTTACAATGAGCAGGGACAACCTTCAACCTCATGTGTGGATGAAAACAGACCCTTGGTGTCTGATGATCATCGGAAAACTGTTAGAATGATTGCAGAACATCTGAATTCTATGGTGACTTCCTTAAGCGCTTGAGAGTTCGCGTCGTCAAGTGAAACGAATTTGTGTGAAGGCAATGGATGGAATCTTCACCATAAGACTAAAGGACCTCTATATTGCTTGTCTGTCTTGACCATCCACGCCTGCGCCATGGTCAGCTCCCAAAAATGAAAAGGATAACGTTATTTTCCAAATGAATTGTTGTAGGTGATCAGAATCTTTTATTTTTCACGTTAGCAAAATAAATAAATTTTGAATTTACTGTACAGTATTTACTAGTTCCTGGGACACATCGCTAATGCTCACCGATGTAAGTAGTGTTGGTTAAATTAGTGGAGCTTAGGCAGTGTGTTCAATTTTCAAACTAACTTTGTACTCACATTAAAAATGATAGGGACTATTAACAAGATTAGTATATGAATTATTTAAAAGTAAGTTAAACATTCATACTGAAAATGTAATTTTACTTAAGTGAATTTATTTTTATAAGTTTAAAAAATTACTTATTTTGTTGTTTAAAATTTGCAAAAATAGCCTTTTTAGATTAGAAGAATTTGCTCTCTCAGGCATTTTCAAATTTGAAATTCCTCTATTTTGTTTCTCAAGAAAGAGGTTTACATGAACGGTTCATAAACGGAAAACATGAACTGTTTACAAAAATCCATTTAATCTAATTCATTTAGATTACAGTTTTAACTCTTAGCTGAATTTAGATTAATAAATCAATTGACAAACTTCCTGATGGAATACTGAACTCAATGCATATGTAAAAAAGAGTATTTGTACTTATATAAAAGTAAATTCGCAGGCGGATATTACCTCTTCACCCTCAAGTTCCGGCGCCAATCTCAAGGGCAATGACGCCGCTGATGGCTCTGTAACAGAAAACAAGGTCCCTAAGGAGATCAGGCTGTTGAGACTGCAAACAGAAAAATTGGAACGAGAACTAAAGGAAATAAATACAAAATTAGAAGCACAACAGAAACAAATGCAGCAGCAGAACTCAAGTCGACAGGTAGTTGCCTTGTCATAGCTACCTAACCTAACACTTACTTTTAACCCTTAGAGTCATTTCATATTAGCTGTACCGTATATACTCGAGTCTAAGCCGAATGCGAATCTAAGACGCACCCATAAATTTCCCCTGAGTATACGGTAAAAACTCTACACCCTCATATAAGACGCACCCCCGTTTTTTATAATGTCAACAGCTAGAGGGCTATGATTTGTCAGGCCCCTGACCCTCCTTAGTACAGTGACGAATTGCCAGCTGCAGCTGTCAAGAGGTAAAGCAGAACAAAGAATGCATCCGATTGCCTTCCCTCTCCCATCCCAAATCCCGCCTGCTAGGTTACCACTCACGCCTCCCACAGCACAAAATGTTGTAAACAAAGGTCAGCAGCAAGGAGATAAGGAAGACTGGTAGAGAGATAAAGGACCACCTGGGGTCTGGCTGAGGGACTATTTTTGTAGTTCAAGATTTTGCCAATGGTGATTTACCCATACTTCCAAGCTAGTGTTTGATTTGCAATAGATGGGCATCTCCCTCTATACTGCATCCCTCTTCTTCTCTTTCTTCTCCTCCACCAACCCACAGGGTGGTGGAGAATGAAGGAGAACAGAATGCACAAGAAGCAATTCTGAGTCCCCTCTAGTCACTTTCTCTGTTTTTCAACTATTCCTCCATTCCACTCTTCAAAACAGGCATCTCAATACGCAACTCTATTGTGGTTCCTGTGTTTCCTACCTCTCTCGTGGCCTAACTGAATGTTTTTGTTGATGTTTTAAGTGTTTTTGTAACTCTTCAAATGGATTCAATATTTTCATCCTATTGTGCGAATCTAAGGTGCACCCGCATATAAGACACACCCTTATTTTAGAGCCTAAAATATGGTAAATAAAGTGTGCCTTAGATTCGAGTATGTACGGTATGTACTAAATAGATGCAATCAAACAACTTATAGTGATTGAGTGACAACTTGTAGTCCCTCATCAAAAACGGCCCTAAAAATAATTTTTTATTTGATAATTGTTTTGGTGGTTGCACGCAAAGACCAATCCAAGTGGAAAATTTTCAAGTTTCTAGCTCATCCAAACATTTATGTCAGTAAATCAATCAATCACCTCATAGTTCAAAGGTTCTAGAGATGAAGCACTGAATCCAAATTTGACGTGTACCAGCCCAATACTCTTGAGTGTTTATACTTTTGATTTTTGAAGTATGTCATCATCAATTGTGGAGGCCTAAATATCTCTATACCTGGCAAACGACAATTCAGTCGTTGCCTAAAAGTGTCACCCCTCTGGCAAAGAAGAGCGATTCAATCGTCGATCGAACAAGCCTTTTTTTCAAAACTGGGTTATAAATAGTAAAACTCAATTTATCACATCAGTATTTATACTGTTTTATCAGAAAACATTACAGTTTGCAATGATATAATTGTCATTTACAAATATTGTAAAATAAATGCATAGCGAATTTTTAGTGTCATGGAAGACGCTGCATGCTGCACAGTCAATGTAGAATTACCCACAAAAACTCCCCGACTACCCGCAGAATTCTACCGGTTAATTTCGTCCTAAAACACAACAGTTGGTATCACTGTGTGCTACATTTCTTTGTCTACAAGGAAATATTTGTTTCTACTCTGTGGCTTCTTCCACTACTTAGTAGTGGTTTTTTTCAACTCGATTTATTTCGAATTTCTAGACTAGCAAACGACGATCGATCAATCGTCGATGGTTTTCCATTGTTTTATAAGCTATATCGATGTTTTGGTAGTAGTGTTTGGTACTATTCGACTCGGAACGAGACGCTGGTTACATAGATGTGAATATTAGAGCGTTTAGAGTATAAACCGATTATTGATTTTGTTCCGAAAGAAGTGAAATTGGTTTGCCGTCTTGCCATTTTGTGTCTCGTGACTCTCGACACGTATACACCTCAGTTGTCAGTTTGTTGCAGTGGACTGTGTTTGTTGACATTTCTTCAACTTTTGGACATACTTAAGTTTTTAGTTATGTGGACAAGAGTTTTTAGTGAGGTGTGTGATAACAGTGAAAAGTATTATATCGGTAACAACAGTGGATTGTGAGCAGGAAATTGTGAGCAGTCCATTGGCAGTACCACTTCCAGTTGTCCAAGGGGATGGACACAGTTCACCACCTCCTGATCCTGGTCTTCTCCCTCACCACATTCAACTTCTCCCTCATGGAAACAACCGAAAGTGTTTTGTGTGCAGAAAGAGGAGCAATTATTGGTGTCCCCAATGTCGTGTGGGTGTGCACAAAAAATGTGAGGTATACCTGGTGCATGTACCAAGAGGGGAACAGAGGGGTGGTAGAAGGGAACCCCGCAAAAGAAATTTGGTAAAGGAAGAAAAGGAATCTGGGTCTGAAAGTGATTCAGACTAGCATGTAAAGATTATGTTAGTTTTTGTCAATTGCTTTTTTTATGTTTCATTTTAGTTCTTATTTCATAAGTGTGTAAATAAATTTATTTGTCTATATAAACTTGAGTTCTTACTGGCCTGTCTTTTCGGATAACTTATAGTTAGTCGGCTTTCAGAAAAAAACATAACTACCGTATTGCAAAACAAATTATATCATAATGGTATTTTTATTTTTTTTACACAAAAAGAGTTTGTGTAAACAATGTACAAATTTATTTACAAAATGAAAGTGTTTGTGATGAAATTTTAGATATTTTGTTTGTTTTACAATGTTGATTTTACTAAAAATTTAACTTTCAAGTTTCAACATTTATGAAGAAAAACTCAAGAAATAACTTATTCTAAAATTGTTATTTTATGTAACGATATGTCATCTTTAGCTTGATATATCTTTTATTTGATTATTTTGACAAATAGAGTCGATTCGGCAAAGTTGTTCCTGATTTGCAAAAATGTTGAAATTTGCTGACTTTTAGTAAAAACTTCATAACTTTGGTAGTAAAAATCATATCATAAAGGGATTTTCAGTGTTTTACACAGAAATATATTGCCTAAATTGTGCATACACTATACATTATATAAAAAAATAAAAAATCAAGAGATTACAGTACTGTTTTTAGATTACTTTTTCGATTTCACTCTAAACTCAACATTTCAACATTTTTGAAAAAAATACAAGACCTAACTACCCCAAAACAAGATATTTTATAAAACATTTTGTATTCTTCCAACTCATATTTTTTTGTATTATATTTTACCAAATAGAGTTTATACGGGAAAATTATTTCAAACATGCAAAAATGTGGAAAATTGTCAAATTTCTGTAAATAGTCATTACTACTGAAAAGAATTATAAAAGATTTGAGTTACAGTTTTATGTAAAGAACTAGATTAGTCAACTTTTGTATACCTTGAAATTGTGGTAAAAAAATCTTTAGTATTTTTCCCAGAGCTCTGCTTTTGAATTTTCACATCCGCTACTATTGAGTATTGACTTTGGTTATTCAAAGTGTTCTACCTTACAAATATATTTGTTTTCACGTAAGTAAATATTATAAGTGTAAAGCCTGTAATGTGCTGAAAACAAAAATATATAATACTTTGGGTTTATCTTCAATATTATACCATCTAGAAGAAGGCGTCCTACTGACTCTATTTTCCGATACAGGAATTCTTTCTTTACGCCATCTATATATTAAACACCTTTTAATTCATATCTTCAAACATTTCAATTCAATATTAACTCAAATTGCTCATGCACACAGTACTAGGTATGCTCATCAGATAGGTCTTGGTTCCATCGTATTAAACAAAACCGTTCCCACAACCTACTATGTAAGCCATGTTCTTTACAGAAATATGTGCAGAGACTATCCGAACGCTTTAGTCCTGTTCAGGTCTAACTCTGCATACGTGTTCAAGAAACGTGTTTCTCAATGGTAAGCAGGTCTTGGCTTGGAAGAGATCGGGGCTCTCGTTGTGTCTCTGTACAGACGGACATGAAACAACACTGCATCTCACTCACACACATACACCAAACTTCACTGCTCAACAGTCAACACACACACATGACAACAATCGATACGACTCCAGCAATGTATTTGTTTTTAACTAGGCTTAACAAGAGGCATCATTTTCTGTTAACCACCAATATGTAAATTCAAGATACTGTGCACTACTTAACGATTTAATACACTTTCACGTCAAACAGTTTTTATTCAGGTATCATATTTTTCTCCATTCCAATTTTTTATCCTACTTGCAACTCAAGCCTACACAACAGGCCTGGCTGGCCTATGTAGGCTTTTTTTACTGTATTTTATTATAGTTAGAAATGTAAATTCAATTAGATTAGTGTACAAAAATATTTCTTTTTGTTAACTGATATTTATATTCCATGTCTATATGTATATACAATTGATGTAATTTTTTATTCTAATATTTCAATTTCTTTATTAAATTTATACATACATTGCAGCCACATTTTATCCCCCCTAGCTATTGCTAATTAGGAGGAAAAGCTAAAACAAGGTTTACAAATTTTGTCATGCATATATAAACATATAATAGTTTATATTAATACTAACATAAATGTATTAAATAATTCAAAAAAGGTTAGATAGAATTTAGAAAAAACATGTATACATTGCAAATTGGAAGAATAAAATGTTTAAATATTATTTTTTAACATTCATAAAAATATTGAATGGAAAATAAAAGTTACTTTGACTTATCTATTGGGGTTTGTAAGATACCATGTGCAATAGGTTAAAATAGGCCTGCCAGTATAGACATTTCTAATGGCCAGATATAGGGATATGATGTATTAAAAAGGCTGTAACTTTGTAAGGGATTGGATTTTTCCTTTTGGGCACAAATCGGGCAAGAAACACTTTTTCTTCCTTAATCTCAGGAACTTTTCGGGCAGGATTAAAAGAATTAGGGACATTTTTAACAGGAATTCACCTAAACACTAATCAGCAGTAATCAGAGTAAAATTATCAAAAAAATGGCAGATTGTTTGGATTTTCTCCAAATTACCAGATCTGTTGAAAACTCCCTTTTAATTTTCTTTCTGGATAAGGATGTCTGAATAATCCCTCCCGTCCTGAAAAACCACCCAGAAAAATCCCTTTCAGTCAAAAAATACTGTTTGCCCGAAAAAATTAGGTTTTAAGGAATTTCTGCTTGTTTATTCGGATTTTAGTTTTCGGATTGTTATTGGTTTACATTAATTTTAATCCTGCCAACCGGCACATTTCTAACACTAGGGAGGGGAGTTCAAACACGCTCAAAATATATTCCTCTGTCCTTAAGATAAGGTATGTAAAAAATAAACGAGTCGCTATTATGAAGATTATTTTTATTATTAAGTAAAATTAACAATTTAACCAGATCATTTTAACAAATTTGGATTAGTAAATTCATGGATTAATTCATATGAACGGAAATTTTCAGACATCGCCCTCAAGCTCTGTCAGCAGTGACAATACTGCAGTTCGAGACTCTCTGGTTGAACAGATGTTCTTGATGCATCAGAGAGTTTTGCAACAGCGAAAACAAAAGTTGGAGCGAGAACTAATGGAGACAAAGATGAAATTAGAAGCGCAAGAGAAAGAAATGCAGCAGCAGGGCCCAAGTGGTAAGGAAAATACCTTGCTGTAAGTGTTATACCACTAAAAGTTGTTTTACACTTACAAAGCAGCCGCACTAACTTTGCATCTTGGATTTGTTTTTAAGATTTAACCCTCATTTCTGCAGCTATAATTTGGCTGGTTAAAACTATTTTTTAGTACTTAAAAGTCTTTAATTATATGTTTATGTTAAAGCTTTCTAAACATTTATTGGAGGAAAAAATGGCCCGTTGGAAACCTTTTCCTCGAAACCTTAGTGTCAAGCACCGAGCAGCCAGTATTACTTCTGGTTTAGATAGGAGTCGTCTACTAGAACACTTTTTGCAGTGTATAAAGTTTATATGTATCAATTTTCAATCACATTTTTAAAATTTTATTTATAGCTATTTTATTACAGCATTTGAATTTACATATTTTTATTAATAAAAATTAAAAAATTACATTTAAATTTGACTGTATTATTAAAAGAGAATGTGTTTGAAGACTGAGAAAGAGTGTTTGAAGAGACTGCCTTTAGAATAGAGAAAAAATAACTAATTGGTAATTTCTTTGCTTTTTGGGCGTAGAGCAACAAACAAACTAAAAAAAAAGCATGAGAGTGGTACAAACGAGTCTGCTTATATACAGACTTGGGGAAGTTACTTTCAGACAGTAACTGATTACAGTTACAAGTTACAGAAAAACTAATGTAACTGATTACAGTTACAAGTTACAGAAAAACTAATGTAACTGATTACAGTTACTTCGAAATGTAACTGGTCAGTTACAAGTTACATCGGCTCAGATACCCACTGGCTTCCTCAAGGGTCAAATTAAATAATAATATTTGCATCCAAAAATTTGTTTAGGAAGAGATTTCTGTTGTGTTTTACTTTAATTAAAGATTACATTGATTGATATACTAGGAATAAAAAGGAATAGCCTAATGCTAAACTTACAAGTCACTCTTAGCCTCAGTCAAAACTCAAAACATAGCCTAGGAAATAAAGCCAATGCTTGACAGGTCCATCTATTCTTATAAAATTTTGGCTAGCCTGGCTAGGGAATCTGAACTATTGATTAATTAGTTCTATCTGTTGAAACATCCTACTTATGCCCGGCCAAAGTGTTTCACCTTCTTCTCGAGTATCTTCAGTAGTTTGGTTCATTTTCAGACATTTTACAGTTGAAATTTAAACTATACAACTATGAACTATTAGTCTATTACTGCGGAAAATCAGTATGAGGCAGGTTAACTTAAACGTATTTAGTCAAGTAGTTATTGTCTATTGCAGTTTTGGATTTGGAAAAGCCGGAAAAAGGTTAAAACTTCAAACTGTTAGTGGTATTACATAGCTGCAATGGTAGCGAATTCACCAAATGACTGAAATGAGGACACATCTACTCAAACTGAAACAACTAACAACACAAAACATCACATCTAACTCAAACTACATCTAACGGAATTCATTTATAAATTATACTAATAAATATCAAATTTAACTGATTACAGTTACTTGAAATGTAACTGGTCAGTTACAAGTTACATCGGGCTCAGATACCGACTGGCTTCAGCGTCAAATTAAATAATAATATTTGCATCCAAAAATTTGTTTAGGAAGAGATTTCTGTTGTGTTTTACTTTAATTAAAGATTACATTGATTGATATACTAGGAATAAAAGGAATAGCCTAATGCTAAACTTACAAGTCACTCTTAGCCTCAGTCAAAACTCAAAACATAGCCTAGGAAATAAAGCCAATGCTTGACAGGTCCATCTATTCTTATAAAATTTTGGCTAGCCTGGCTAGGGAATCTGAACTATTGATTAATTAGTTCTATCTGTTGAAACATCCTACTTATGCCCGCCAAAGTGTTTCACCTTCTTCTCAGTATCTTCAGTAGTTTGGTTCATTTTCAGACATTTTACAGTTGAAATTTAAACTATACAACTATGAACTATTAGTCTATTACTGCTGAAAATCAGTATGAGGCAGGTTAACTTAAACGTATTTAGTCAAGTAGTTATTGTCTATTGCAGTTTTGGGATTTGGAAAAGCCGGAAAAAGGTTAAAACTTCAAACTGTTAGTGGTAGCCATTAGCGTAAGCGGGTAGCGAATTCTACCAAATGACTGAAATGAGGACACATCTACTCAAACTGAAACAACTAACAACACAAAACATCACATCTAACTCAAACTACATCTAACGTGAATTCATTTATAAATTATACTAATAAATATCAAATTTAATATTTATATCGTAACAAAATTACAATGCAGACAGCCGGCTAAAGTGTAAACAGCATCCGACTAGTCAACTACATTCAAACATTGCCTTTAGGGGTTATGATGATGCTCACTTTTTGTTTTCATTGCTTTTTAATAACTTGACAGATACAGTCCATAGATAACACATTTTAGATATTGTATAACTGTACAAAATCACTTAATAGCACATGTATCAAAGTGAAATTCATATTAAAATACCTGTTTTGAAATCGCTATTTTAAGATTCCAAGCTGAAAAATGTAACTAGTTACTTGTAATCGTTACCGGCAATTTGTAACGATTACGCTATTCGTTACAGCGTTTCGAATGTAACGGTTGCGTTACAAAGTTACAGGAAAATGTAACGATTACAATTTTGTAATCGTTACTCCCAAGTCTGCTTATATAACACCACTGTCTGCCATAGTCGCAGGCTTCCTGCAAGTTGCACGCTATGTAGTCGCCTTCACGGTGAACCTTATCTTTCAGTATCTAACCTTTAGTATCATGCCTTACAGTATTCTTATCTTATATTTCTAATACCTTACCAATCGCTAAGTCAGAATGTCGCATTGAAAACTAAAAATTATTATTATTCGGTACAAAAGTTATTTTGATCAATTGATTTTTTCATCATTTTGAAGGACATTGGTTGTGTCCTTTATGAACTTTGATAACACCTGAATGATATTCAGTGCTTGTAATGTGTACAAATAAAACTACCTTGACATCAATAATTTTCAGGTTCTCAAGAGCAAAAAAGAATAATCAACCAGTGCCATAAATTGTCAAACTGCTAAAAAATAAGATCATTGAAGCAAGCACATCCCCTTGACATGGAATAGGAATAGCTTTAAGATAAATAACCATTAAGTATACTCTTTTATGTACAATATTACTATATAAAATGTTGTTTTGAGATAATGTTGACAAGTGGTTGTCAAACCCAGAGAACAATTTGTACTGTTATCTTTTTTAGTTGATCAATTGTTTTTAACAAATCTCCGTTTTTAACCATTCATTTCTATTGCTCAAGGAACCAAAATATTGTAGAAAAAAAATTATTTACAGTTTTGAGCTTCCTAACACTTCTAATGGCAAAACTGTTTGTAAATATTTAAAGATTTAACAATTAACAATAATTTGTATAATTATGTACATATGTGTGCATAGAGCGTTTGGACTATAAGAATAGTTTTCATTTCATTACTAAAGAAAGTTGAAGACAAAAGTTTTTGGACCGAACCGCTTGCCTGGCGGTTATGCTGACCACTATACCATCCGGCCCAACTATTTATGCCTTCAAATTTAGAGAAGCACTTAAATCCGAATGTAAATTCGAAACATGCAACTGTCATCTTAATTTTATAGATCCATAATACCGGTAAACCATTTTACATAGTATTTAAATTCTGTTTGTAATATTTCCAGCTTGTTGATTTGAAATCACTATTTGACAGTCACATGTTTCGAATAAACATTCTTATTTAATTACTTCTCTAAATTTGAAGGCATAAATAGTTTGGCCGAATGATGTAGTGGTCAGCATAACCGCCCGGCAAGCGGGAGACCCAGGTTCAAGTCCAGGCTCGTTCCAAGAACTTTTGTTTTCAAATTTCTTTAGTAATAAATTAGCTATTTAATGTTTATACAAATCAAGATCTAGTTTTCATTTCATGTATATAGATAATTTTTACACTTTTGTTTATTATATAGGTATATATTATATGTATGTGTGTAAGTACTCTACAGATCACATTCTTTGTCCAATGCTGTAAAGGCTGTATTTATAATCCGATTTCAATAAAACTTGGTTCAAACACTGACGTTACCAAACCAAACATGTGTACCAAAATTCAGCTAAATCCGTCAGCCAGACTAAGAAGGCGGCCCAAGATAATTTTGAAAGTTCCAAGTTTTGCTGGAATTGGATCATAAATGCATTTTTAGAAGAAAGCACCCCCCTAAAGGACAGTTTTGGAGTAAATTATATTATCCCCCCTTTACAGGAAAAAAATTCACTGGTATTCACGGTAGTGCTTACGTGCCGAGCACACCCCTCACCACTCTGACGCGTTACGGCTGCTAGCTACATTCTTCCTCTTCAGTTTGAGTGTAGGTTCGTTGCTGTGTGATTACGCGTCTCGTATCCACAGTGATTAATAATGGCATCGACAATTGAAAACCCTGCCAAATGTAAAGTGTAAATTAAAACACTCGAAAAGTCATGGCAACTGTTTTTTGGGATTTAAAGAGCTTAATCCATGTTGAATTTATGCCAAGAAAAGAAATGACTACAGCCCTGTCTTGGTGCCGAGTGAGTATCACTTATTCCCGATGCTTAAGGATTTTTTGGGTAAAAAACAGTTTGCTAACGATGAGAAACTCAAAGAAGATAAGAAATCCTGGCTCATGTTTTTGGCAGCAAATGAGTAGAACATGGGTATGGAAAAACTGGTCCCACTTAAAAACCAGTGTCTTGAAATCCATGGGGACTGCGTAGAAAGGTAGAGAAAGGTTCTATGCATTTGTAAATAAGGTTTTGTGTTGATATCTTTATTTTTGTTTGACCATGCCAAAACGTTCTTTACTTTCTGGATGACCCTCGTACTAACAATTACATCAATTTACAGAATTGAAGTTACTTACTTCATGTTGTACTTAATTTAATGTTACCGAATTTTATCTTCAAGGTTATTGAAGTCTTATCCTTTCCCACAAAATCGTATCTGGCCCGTCTGTCCTAGATTTTATTAGCTGTTCCGTTAAAAAGAGGAGAGAGGAGACCATAGAGTAAGCAGATATGTTTCCACAGAGCAATAAAACTTAGTGGTGTGTACTTCTATTTTTTTATAAATGTACACTGTTCTTGTTAAGTAATAATTGTATTATTTTTTTAGTAATTTTGTTACTAATTTTTATAATGAATTGCTTGTAAAAGTAGATTAAATAATAAATACACTGTAAAATTAAATTGTTTGGTTTGCATTTGGTTTCTGCAGGCATAACAAATATCAAATGTTACAAAAAATAACTCGGAACAGGTATTGTCCAAGAGATTTTAATCTAGGATAAGTGTAAATTCTGTAATACAGGGCTCTTATAAAATAATGGTGCAGTTTCAAATGTATATATATAGTAAAACCGTTAAGCAATGAATTTAGGAAACCAGGATGGCACCACTACATCCGACAGCTCAGAACAGTGCTGTTTACATAGATATAGGTACTAAACAGATGAGTTGATCGTTAACACAGTTATTTCAAGGAAGCAATTATGTTTTCGGATTCTTCGCTAGAGCACAGCATGTGATGGTGATGTACACAGTCCCTCCCTCGCCCACAGTTGCATATCAGCTGTTTCTTGCCAAATATATGACAGAAAGGCTAGAATACTGGCTTGCAGTGCCGTTGGGTAGCATGCTGGGCACTACAGATGTGACAAGTAACAGTGTAGTTCACACGCTGTCCTTACGTAAGCCAGTTCAGAGCATTAAAAAGCAATTTTTTTAACCTGCTTGACCTTTTAACCTGCGTAGCTTTTTATTGTGTGATGGTCAAAATCTTGTTACTGATTTAAGGAAAAATAGTTTTTTCATAAAACTGCACCATTATTTTATGAAAGTACTGTAGGCCAATATTTGTTATATTCTTTATTTGTTTTAAAGATCTGACTGACATTATGATGATATTTTATTTTTAAAGTATGGTTTGTGAACAAACGTACCTAAATGAAGGAAGTAAAGAGAATGTATTTGATTTTTATTAATTGGTACATGAATAACAAATGTATATATGATACATACATATATACAAAATATACAGTACAATCATACAAACCATGTTCATGCAGCAATTTTTTGTTGTATAATACAGTAGTAAAGCTGATTAAAGGTAACCTAGATGAGTTCTTACTTTAAACCTCTGCCACTTGAATTTAACTCTACAGGTAAAATTGTCCAGTTGGCACTTCTACTAACTGAAAGTTTCAATTCTGCATTCAATCTAGTTGTTTGTCACCATACATACCAAAATAATACGTAAATCCATCAATTGTTTCAAAATGGCGGCCAAAAAGTGATTTTTTGCTAGACCAGCAGATAGAGTAGTTCAATTTTAGTGAAAAAAGATATTTGAATTTCCGTTTATGATAATATGTAGTATAACTTGTATAATTTGTGGAAAGAGACCTCATAAGTCTGATGCGAAAGGTTAAAGCGAGACTGTGCGAAGCGAACTTAAGTTACAATAAGTTAATAGCAAAGGAAATGCGCTTCAGTCATGCCAGCGGTGCTTTAGCACTAAGATGGGAATCAGCCTGGTTATTGTTTTAATACAGTTGTCTACTTTCAAAACCATTTTGAATAAATAAATTTTTTTTACATTTTACTCAGTATTTTATTAACCCTTTAAGTGGCAGTCATAAATGCATGGCAGGCCTGTTTCGAGTGCTTGTGCATAGTCACATATGAAGTCCCAAGATTAAACTACTATGGGGAAAAGTTAATGATAGTCTACATTTTCTTTTTTGTGGGGAAAGTTGTACCCTTGTATCAGAACAAAATTGTTATACAGGTGGTAAGCACAGAGAATAGGAATATTCTAATACCGGGTGACACACGGGAACCTGACCAGTTGACTAGCGCAGTACTGGTTGTGGTGGGGGTGAGGGGAATGACGCGACTCTGAACTCAGTATACGACGCCATTTTAGTAGTCATGGAAGAGTGGACTGTAGAACATCGCATGTTTGTGTACGACGCGTTTGTCAAAAATAACGAATCTGTGGTGACAGTTCAGCGACTTTTCGAGTTCATTTCAACCGTGGTGGCGTGGCTATTCCTAGCCCAATACAATCAGAAGTTGGGTCAACAAGCTTGGGCAACTGGTTCTATTGTCAAGAAGAAGCCTCGGGTCCAACAAAGACTGTTAGAACCCTGAAAACATCAACAGAGTGAGAGAAGCCCTGGTGCGAAGTCCTAAAAGATCCTTCGTGAGGCACGCTCATGAACTGCAACTAAACCGTGAGTCTTTGCGTAGAATTTTAAAGAAAATTATAACAAATCGTTGATCCAATTAAGCTCATGAGTTAACCTCTGTTGAGCGTAGTTAGATTCAAGCGTTGCTGGATGGTCAAGCGAGTCAAAAACCGTAACAAGGTCGAGGTTTCACATTAAACGTAAGCGCAATATACATAAATTCAAGGTTTTCGATTGTCAAATTGAATGAAACAGAGGGAAATCTAATACAACATATTCTTTTCCACCGCACAACGAATCGAATACGCTCAATTTGCACTCTTACACATATGGTTTTGTTGATGACTAAGTAAAAACATGCATGTATATTATATAATAGGTGTATTTGGCCCTTGCAGTAAGTTAAGAAGTTCTTCAATAAAGTTTTAGTCCATATGTAAATGAGAACTAAACTTTTAATTCCAACTAATCATTATTTGAGATGCAGACCACTCCCATGAGGGTATTTTAAGGCAAATATGTGGTGAAGGATGATTGTGATGACTGATGAGTGGTATTTAAATAATGAGTTATGAGGTGTAATCTTGTTACTAACTAAGACAGGCTCTTCCTTAGAATGGGTCGTCATTAATTAACCCAATGATGAGGGCGGGACAGATGGCTTAACGTGACTTCCGAACTTATATAACAAAATGAAAGAAATAAATAACACAACCACTACAGGAGTTTATGGGTATAAACTTGCGGAACTATTGTCATATAACACATATTTTGCAATAACTAATTAATTAACAATCATCTGCAGGTAATTTTGATTGTAGAGTGGTAATAATTCAAAAAGTGTATGGATTTCATATTTTATTTGTAACAAACATTATAAAAATTCTAGGTTAAAAGTTCTTTGTGGTACAAGTCTTGGTATTATGACTAAACTAAAACAACACAAGCTAAAACAATAAAAGCATGTGCTTAGTTTTGGCTATCAGGTAAGGAAATTTGTTTAACGAACTCGTAACTTATCACAAGGTGCAGGAATAACATCACAACATACAATCACACAAACACTTACTTAACTAAACAATATCACATGAAAACTGGAACAGCTTTGTTGACGGTAAAGGAACATAACGGAGAAACAAAGGTATATTGTTGCAGGCCTTGCACTGAAATAAGTTTTAAATGTAGTTCGTAGTTACCCTACAAAGCTTTATCGTGTTATACCGGTAAACACTTACGCCACAATAAAACTCCTTTATTGGAGTTTTAACTATCAACATAAAAAATAGAGCTTTGCTTTAAGCTCAACATTGTACTATTTACTACATATTTAACATTTAATGTTGTGTTTTATGTTGTTGTTATTTGTGTATAGTTTTGTTGTCAACACAATAATTTTATAAATAAATAAATTTTGCTGAGTAGATAATGTACTTGTAACACTGAATTTGGTGCTTTTAGAAATTTAAAATGAGCTAGAATTCAAAATCAACGTTATAAAATAAATGAACAAAAGTTTTCTACTTCTGATCTAGTGAATGATTTTAATGAGCATTATTGCAATATAACAAACTCATTGAACCTTCAACCTGACTGTGACAAAGCAATTCAATTTATGAGTAAATTTATGGTTCAAAACCAAATTCCTTATACTTAGGAAGAAGAAGAAAAATAATAATAAAACAACTCAAAAATAAACCATCATCAGGCTGGGATGGCATTCCTATTAATTTAATCAAGCAATCCATCAATAGTATAAAACCTTATTTATGTTTTATTTTCAACTTATGTCTTACACATGGAGTTTTCCCTGATTCGTTAAAAATTAGTATCATAAAACCGATAGTGAAAATCAAAAATGTTAACACCATTGAAAATTTCAGACCTATTTCAATTCTGCCATGCATTTCTAAAATACTTGAAAAACTTATACATTCAAGAATTGTATCTTATATAAATCAATTTAGTCTGCTCAATGAAGAACAATTTGGATTCCGGAAAAGTAAGTCAACTTTAGATGCTATATCACGATTAATGGATTCCATTTATACCAATATTGATTTGAAACACTCAACTTCGACGATACAATGTGATCTGTCAAAAGCTTTTGATTGCATAGATCATAAGATTTTGTTAGGAAAATTAGAAGTTTTTGGTATTCGAGGCATAGCTTTGCAGATAATTGAATCTTACTTAAAAAACAGGACCCAACAGGTGGAATTTCTCAACACTGAAAATAAAGTAAAAAATCAAATTGGAAACAAAGTGTATCGAAGGTGTTCCTCAAGGGTCTATACTGGGACCAGTGATGTTTATTTTGTATGTTACTGATTTACAGTCATGTTTAACAGCAAGTTCTATTGTTCAGTATGCTGACGATACCTCAGTGGTTATACACAGCAGTAAACAAGAAGATCACAATATGAAGATTAACAATACATTTTTAGAACTAACCAATTGGTTTTCAGTAAACGGATTGATGCTAAATATGAATAAAACCAAACTGTTAAATTTTCAAACAAAAAACTCTAAAGAGACTAAAATGGAAATTAAAGATAACAACTGCAATATAGTTGAAAGTGCCGTAGTACTTGGCATCACAATTGATCAAAAACTGAATTGGAATAAGAATATAGAAAATCTTTCAAAAAAGCTAAGTTCAGTCTGTTACAGTTTAAGAATTTTGTCAAATTGTGTCAGTCCTGAAATTCTAAAAACAACATACTTCTCTTATTTTCAAAGTGTGTTGGTCTACTGTTTACCTATATGGTTTCAATCTTCAATTAATCATCAAAGAAAAGTTTTCAAAGTCCAAAAAACAGCTGTTAGAATAATTAACAAGGCAAAATCAAGAGAGCCCACTTATGAGCTATTTAAACAATCTCAAATACATACAATTTTCAATCTTTTTGTAATTGAGCACGTGAAATGTTATATGAAA
The DNA here is from genome assembly GCA_018831715.1 of Matsumurasca onukii. Classification (NCBI taxonomy): domain Eukaryota; kingdom Metazoa; phylum Arthropoda; class Insecta; order Hemiptera; family Cicadellidae; genus Matsumurasca; species Matsumurasca onukii. The sequence goes on along the minus strand of CM032061.1, from coordinate 52,112,957 downwards.
CATAAAGAAGAAATACTTGTAAATAAATTTAATAATAGTTACTATACAAGAAGAAAAGAAATTATAAAATATCCTGCTCATACTATGAAAATGTTTCAAAATTCCCCATCCTACATGACTAGTAAAATTATAAATACTTTAAACAAGAAATATGAAATTGCCATAGAAAATGATAAAGATATACAATTATTAAAAATAAACTATTACTGGCTCCACTTCTAAGCTTGACAGAATTTTTTGAGTTGAAAATTAAGAAGTGTGCAGCAAGACAAAATAATATTGGGCCACCATTAGAAGATTGTTTGTGGAAGTTTTTATTTTGTTATTTTACTACTTTTATTATTTTTAATTTGCTTATTGTTTTAGCTAATTTTTTTTTTTTTATTGTTATATTATTTATTTTTTTGCTTGTTTTATCCATATTATTTTACGTTTATTAAGTATGTCTGTACTTGCCTACACGTTAAGTTTCTTGGCAATAAAGTTACTGATTACTGATTAGATAACATACTTTTCAATACTAATGGAATGCTTGGGAATTTAAAATATTTCATCATTAAACTGAGATTTCTGACTATAATACCTTCTTCTTGTTTGAAGTCTGTTCTTCTTTGTTTGAACATGTCAAACTATAAGACGCGAGTCAATGCAGATTTTTGAGTCTTTATTTTGTGCAAAGAAGTAGCTGCTAGTTGATCGATAATTGTTGATCGATAAATAGCATCCTAAAGCTAACTTAACTTTTGATAGGAAGCTGGTAAAATAAAACAACTACACACATACACTTACAACTAAGAAGCGATAAAACTTCAAAACTAAACAGCATTAGGAACTTAAAAAGCTGAGATCTTTGTCCATTAATTTTGATTAAAACTTAAACTCTAAAAGTAAAATTCCTAATCTTCAGATAATTTTATCACAATCAAAATTAAAACTAACATTGAGTTTCTTCAATCAAAAGTGTTGTTTATGATCAATCAGTTGTTTGTGTCTAAAACCGTGCAGTTTCAAAATAAAAAGTCTCAAAGTACATCACAACTATTATATAACCCACTCACCCTCACTTATTTACAATGAATAACACTGACTCACTTAGCCCCAAACATTGTAAAAACAGTTGGAGAGATGACTATTGCAAATACAGCAAGTCCACTGAGGATGCTCCATTGGAAAATGAGCGAAATGTCTGGCGCAGTTGAAGTTAGAAATAGCCAATTGACACGGTCTACACCAGAAGCTTTAGTTAGTAGTTTGGGAGAGTCAGGAGTATGAATTTCAAAAGGATTGTAAATCACAATGAGGTTGCTGCTAATGTAAGGAGTGCGAGAGAAGGAATCAGACTGGAGCTACCAGTACACAGAGATGAGGGGTGAAGGCAAGAAAGAGAAGATAGGTGGAAAGGACAAGGAAAGAGAAAGGAGAGCAGAGTAGGGAAGACAGCAGCTGCAGTGTGTGAGCAGGAGGGGAAGACAGGTGCATTGAGTTAATGTGGGACAGCTGCATCCTTATCAGCTGGCTACTAGGTCTTTAGCTATTGCTAGGCAACCACATAGGGGCGGGGTTACATAGCCAATCACAGCATTTTCTCTGTATACATGTGATACAGTGGGATGTGGCTTTGAGGAGAGTGAAGTGAGTGTTTGTTATTTCCTTATCTCTTCTGCATTTACTCAATGATGAAATACAGTTGACAAATAATGTTTTTATGCTAGTTTTCCCGCATAAACTCAATCCCATCGGTACCGGAAATCCGGGATCCCGCACAGCTCTACTTCTTGCCCTCTTGACAGACCCTAAGTCCAGAAGCGGCATCAGGATACGTTGGCTAGGAGCGAATATGACTTACCCCAGCACGGTACGAATCTAATGCACTCAGCATGGAAGTAGGGGGGAGAGGGGTTGTTTAATTAGAACTGCTCCGCCACTGTTATCTTCACCAGAAGTACACACTCTCGATAAAAAAATACCAGCAGTTATTACAAAATTTCCAACCCCGAAATTTTGGTACTAGGGGGAGGGGATCGGGAAATGATCTCAATCCAGGAAATCCGGGATCTCGCACAGCACTATAAATAGGTAAATATAGCAAATCAAAATTAGTTTAGCGCCTCTGTACTGAAGGTTTCTAAAGCAGTTATTTTAATAATGTGGGTCAATTAATATACCAAAGTTAGCAATGTTAAAGCCAACTAAAAAAAGTAGCAAATATACTAAAACTCTTTTGTCATTGACAGAAACAAAATTTGAAACTTACATTGAACATATCTGGCATGTCAGAGTTGAGGAACTCAGGCAGGTCATGTGAGTCCACTAACGGTTCGTGTTTGGACTCCTCGGTAACCTTCTTGGCCTTTCTCGGAGACACTCTCTACAAGTAGTAAAACATTTCAGATAAGTTCAGCTCACTTTATGAGTTTATGGTTTATTAGAAATCTAGTAAAGAGTTGACCATCAAGATTGATGTTGGACAAAGCCCTATCCTGAGTAAGAACAGAGGAAAAAATAACAATATTGCACATATTTGTTTATCCACAGGATGTTCTCTTGATGCGTCAATAAAATTCCAAATCGTTGTTCTAGTCGTGGTTTCATTTAAGGAAAAGCCAGTGATCTCTAATAAATCAATACTTTCAGTCGTAGGAGTGAAATTTTCAACATGTTAAGCTTTTGCGGAGGCCTACTTTTATAAAATACCAAAGATGGCATCCAATGGATGATAACTGTGAAGAATTCCTATTATCTGGATTAAGCATTCAATCTGGAAAACTGGATAAATTATTTATACAACACAAATCAAATCTATATTTATAGTTATCTATGTTATTATTGTTTTTTATATTACTTTGTTAATGGTAATCCCTAGTTGGGTAAGTTGTTATTCTTTTGAATAAAGTTATATAATATTTAATATTTTTTTAATGCTTATAAATATATACATCAAGCAATCAGAGGCATAACAAGGTTTGTCTTGTTGAATTAGACAAAGTTTTTCTACCTTTTTTACCTAACGTTTTTGAATTAGGTTGCCGATTTGCTCTCACAAAATATTTAACACGTTCAGTCGCGGGCCTTGATTACGCGGGTACATGGCTACAACAGGTGCTTCCACGCGGATCCAGCTGGGCTCTGCAGCAGTCTGTACAGCTATTCAGTGCGAGCCCAGCTCTTGACATGGGCACTTGATTTTTGGTGAGCGTGTAGCGTAGCAGGATCCGCGGGGCAAACTGATGACGTCACCTACTCCGCCATTTTGGGTCACAAATGCTTTTTTATATCAAATACTACCTTCTTACAATATAATGTAAGATTTTTAAGATTAATTATATTATAGGTTTTAGAGATGGTACAATGTTTTTCCAATAGCAGTGAACGTGTTAAGGAGAATTTTAATATTACTTAACTAAGCAGCAAAGACCATAGTTTGGGCTGAGCATACTTTTAACTTATGTATCTTACCTTGGCAGGAAAGAAGTTCGCCATCATACTGTGAGGTTGTAAAGATAGTTTTTTAACCAGGGTTTTCAAGGAACTTGGAGTTTTATGAGATTTACGCTTTGGTGTAAGCGTTTTGCGTTGAACCTAAAAAGACATTTCAAATCAAGTAAAATAAATATAATTGCTCTAACAAAGGTAGAGTTAAGTTGCAAACCAGTGGATGGAAATTGTTTGTAGAGAAATAGAAATTTCCTGTTATGCATTGTTGTAATATGACACAAAAACGATTTGATATGTCATAGTTTCTTACCAAAAACCCACATTTAGATGGAAATTAATCGCTTCAGCCCACCCCCCCCCTAAAATATGTCTGGTGGCAGCCAGGAGTGAGGACTTATCAAATATATATGGCTGTCACGCTATGTAATGGTGGTTGTATATTTACCGACCTTGCAAGAGTCTTTCAAAAAGCGATTCAAGAGTTGCATCAACTTGTAACATGGAAGAAAAGTGGCACTAATGGTTGAAAATGCTTATTAAAGAAACAGTAACCAAACTTACTTTTGGAGCCTTTAATGCTTTTGTCTTCTTTTTTGCTACAGTTGATTTTGCACTGTCTTCTTCTTTTTTTCTTTTTGGAGCTGCCACTGCTGGAGTTTCTTGGGCAACAGGTTGAACAACTGGTTGATTTTCAACTTCTGGCTGTGAAGACTCTTTAGTAACTGGCTTGGCCAATCCTTAAAACAAATGTTTTTGTGAAAACACTTAGGTATTACTAAAACATTATTTTTAGGATAACGCTAAATTAAATTTTGATTGTTTCCGACAACAAAGAAAGATTTGGACTTAACCTAAAAGCAGTGATTGCAAAGTTATTTTCAAATATAGCGTTGTTTATTTGGTTACTTTCTTATGCACTCAGTTTATGTCTTCACTTTAAAGACAACTTTTCGTGATGTTCTCAAGACTCCCGTTAGTATACCCAAAAAATCCAGACTTATGCGTCTGTCGCATGCAAGAACTTTGCAGAACTGCCACCAGTGTGCGCTACAGAAATCATAGCAAATACCGGCAGTAATGTTCTAGAAATTTCCTGGTTCATGGATGGAATCCCCGCTTTCTCCTTATTATGGAGACCCTGCTGAATTTCCCCCATACACCAGCACTCGACTGGCCAACCTTTGATTTGAAGGGCGTCGGCAACCCGCAGCAGTCTGGGCAGTTGCGAGTGACGGACGTTGACTTCCCCCGAGTACATGAAGGAGACCAGTGCTTGCAGCTCCCAGAAGTGGAAGTCCTTGAACATGATGATCGGGTGAGCGCAGACCGAGGAGGTCAACAGGTCGTAGAAGTATGGTGAACAAGACGCCAGCAAAATCTGTAGTCACACGGATATTAGTGATTGGTTACAGCAGGGCTTAGAGTACTCTAAAATGTAGCTGAATAGAAAATAAACATGTGCATAAACATGTCTCGAATAGAAACTCAAGTGGTGTAATAAGTGTTTGAAAATAATACTAAAGGAAGCCAGGGATGAAAATACAAAATATAATACAGCTAAACCCTTTTAATTGAGAAAACATTAACTTTACTAAAGTTTAAAAACACTTAAATTCTAGAGTAAAAATAAAACTCAAACTAGTTAAGTAGGTATAAGACTTGACTCGACTTAACCTAGAAAATCACAACTCGTTACTTAGGCCTAGTTATGTTGCTAGTTGTTCTTTATGTCTAGATATGGTTTTCATAGTAGTTGTTCCTGGTTTTAAACATTACAAAGCTGTGTGTGTACAAAGACTCAAAGAGCAATACCACTTCTGTTATTTTCACTCAGTCATGTTGTACCTACCCTGTGGCACTTGAGGGACTGCCCCTCACAGGCCAGAGTGACGTCCACGAACTGCTCGGTTTGAAGAAGGTTCGGCAAGGTGGAAGTCATGTTGCTGAGGTACGTGTTCCATTTGATGCACATCACCGGGTCAAGCAGCGAATCTTCATTGTTCCCTTCCACATCTTTTTCCTTCAACGGCAATGCTTTCTCTGGCAACTGTTTGGTCTTTTTACTCGGAGAGAGTTTATTTTTTGTGAAACTCAACTTCTTTAGTGGTTTTTTCGGTTTGCTTGTAGTGATATTCTTAGTTTCGTCTGTAAATGATCAGCTGTATCAGAGGCCTACTTAGAACTGAGTCTTAAATATTGTAAAAACGCTGAATAATTTGATTTTACACAAAGAGTTTCACAGTTTAACCTTATCCATTGAGAATATTTGCTTTTTGAAACCTATGTCCAAGTAAATAGTGTATAAAATGTTTTGAGAACACTTGCATTTCATTCTAACAAGTTTAATTAGTTGATAATGACGCAAGGGTCCCGAGGTGTTAAATGGCCAAGAGCCAAGGGGTCATTTGACTAGCTGATGTCTTTAGCCCATTGAATGGGCCATTTTGTTGCCTCAAGATCAATCCGTTGAGTCCAATGATTCAGGAAAGGAAAGAGGACCGCCTTGACCACCAACCCTTCCTGGGGCCCCTACAGGGTGGAAGATGGTATCATGATAGAGCTCAATAGGGATTGAACAGCACGCACCTTTTATACTTTACTTTGTAAAGAGAATGAGAACATACGGTTACACTTTTTCTCATATAGGTTAGTACATTAAGAATCAAACGTTTGTTGTAGAGTCCCAGCGTAAGTAAAAACCAGTAGAAATTCACTAATGAAAATCTGAGTCCAACATGTTACTCACTATAAAAAAATTAAAATAGTTTATATTTTGGAAACTTATAGATTCCTGGCGGTTTTCATTTAAAAGTTGATTGACTGTTAGCTTACCTACTACAGCCGGTATGTCAATGTCATGGACATTCAGAAGGTGTTTGCGCAAGTTGTCCAGTCTTGGCCTCTTAGCAGCTTGCCCGCATCGGGTAATTTGTTCCCCACATTTCTGGCACTCTGCCATCTTCCTGTCTTCACAGAGTTTAAAGTGGTCCCAGATGGGACTCTTAAAAAGAATTACATTGCCGGCGGATGTCTTAGGATTGCTTGATTTGGCGCTGTCCATCTCTTCAGTTTCTAGAAATTTCTCATTGAAATATAGACTTGGAGGCCTGGAAATAATAGCCTAGAAACAGTTTACTAGCAAATAACATTCACAATTTTAAATCTGCAGTGATGAGTGAATACTAATTTTCTTTGTTGGATGAATCGTTGTTTTTTCACATCCCTAATAGATCTGGCAAGCTATAGGAAAGGATGGCATTTATTTTTGTGGTTGTATAAGAATTGTTTCCTAACAATACAGACGACAATGCCATTTCTGCAGGTTTAGCATTTGGACTTCTACTGCTAAACCAAGCTGGCTCAAGGAATATTTAGATGGCCCCGGTGTATTGTGTTGTAGTTAAGTACACCTGAGATCTGGTGTCCAGAAGGTTTCAATTTTCTTTTGTATAATACAGGCATGAGCGGATGAAGTGGCTGTACAAAGTTGGAATGCCTAAGTGGGGAAACAGCAGCCCACAGTGCTCTTGGTTAGTACTGCCAGTGATTACATGAATTGCACCTTTTTGAAGAATGAAGACGTCGGCAGCTGCAGAAGCATGACCCCACAGTTTGATGCCATAGGCGATGTGACAAAGTGCATGGTAAACCAAAACTAAGTAGGCTTCAGTCCTATTTTTGCAACTGTTTAAGAGAGAGATACCTTGGGACAACCTGCAGCAGACAACACCTAAATACGCACTCCAATCAAGCCAGGAGTCAAGGTAAAATCCCAGAAGTTCCAGAAGAATATTAGGGTCAGGTTGCACATTGCGAGATAAGGAGCACACTAGTTAGTGTGTTTTGCTTTCATTGAGGCGAAAGCAGTTTGCTCCAAACCAGGCACTCACTTCAAGAAAACTCGTCAACGCAGACTAACAGGCAAGAGCCGGCAACCCGCCATGGGACAGAAGCGTGGTGTTATTGGCAAAGAGGACTTGGCCCCGAGATGGTCAATATGATTAATGAGAATGAAAAAAGGTGAAAGGATCCAGTATGGAGCCCTGAGGGGACGCCAAACGGTACATGAAGTTCTTCAGAGTTGGCACCATCAATGGACACTCGTCCAAAAAGCATTTTTGAATCAATAGCCTTTTGATTCACGCAGTTGAAGGCTTTGCTAAGGTCGCAAAGTGTCAAGGCCACGGAACCACTATCTTCAAAAGCCCACCTCACTTCTTCCACCAATGCCAATACCGCTCCTGTCGTGGACTTCCCCTTCCTGAATCCACTGCCACCGAGAAAAAATACCATTGGACTCGAAGTACGCAGTAGCCTGTCTCAGCTCACAGACTCAATGGTCTTGCTAATAACCGAGGATGGAGATAGGCTGTTTTGTCAATGTTTGCCCATTAAAATGTTTTGTTGCATTTTGTTTTTTAATACTGATAAATGTATAGGCACACAAACAGAAAATGCAAACAAATCGATTATAAGCACACAGTTTTAAAATGTACATAAATTAGCAACAAAGCTAAGATATTACTTTTTATTTTAGTTTTCTTTGTGAAAGGGAAGTATGGGGATACACCACATTACATAGTACGAATTAAAGGGTACGCCAAGAGAAGAGATTTGGAACCCCTGCCCTAGACAGTTCAAGGCCTTTGATTTGAAATAATAACAAACCAATATTGGTAAGCTCATATTACGTAGGCCTAGTTTATATAAATGGTCTATAAAAATGTGCCTAAATAATGCCAGATGCGTCAAAATATTTAAGCGGTGAAATTGAAAAATATCAGATGAAACAATTCCGTCAGTACGGAAAGAGTAATGGTGCATAGAAAAATTAGTATTGTATATTACTAGACAATTATCAGACAAATAATTATCCATAAAACTACCTTCAAAATGAATTTCGATTCCACAATCCAACTTTCCAAGTGATTGATTTGTTGTTAGCCTGAAGTAAAAGAGTGATAACGAAAAAAAGCTATCGTAAACATAAACAAATGTTTAATCACACAGAGTACACTTGTACTCTTTGATACAAATTATTATAGGCATTGATTTTAAATGTTATAGGTCAACGAAAAATTAGGACATACATACAGTGCATGTAAAAATGTATTTCAGATATTAAATTTCTTTATTTATTTCTACGGTATTTGCCACTTGGAATAAATGAATGTATTTCCACCATATTTTGTTTGACATATTTACAATAATTGTTCGGAAAAAAGGCTTCTCCAGTAATGATGGCTTCTTAAAATTAAAATGACTTCACCTAGTTATTAATTTTAGCATGCTTGTAATTTGTAATATAATAGTAATAATGAGATATACTGTATTGCAAAATACATCATAAAACATATGTAGAAGTACTGCTATAAACTTGATTGAAACAGACCCACTCATTTATAATAGTTCTCCCGGTTCACACTACATCAAAACATCATAATAATTAGCTCGAAATATTTCGATCGCGCTGTGGAGTACCTACCCTCTTCAATCTCTAATGTTTCAGCCTTAAAGACCGGAAGTCCAGAGGAAGTAGCAGTAAAGCTAAGCTTGGATTTAGGATAGAACCGAAGTTGGAATGATCACGTCTCCAAAGTATGTGTCAAGCTTGCACGAGTTTTGTTCAGTTTAAGAAAACTTTAATTTGAAATAACTAAACCATGTTCTGCCCCAAGGCTTGTAACACATGGCGTCCCCCATGGGTCAGTCCTGGGACCCATTCATTTCCTGATGTCAAGCAACCATCATTTCCTTGATGGTAGTGCACTTCTCTTCGCGGACGATACAACGCTATCAAAAGTCCCCTGCATCAGTGAAAAGGAAAGCTGAAGTTCTTTTGGAACGAGCTGGCGTCTGGTTTATTGCAAACAGGCTGAGGATAAATGGGGACAAGACTCAACGACTGACGTGCACTCTCAGCCACAATGTTCCATCAAATTACAACTGTGTAAAACCTCTGGGGTTCATTCTGTATTGAAAACTTTCTTGGTAGGACCACATAAAGTTGCTGTGCAAGAAGCAATCAAGAGTGCTGTTTCTGCTCAGGAAACTAAAAAGCCAATTGTAACATGCGAATATTTGAAGATGGCCTACCATGGCCTCTTCAACTCCCATAAGGTATGGAGCTATACAATTACTTACGTTGCTTGAATTTCATCCCGAAATGCTAGTTTACTTTCTCGTGAAGGTTCTCTAAATGACGTTCAATAATTTATTGCTATGCTACTTATAGAACTACACCGTAACTCAGTAATTTTTCCCGTAATTACTCCCGGTTTAATTTTTATTTTGACTCATAAAACCAGTCCTGTTACACGTCTGAAACACCATTTTGTTAACACCCCAATAGTTTAAATTCATTGTCGATTTGAGTAACGGACGCGACGGTGGATTTAGAGACCTAACTAAATTAGCGGTCGATGATGTATACGTTCTCGATAGCTTTAACCTCGCAAGCCTATAATATGGGCAATTAAAAGCTTCCATGGCAAAATAATTATAAAACCTATGATAAAGCATTCAGTTTTAGACAATTTTGACAAGTACACGATAATGGTTTAATAACACTGTTACGTTGACTTAGCCTATATTAAGACTATTATGATATGCAATGACATTTCAAGTACAGTACTTCAAAATCAAATATTGCATGAATCATTAAATAAGTGAGCACAATTTTTATGTTACAGACATATTGACAGACACTTCACAACGTCCGGAAAGATAAGGTATCAGAAGGCCAAATAAGTAATATTTATATCCAATTAAAACCAAATTCAAAACAGTTTTGATCAGTTTGAGCCATAAAGCGTTCTTCGTAAGTAGCGTTGTCTCATCACCACAATGCGGGCAGCATTGGCATTTCTCATGTTCTTCTGTGCGGTCCTTTCCGCACAAGGAGGCGAGCTGAAGATCAACACGCTGGTGGATACTTTGATTGAGGAAGTGGTCGAAAGTCTCGTAGAATCCAACTCACAAACTATGCCCATCGACGACTTGGAACAGGACTTCACAGTTTTGTTTGTCAAAGGAGGCGTGAAGGCTGCCAGAGGGGTGTTCAGCGACCTGTCCACCGTGGTGAGGACTGGAGACGCCACCTTGGAACTCCACGACGATCACGCGTCAGTCAAGATATCCCTCGGTCTGAAGGATTTGCAGCTGTACTTCCAGCACTGCAGGGCGTGGTTGGGAGCTCTAAGCACATCCGAGAAGATCGCCGTGTACGTCAAAGACAACTCGATATCAGCTGATATTACCTTGCACATTAACGGCGACGATTGCACCACGACTCTGGACAGTGTGACTTTGGATCGACTCAGCGATATCGAGGTAGACCTCAAGAGCCTGGGCTTCATTAGATACGTCGCTGCCAACTTTGTTGACTGGATCATCTCCTTCTTCGATGATAACATCAGAGTCTCCGTGGAAGCCACTCTGCAGGACACTCTCAAAGAGAAGCTGCAAGAAGTTGACTTTTGTTCATTGATAGAGTAAGTGTGACTTGAAGATTATTTTAATAATGAAAGTTCATCATTGTAAAATTTTCAATCCATGTTGAAGTTAAATACTTAAAAATTTGCATATATTAAAACATTTTTGGCACAGCATTTGTTTTATTTACAAACAAACATACCTGATAAGCTACTTTTTTTGCAAAGCCTTCTTCCCAATTACCCGCAAAGAATATTATTGTTAAATTTAATCCTTTGAATCGGTGTCATATTCTTTAAACAAAACGATGAATGGAATCTTTATGTTACATAATCTAACCACTCTTATCTTACAGACAGACGTGAGGAGGTTGCACAAACGCAAATCGTTTTAGAATTTCAGTAAATATTATAAACTCACAAATATTTTAAAAATTTCAAAAAAGTCAACAAGTTTTGAATAAATTTGATATTTGTTTCAAAATACTGTATAATGTACTGATTGTAATTATGCATGCTAACCCTTTTGTGGAAAAGTAATACACAAACCATACAATTGGAATACATCCTTACCCTCCTGTTTCATTTAAAAACATCCTAACGTTGCGTGTATCTGACAGTATCAGTGTAAATGATGACTGTGTGAATTTAGTAAAATTCATCACTTTTTGATACGAGTTAAGTTTTAACTTAGCACAGCATCTTTGTTTTTTTGTCCCATAATAACAATGTAAAACCAGGCATTTTCTGGACAAACTTCACGCCTACTATTTCCATCAGATCTTTTAAAATATGTTTTATTTTAAATATGACCATGTAATGCAATGACTCCACTGACCAAATTTTTGAAAATTTTATTAGTTTACGAGTAAAAGCAAGAAAATCAAAGATTCGTCAGTTTTTTATTTATGTCACGGCGTTATAAAAGATAAAATAAGAAATTCGGCTTTGCGGAGTCACTAAACAGTTAATGCACTTTTAAATGAAGCGTATTTAATAAAAATCGGATACAAACTGTCGACATGAAGTGTTCCAAGAAAATGCGTGTTTTTACATTGCTATTATGAGACGAAATTCAAGGTCACAGCCACTATTTGACCGATCTTCAAAAAGATAACCTATACCTTTTATTATCCTATACATTATTATTATCCTATACATTTTATTAGATCAAAAACTGTCATGGGATCAACACATAGACTCAGTTTGTAATAAAGTGTCTAAGGGCTTATTTTTACTAAGGAGGCTGTCATTATATTGTACTCAAGATGTTTTAAAATTAGCTTATTTTGGAATAATTCATCCCCATATTTCTTATGGAGTCTCTTTGTGGGGTAACTGCTCTGAAACAAAACCAAAGAGTTTTGTTTTGCAAAGACAGCAATGAGAATTTTATCTCGTCTTAATTATCGTGATTCCTGCAAGGAATCATTTAAAACTTTATCAATTTTACCTTTACCATCTCAATACATTTTTGACACGGTATTGTTATTTTTATCAAAATTTTCCTTTGACCAGCAACCAAATTATAGATACAATATTAGAAACCAATCAATTAGGCCAAATTATCACAGACTCCATATTTATGATAAGCTTCCTATCGAAGCCGGCCGAAAATTATACAATAAATTACCTGACAATATAAAAGCTGCGGTGTAGGTACAATAAAAATAACCTTAAGAAATATTTAATTCAAAATCGTTTTATAGCGTACAAGAATTTTTGGATAGCTAGTTGAAAATTATTTAAATTATACTTTCCTTCCAAGGTCTTACCAGAGGTCGTAGAATTTTGTTGTTATCATTGTTTTAATTTTGTTGTTTCTTTTAATTTTCTTTTTATTTTATTTTGTCTGTCATGAAACAATTTATTTTGTAAAAAAAAAATATTATTATTATTATTATTATCACAATGATGCAATATTAATAATAATAATAGGTTTATTGTCACATTTTACAAAATAAATTGTTTCTATGACAAGACAAAACAAAATGATGCAATACTAATAACGGATCTATTAAACTTTATTTGAAATAATTCAAAATCAAATACTCAATTGACAACAATCGGCTCTAATTGTAACGAGACTACATCACATCATCCATCACAACACTCATCATACGCACCATCATTCTTTATTCACCTTAAACTACCCTCTAAGAGTGGTCGGTGTCTCAAGTAAAGTAAAGCAAAACTATTGAAACAGCTGATGACCTTGTCACATGAAGATCATTTAAATGAAAACATTATTTGCCTGAGAATAAAAGTGAAACTTTAGCTCGTCAATACATGAGTCTAAAGCAGCTGCTGTTTCCATCAGAGCACAATGAACAAAAATATCCACTCCTTTTTCTTTACTCTTGTATAACATCTTTGCTGCAGATATGCCTTCCCCCCAAACCTGTAACACTGCTGTATATGCAGATAACCCACTATTATACAAATCACATTCTGACATAAATATTGCCGCTGCAAAGCTTCAAGAATCCTTAAACGAGTTATTACATTGGTTAAAGAAATGGAAAACTGCAATAAATCCAACAAAGAGTGAGTCCAAAATGTTTGCCCTTCGAGGATCCTCCAATTTATGCTCAAAATATATCGGTGATATATGAAGACATTCCATGGAATCTCCCTGATCAAGCCACAAAGTACCTTGGTGTATACTTTAATAGAAAACTCAATTAGAAAATTCGTAAACAAAAAATAAACTTAGCTCACGGAAGACTATCAAAACTCTATCCCTTAACAAACAAACAACATAATTATATTAATCGCAGCCGCTCCTAATTTATGATTCACAAATATGGGGAACTGTTTGAACATCTGATTTAACTAAATTAAAAATATTTCAAGACAAAGTATTAAGAGAAATTCTTTACTACCCTTAGAATGTAAGAAACAATCCAGTCCACAAAGAGTTAGGAGTGTTGACAATAAAAGAATTCATCTTCAAGACAGCAACAAAATCCTCAAGACAGCTTTTAAACAAAGTACATTACATTGAGAAGGGGCGGTCTGATCCTGATACACGTCATCCCTTACGACTTATTGCGCTACCCTTGTGTAGGTATAGCTAGAGATACTACTCAAAAAGATTTGAGAACTCCAAGAACTCCGAAATCCTTCCCACAAGTCCCTTTTCTGCTAACTTACCATCTCACCAAAAGTGGCCGTTCTTGCTTGCTCCAGACCATGACAGTCGAAGAGAATGTATTCGGCGGTTTCATCATGCAGGCCACACTTCCTGCTTGCTGGGACTTCGTCGAAGACTCCACACCTTTGTGCAACCTAAGGCCGCGATGACCAGTGATGAGTCCAATTATCAACTTACTGCAGTTTGTCCCTTTTGAGATGGAGCAAATCTGATGCTATGGTGCTGGAGGGTTGAGAGAGAACCAACTTACTCATGCGATGACCCTGAGCAAGCTGCCATGTCCTCTCATGCTCTGTTCTTACCCACGCTCTGATGAGTTGATGGACTGCACTACTGGGAACTCCACAAAAAGGTTGAGGTCCCACTAGCTTTGTGATTGCTGATAAACAAATTACCTTTGACTTCAAGTATTCAACATTGTAACATCGTACAATCATCAGGAAAACCTCGGATTAAAGCCCAAACTGCCTTAAGACATCATAACTAAGTTTTTTATTAGCATCTGCATATGATTCCAAACATTGTTAAGTAACTGTTATTATGAATCAAAAGTTTTCCTTTTTTCCAGAGGGGTTTAAAGCTGTCCTCACTCAGACTGTATAGTTTTGTTAATATGCTATGTTATAAGTAACCTGCTTAGCAGTTGTAATTTGCTGAACGGTTAATAAATGTGAAAAAAAACTTTGTTTTGTTTGTACTTTATCTTTGTTACGCAAGTTTATATCGCTTTGTTATAAATTTGTTTTTATTTGTTTGATAACATGAACTGATTCCTGCTTTGTCAAAGACTAACGTTATAGACAGGCCAGTGGTTCACCCAGGAAAATATCAATTTGGGATATTGAATTATTGGAGATCCAATAAAAAAAGCTGACTCGATCAGCCACGTGTTATAGGAAGAGGCCAAGAATCTCAAACTTGTTTCATCTTTTATGTGTTTTGTGAACTTTCTGCTCTTTTTATTTGTAAGTAGCCTAGTTCATTTGAGTCTCAAGTTTATACACTTCATAATTCTAAGGCAAGGAGCAAAACTTTGTTTGAAGTTTGTTGTTGACTGTGGGAGAATTTCTGAGTTATAAAAATTGTTGCGGAAAAGTTTTAGTATTGGCAATCTGATCTCGCCTTTAGATGAGAAATAACCTAAAACATAACACAAAAGATTAAAAACTTAGCTAGATTAGACTAAGCAACGTAAGCTAAGCAGTAAAACACAAACAACAATTTCATTTGTTTTTAATTTTTTATTATTCTTAAAAAAAGAAAACACTAGCCTAGCCTAAAAAACTAACACAAAAATGTAACTAAACAAAGAGCAACCAGAGGAACTAATCACGTCTACTGTCGGTGATAGCTGCAAACAGGTGAACGTAACATAAAGTAACCTGTATTTTACTTTAACAGCGACATGTTGTTTGGTTGTGTTTGAGTGGTCAGCTTATGCTGATTACTTTAGGTTAGCTCACTTTCTAACGTTCTGTGTTGTTTTAGGTTACTTTTCACCTGGAAACGGGATCATATTGCAGATCCCGAAACGTCGTAGTAATCTTGCTTACTAACGATGGAAACTGTCCGCAATAATAGTTCAAACTAATATATCTGAACATATTTCATCTAGTCCAAATGTTAGGTATGGTAGTGTAGGTTCTGTCAGAGTGCTTATGAAACCCTTCTTTAAAAACTGCTACTATGTTCAACATCAACGTATAAAATCAAGTTCCCCAAATCGCCCAATAAAACAATTTTGTATGATTTCTATGATTTTCAATGGGTTGAGTGATCCCTCACGTTAGAAGACGTAGTAAGTGAAATACAACGTTCGCTGAAACAATTCAGCCTGAAGGGTTGTTTAAGCCTTTCTAAACTAGCTGGGGCTGTCATTTCAGGTACAGTCAACTGAAAACGGCTTTTGGAATGGAAAAAACTGAACCAGATTAAAGGGCTTAGTTGGTGAGAAGTGCCAGATCTGTAGGGTCACTCGCTTCCTAACTGAAATGGCAGGTGAGGCAAAAGTAAGAAACCGTATATTAAAAAGCCTTTTATACGAAAATGTATTACGTTCAGAATATACACTTAAATGTCCCCCCTTGTTGGACAGGGAAATTTAACTGTTGGACAACTGTTGGAAAAGGAAATATTTTGAAAACTCTTGTAGGAAATATTTTTAAAAAAGTTTGTTTTGACGTATTTTGCATCATCCACACCCAAAACCGGGGAGCCCGCCAACGTTTTTAAACACACCCCCTCCTTTTGTGGCACCTTAAAAGAAGGGGATTTTAACACAAATTCAACCGACGGAAAGAAACCTTTTTTATCTCGACTCGTTTTTGATTATATCTAATTAAAGATTAAAAATCATGTTTTAAATGCCACATTTCACGTACAATTTTGTTTGAAAGACATTTTCTGAGAGAAACATCACAAACCTATATAATAATCCGAAAGTGTATTTTCAAGACAAATTTGTCATCAAAACTTGTATGTAAAATATATAGCATTTTTAACTTGATTTCTTGAAACATTTAAATGGGTATTTAAAAAAAAAGTCGAGATTTAAAGTTGTTCCTTGCATCGTTGATTTTTTAAAATTCCCTTTCTTTTGCCACAAGAGGGAGGGGTTGTATTTAAAGAATTTGGGAAGCCCTTCCCCCTGCAGGTTTGTGAGTGGGTGTGGATGACGCAAAGTACGTCAAAACAAACTTTATGATCCTAAAAAACATTTCTTAAGAGTTTTTGACTTTTCGACAATATTTCCTTCTTCAAAAGTTAGGGTGGGGAGGGGGCATTTAAAACTCACCTTGTATAGTCTCTCTCAAGGGAAGTAGCCAATTTGAAAGTGAAATACTAGGTAGTTTACTGTATAAAAATGCTTTTGGCGTAAGCTTCCACAGTTTTTTTCTTTCGTTAGTAAAATTATTACTATCCCTTCCACATGTTGCATATAACACTAAACAAGAAGACATGGACAATTTATTTAACTTTAAAAAAGAATCAACTTTTTTACCACACCATAATTTTCTTCCTTTTAGCTTTATGAGATAAACCCCAACTTTTACGTTTATATAAACGTTACCGCAGCACAATCGATTTGTTCGTATAGGTTATCTTCAACCTATATAACTTGCACAATAGAATCTCTGGGTTAGAATTAATTGCAACCTTACATACTCGTAGCTTACGCATGGAAAGCTTTACACCTTCGTCCAATCATAAATTCTTATGTCGTCTTTAATGTTTACAAACTGTGGCTTCTTTAATCATACGAGGGTCATCCAGAAAGTAAAGAACGTTTTGGCATGGTGAAATAAAAAAAAGATATCAACACAAAACCTTATTTACAAATGCATAGAACCTTCCTCTACTTTTCTACATAGTCGCCATGGATTTCAAGACAATTGTTGTTACGTGGGACCAGTTTTTCCATACCCATGTTGTACTAATTTGCCGCCAAAAACTTAATCCACAGTAAAAAAAAATTATTTTTTAAATTTTTTTAAAAAATTTGTTATATGTTTTTTTAATTTTGTTTATTGTTTACGCTAGTGGTATTTTAATTTTGAGACTTAACCCAAGATTTTTGTGGGCATTACCAAACGCTTTTTGGGAAAGCAATCCAAACCCATGTTTCATGGTTTCACACCTTCTTGGAATTTCTCATCGTTAGCAAACTGTTTTCTACCCATAAAATCCTTAAACTTTGGGAATAAGTGATAATCATTTGGTGCCAAATCAGGGCTGTAAGGTGGATGGAAAAAAAATCCCAACGTAGACGTTGAAGTTCTTGACGTGTTCTTGCAGATGCATGAGGCCGAGCATTGTCATGGATCAGCAACAATTTTTCTGAAAGCATTCCCCGTCTCTTGTTTTGGATGGCACGTTAAAGTCGTTGGAGGGTTTCACCGTAGGCTTCTGACTTAATCGTTTCCCCTCTCAACAGTAAATAAAAAAATTACAAAAAACACAAAATAAATACAAAATTTAAAAACAACTGTGGTTTAAGTCTTTGGAGGCAAATTAGTACAACATGGGTATGGAAAAACTGGTCCCACGTAACAACAAGTGTCTTGAAATCCATGGCGACTATGTAGAAAAGTAGAGGAAGGTTCTATGAATTTGTAAATAAAGTTTTGTGTTGATATCTTTTTTTTATTTGACTATGCCAAAACGTTCTTTACTTTCTGGATGACCCTCGTACATTCTCTTTATTTATATTCCATTTAAACTCTATCGTAATGACTGAGTATGAAATATTATTACGTTTCCATGGTTGGTGAACAAGAAGGTCATGACGTTTTTGGATCTGTAATCTGATCCCCGACCTTGAACGGAGCACAAAGCAAGCCTGTAGTAATCAGCGGTTGGAGAACAAAATGTCCATTCTGAAAGGCCAAAACCAAAAATGCAACTTTATTAGGTCCCAATATAATTTGAATGTTTAATATCCTAGCAACTCTAGTTTCCAAAAAATTCAGTGTATCAAAATTATGCAATGGCATTACCAGTTCTCGAAACCATCCATAAAAAGGTAAATAAACTTATGAACTATATAAAGAAAGAACGCAATGCCTGATTGACGACAGTGAAATACCGGTCGCAGTTTGCTCACACCAAAGACAATGTTATGGTAGGTAGTTTTAGCGCATAGATGTCACATGGCTGAGGCAGGGAACTCGAAATAGTTGGGACAGCTCACACAGAGAATGCGCTGCGAGAGAATCTTTTAAGCCTCAAGTAGAGCCACTGACGCACGCGCAAGTTCGTTTGTTCTCGGAAATCGAACGATTTAGTCATAATTGAGTAATCGACATCGGACAAACTCAAGAATGTGGAGCTGAGGAGGAGATCGAGAGAGGGCAGCCCTCACAGCGCATTCTGCCCGTGGGCTGTCTCACTAAGTTGACATTCCTGCCTCAGACATACAGCATCTATGCACTATCTACCTAGTATATCAAGACATATCTGAATCCCAAAGAAATTCTCTATCTCGTTTGAGCAGATCATTCAATGGAGCCAAAATCTCTGCCTTATTGGGAATTGCCTTTGAAAGAAAATTGACCATTCCTAGCAAAGACTGCAATTCCTTTACATTATGAGGGCGTTCCATCTTTAGTATCGCATCAACCTTATCTGGGTGAATGTGAATTCCCTTGTTGTCAATTAAATGTCCAAGAAACTCAATCTCCGTTTTGCAAATTACAGTCTTTGCTTTATTCAGTCATTCCGGATGTATTAATCTTTTCCAGAACCATCTGCAGCCTTTGATCATGTTCTAACTTATTCTTTCCAAAAATCAATATGTCATCCATCAAGCACACAACTCCTTCAAGGAAGACGATTCAAAGGAATAAAGTACAAGTTAGTTTTAAAAGAACTTCTATTAGGTCTAGCTCAAAACATAAACATCCCATTCCAGTGAAACAACAATAACAATCATAATAATTATCAGCTGCTACAACAATTTCTTTAAGTGTTGTGATATGTTTTAAGTTACTTTTCACCTGAAGACGGGATCAGATTTCAGATCCCAAAACGTCGTGTCCTTCTTGTTCAGTAAAACGATGGAAAACGTCCCTTCTAATATTTCAACCTCAAGGACTGTAAAAAGAAAAGAAACGTTAGGAGTAATTTTTCTCCGGAAGTGGCAGGAAAAGTCCGTTTCTTTCTTTTTACTAAATTGCTCTCCACCACTATTATGAACTTTCAAACTACAGTATAACTCAGGGACTGCTTTGTAAACCGTGCTTGAAGCAGAAGCCTTATATAAGCTCGATGTTAGCTGTGTGCTTGATGTTTACAACATGAGTTGTGTTGTCAGCTCACTCCCACCGTCCCACGTCAGACTTTGTTATTGAATCTTGAGGAATAATTCAATATCCCAAATTGAATTTCCAATTCCCTCGAGACTGGCCAATCTGTGGCTTTTATTACATTACTCACATTATGAGCGAATGAACACTGTACGCTTACATACAGGGTGAACAACTAAACCAGGCATAGGGTCAAAAAATTATGAAACAAAGATTGTTGCCTTCAGATTGGTTGAGTGTTGCGTTTAAGTGGTATACTTGCTTTACATTTCAGGTAAAATCACTAAATCACTATTTGAGATGCCGACCACTCTCATGAGGGTATTTTAAGGCAAATATGTGGTGAAGGATGAGTGTGATGAGTGGTAGTAATGAGGTGTAGTCTTGTTACAAACTAAGGCCGACTCTTCTTTAGAATGGGTCATTAATTAATAGCACAATGACCATTGGAAATACAAGGACCAACGGCTTAACGTGACTTCCGAACCACGCAGGTGATGGTCTGATATGTCTAAAAGATGGTGGGAGTTGATGCGGGCATCATCAGATGATCACAGATCACTGAGACTATCTGAGCCGCTTTAGACCTATATCATCCTCAAACCCTGACCTCCATGAAGCTGGATTACAGGACCACGCCACGAGTCTCAGTCATAAGCACGAGAACAACACGTCGTATTTTCTTTTCCAACTTGAAATAAACACAAGTTATCCAATAAAAACTTGTATAGTTGGTGAGGCCTTTCGAGAGCCATGTTCTCATCTACAGACCACAACAACAATTGAAGGTTGCACCTTAAATGTCGGATCTTAAATGTGATTTTTTGTGTGTTTTAAGTTGTTTGCCAATCTTAGGCTAACAACTATTGAGTAAATAGTAGTTCAAGCCTGTTATGAATATGTACGTTACGATAAATTCAAAAAGTTTAAAAAAGCAAATCTTTGCTTAATCTTAACTTTTGCGTCATATTTAGTTCTGACATAGGATATATTTACGTGTACCATTTAGTTGGGGATCCATCTGATTCTTCAACAAATGCCCTTTTATGAGGCGTTGAAAATCTATGGAACGTATCTTATCAAGGACAAATTGTAATTTTAAACTCAATGTACTGTACTCAATAACTATTGAAGAAAAGAACAAACCTAAAGTAGAAAAACTGTAGATGATTGCTTTACAGACGATCATTTTACAAGGTGGTGTTTATCTTTTGACTTTTGGTTCACCCCTTAGATTAGTCATAAATGAGGCAAAGAGGTGTATTTGATCCACCTTAAAACAGGAAATAGTTTTACCTTAACTCAAAAAGGCAAAAGCAGAACAAAATACCAGTGCCCTAGCCCGGGAATAAAGACAGCGATTTTTACTGAAGTGGCTAAGATTTGAGACCGAAGGCTGAGCACTTATAACCATAGGGAAATAACCATAGGATTGGCTAACCAAGCAAGAACCCACGTTTACTACCAAAATAGTGGAATATTGATTATTTCTCTCTCGCGTTGCCCGCTGGTAGAGTGGAAGGTGGAAATTCAAGTTTATCATCTGTTTCAAAAACATCGGCTCTAGGGTTGTCTTGTCTAGCTCAGTTCTTTGAAGAGTTGCGCGTGCCGCAGATCGCTTGCCAGTCAAGAGAAATGGTAGTAGCGATATTCCAACTTTGCTCCGCTCACTCAATAAGTGGCAAAACATGGTTTCATAGTTTCCGACGCCGTTTATGAACGGAAACGTACGAATGCGGTTTATATGCTAGGGTAGGTATGGTTCTAAGTTCTTTCTACACAAAAGAGACAAAAACTGCATGTGAGAAAATTTTAAGACACTTTTAAAATAACGAATTTTTGAAGAGATATATATGGAAATATATTTTGAAAAAAATACAAATAGGCCAATAATAGTGATCACTATTATTGGCCTATTTGTTTTTTTCAAAATATAATTTTACTTTTAAAATAGCCTGTTTTTCCAACTTTATTTTTTTTGCTAATTTTGGCGTGAGATTATAAAAAACAATCATACAAGCCTAGGGACAACCTTTGAGAACATAGAAAGCAACTTTTCTAATCTCTACACCAAAAATAGCGTCCTAAACATATTTTGAGCAACATTTTCTGGGGTGATCAATCCTCTTAATCACGCTCTTTACTTAGACCAAAATGCAATAGTAATGAAAACTTCTACACTGTCCAAAACTACATAGTAAATAATAAGTCACAATGTACATTAACATTTAAAAATAGCATTTACATTATTTCCAAAACCAAGAACCTCCCCCACGTTTGTCTGACGTTTAAACAAAAACAATTTCGAACCTTTTCCCGCTTAGAAGTTTTATTAGCAGTTTAAAGTTATGACTCCAGAACTACAATGATATTAGAATCTCTCATTGTGCGGGGGGAGCCGACTACAATGGGACTGTTTTGCATTGCATTCAGCTCCATCGCTCCAGCAAACTAAGAACAATAATTGTCTTTGTTGAGCTTTATGTTCATCTCTGGTTCATTGCACACACACCAAAGAGGAGTAAATTGATGACTGTTGACTCATAACTGCATTTTACAAGCCCAAAAACCTCACTGTATAAAATACTTTTTGTTTATTGTAGGTAAGACACAAGTTCAAAAGTAATTATGTTCAAAAACTAGTACAAAAAGGTGTTTTGGAAGTAACGATTTAGAATTTTACACAATATAATTATTAAAACGGTTAAAGAGAGAAGAATACGAGTACTTGCAGTTTTTCTACATTAACACTATAGCATGTTGTGACGGTTTAAAGCTCAGACGTATAAGTATTACTTATGGTCGGGCATCTTTAACTGGTCACCATTTTGCAATGGTTGTAAAGTTAAGACACTTTTACCACAGTACTATTCTTTATTTCCAAAGGGTATCAGTATATAGGGTGTCACAAAAATGTGTAGTGCGCTATGCTGAACCGAATTCTACATACAAAAGTAAGTCGAAAACGTCCTGTAACATTTTTTTTATTTCGGCTTAATTTGGCCATAATCTACCGTTTTGTATTTAAAAAAATTAATAATAAAAACTCTTTGAGATATTTTTATGCAACTTGGTATAACCCTAATTGTTTTGATAGTACAATTTTCCAAACATATTTTTTATCCAACTTACCAAATTTCAAAGGGCGGCCGTTTATAAATTTCAAAGTCAAATTCCAATTTGATTGCATTTGACTTTAAAATTTGCCATTTTGTAATGTGAAAGGTTAAATGGGAAATATTTTTGGAAAATGTTACTGTATTAGTAAAACTATTAAGATTCATACATGCCTCAAAGAGTTTTTGAATTATTAATTATTTTCATAAATTTACAAAATGACGAATTACGGCTAAACTAAGCCGAAATAAAACAATGTTACAAGACATTTTCGAGTTACTTTTGTATGTATAATCCGATTCTGCATAGCGCGCTACAAACTTTTGTGACCTTTATAATCAGATTGGGCTCGTAGGTAATTCTGGAATCTCTGTCATATCTGCATGAATAAAAAACTATACTTCGTCACTGAGTAGTCTCGTGTATATTATTTAGAACAAACAGCTGTTCTACTAGTATGCTATTATTCAGTGTTTAGTTCCAAACAAACTCATTAAACTATCAGCTGTCACTGCAACATAAAACAAACCTTCATTTCCTGAGAATGAAGAGTGCAACACTTCAGTGTGCCATTACCTGCGTCAAAAACATCGATTTTTAGAGCTAAATGACAAAAATGTGATTGCAAAATTATCTCTCACAGGTCGTCCTGTATTTTCTCGGAAAATATTGTACACTATACAGTTTTATTTTGCAGGGCGTCTATTTTGGAATATTAGTGTGACGACATTCACATCAAGCATAAAAATAGGCCATTCGTGTTTATATGTCTAATATTTCGTCTAGACTTGACTGTTTTAAACTATGCATTTGTTCAATTATAGTTTAAAGAAGTGATATGTGAAAGAACTTTGGACATTTTGATTTAGATTTAGTTGTCATTATTTAAAACAAAGATGCTTCAACATGAACCTAAAGACGACCGAGGGTAGTTTCTGATTTCACGAAAGGTTCATGTGCCAATTAATATAAACAAAAACTACAGTAAATGGTTTTTAATCTCATCATAAAACGTGTTGTACAATATCTCATGTTATGAAAGAAAATGGTGGTGGTCAAGTAATGTGTTGGATGTTGAAGTTTGCAAAGTTTGTCATTGTTCTAGACAGGATAAAGTGGCTGTTCGTGACCTCATGGTAGGGGAGGGTGTGGAGGGGAAGGGGAGATCACGTGACACATCTTTCATTCTACACAACTACATCATATCTAAGACCAACTCTTATCAACTGAAGTTGAAGAGTAAAATATAAAATATGTAGTACAGCATGAAGTGAAACGTAGTAAATTACTTAGATAAACCAAGGTAAATGAAATGTTTGAATCAATATATCATGATTCCTCTGAAATCTAAACAATATTATTTGGAAACTGGAAACCGTATTAACTGACGTTGTCGTAATTTACCCCTTAAACTTGATGTGAGCTTTGACTTTAAAAAGACATTCCATCTGCCCTCAATGACACTTTTAACGCTTATGGACATACAACAATGAGCCATGATGTTTTTTAGAACACATTATACAAGGGTTTCTTGTAAAACCTCAAAAGAATTAAACAAATTTATTTTTTTAATGACACATGAACAGTGAACATTTGTTTTGTAGGATTTACGGAAAAGAAGCAATTAGAGAAGGATCGTCTTTCCCTGTAATCCAGAGATCAGGAGCTCAGTCATTAACTGGCAATGCCAACCTTTCAAATAAATCTATCTGAAACAACACTGATAAACTTCAGTAGACTCGAACCAGTACCAATAAATTACAAATATGACTCGGGAAAAAAACCAAAACTCCTAGGTCTAACCATTGATGCAAACCTCTTCGGGCATATACACAAGTCTTTCATCTGGAGTGTATGTATTAACATAGATCTGCAAAAAAACGTTTAATAGTTTTATTTCATTTAAAAAATAGCACAACTAAAAGAAAACGCTCTATATTACATGTGTCTTCACAAATATAATACAAATAGAAACTTTATTCGCTATTCCTCGAGAAATGCCTCCAACACAAGTGCTGACAACCGGAAAATAATTCTATAAAGAAAATAACGTTTCCTTGAGAAACATTTTCAAGGAAAACAAACAACGCCAAATTGCCTCAATTGTCTCAATTCGTTCCAAGGCAAACTCAACTAAAATGTCGTACGTTTTAAAATTATTGTTTTCTTTCTTGTTTAAGTCTAGAATTATTAATCGCCAACCCATAAAAACCAACATTCATAAATTAAAACGGATTTCAACAGTAACTTTAGTTTATGAAACTCTAAATTTTAAGTGATACGTTTTGAAAACCGCTCATATTCAAGTGTTGGGGTAGCTTAAGATAAAGTTACTTTACACAGATTTACAAAATGACGAATTACGGCTAAACTAAGCCGAAATAAAACAATGTTACAAGACATTTTCGAGTTACTTTTGTATATCCGATTCTGCATAGCGCGCTACTTTGACACCTTTATAATCAGATTGGGCTCGTAGGTAATTCTGGAATCTCTGTCATATCTGCATGAATAAAAACTATACTTCGTCACTGAGTAGTCTCGTGTATATTATTTAGAACAAACAGCTGTTCTACTAGTATGCTATTATTCAGTGTTTAGTTCCAAACAAACTCATTGAACTATCAGCTGTCACTGCAACATAAAGAACATAAAACAAACCTTCATTTCCCTGAGAATGAAGAGTGCAAAACTTCAGTGTGCCATTACCTGCGTCAAAAACATCGATTTTTAGAGCTAAATGACAAAAATGTGATTGCAAAATTATCTCTCACAGGTCGTCCTGTATTTTCTCGGAAAATATTGTACACTATACAGTTTTATTTTGCAGGGCGTCTATTTTTGGAATATTAGTGTGACGACATTCACATCAAGCATAAAAATAGGCCATTCGTGTTTATATGTCTAATATTTCGTCTAGACTTGACTGTTTTAAACTATGCATTTGTTCAATTATAGTTTAAAGAAGTGATATGTGAAAGAACTTTGGACATTTTGATTTAGATTTAGTTGTCATTATTTAAAAACAAAGATGCTTCAACATGAACCTAAAGACGACCGAGGGTAGTTTCTGATTTCACGAAAGGTTCATGTGCCAATTAATATAAACAAAAACTACAGTAAATGGTTTTTAATCTCATCATAAAACGTGTTGTACAATATCTCATGTTATGAAAGAAAATGGTGGTGGTCAAGTAATGTGTTGGATGTTGAAGTTTGCAAAGTTTGTCATTGTTCTAGACAGGATAAAGTGGCTGTTCGTGACCTCATGGTAGGGGGAGGGTGTGGAGGGGAAGGGGAGATCACGTGACACATCTTTCATTCTACACAACTACATCATATCTAAGACCAACTCTTATCAACTGAAGTTGAAGAGTAAAATATAAAATATGTAGTACAGCATGAAGTGAAACGTAGTAAATTACTTAGATAAACCAAGGTAAATGAAATGTTTGAATCAATATATCATGATTCCTCTGAAATCTAAAGAATATTATTTGGAAACTGGAAACCGTGTTATCTGACGTTGTCGTAATTTACCCCTTAAACTTGATGTGAGCTTTGACTTTAAAAGACATTCCATCTGCCCTCAATGACACTTTCAACGCTTATGGACATACAACAATGAGCCATGATGTTTTTAGAACACATTATACAAGGGTTTCTTGTAAAACCTCAAAAGAATTAAACAAATTTATTTTTTAATGACACATGAACAGTGAACATTTGTTTTGTAGGATTTACGGAAAAGAAGCAATTAGAGAAGGATCGTCTTTCCCTGTAATCCAGAGATCAGAGCTCAGTCATTAACTGGCAATGCCAACCTTTCAAATAAATCTATCTGAAACAACACTGATAAACTTCAGTAGACTCGAACCAGTACCAATAAATTACAAATATGACTCCGAAAAACCAAAACTCCTAGGTCTAACCATTGATGCAAACCTCTTCGGGCATATACACAAGTCTTTCATCTGAGTGTATGTATTAACATAGATCTGCAAAAAACGTTTAATAGTTTTATTTCATTTAAAAAATAGCACAACTAAAGAAAACGCTCTATATTACATGTGTCTTCACAAATATAATACAAATAGAAACTTTATTCGCTATTCCTCGAGAAATGCCTCCAACACAAGTGCTGACAACCGGAAAATAATTCTATAAAGAAAATAACGTTTCCTTGAGAAACATTTTCAAGGAAAACAAACAACGCCAAATTGCCTCAATTGTCTCAATTCGTTCCAAGGCAAACTCAACTAAAATGTCGTACGTTTTAAAATTATTGTTTTCTTTCTTGTTTAAGTCTAGAATTATTAATCGCCAACCCATAAAAACCAACATTCATAAATTAAAACGGATTTCAACAGTAACTTTAGTTTATGAAACTCTAAATTTTTAAGTGATACGTTTTGAAAACCGCTCATATTCAAGTGTTGGGGTAGCTTAAGATAAAGTTACTTTACACAGATTCTAAGCAGACATTACACAAAGAGAACGCGATATGAACGGAACAGCTGTTAGATTACATTACACGTATTTAACATGCAAATCGAGCTGGGATATTCTGCGCATTCATTGACTTTGTGAAAGCTTGGTCGTTATTGTAGCATAGAAGCGAAGATACATTGTTTGTCGTTAATCCCATCGTGTTTGAACAGGCTTAACACCGCAATAGTTGAACATACAGGGTGTTACAGTATCATTACATAGGGCAGTATTATTTACCTAAAAAGTTTGTCTTGTTTAACGAGGCGAAGTTAGGACTACAAAGTCCTCTCGACCACTCAACCTCAACCTTTACCTAGCGTTACCGTATAGTGACATTACAAATGTAAGTGGTGACTGCGGAGATCGAACCCGCGCCAGCGGAGTGATCAGCTCCGGAGTCGCGCACGATTCCAACCCGCCACGGTTTCGCTCGAAAAGTATCAAAAGTATTTGGCAATATAGACTAGTTATTGGTAAGATGAAAAAATACTTGTACATCTGCATACTAGAAAACGGAAAATTGTTTTCTAATAGTAAGGGAGAGATTTAAGCTACAGTATTTCTACGGAAAATGTCGTTTTGTGTTTGTGGTTGTTAAAAAATTAATTATTTTTATGAGGAAACGCCCTTGAGACAATAATCTCTCTGAAATGATATTTAAGGTAAATATAGGAAAATAAGAAAATATAGCGTCATGTGTGTTTTGATGACTGGTGATGATGGCAGCGTTGTTACAAACTAGGGCCGACTGTTCACCAGTTTGCATCGTTAACTGGCCCAAATGTCAATGGAAATTAACGTTATAACATGCTTTTAGAATCACGGAACCAGTGTGAAAGTAATTATTGCATCGCCAGGATTTAGAAATATAAGATAGAAGCACCGTTGAGAATAGACCGAACTCTGTCTGCATCAACCCAGAAGCTTTTGAAGATTATGTAAAAAGATAACATAGTCTATTTTAATGACCAGCTTTCAAAAATAAAAAGTGACGCACCTACAGACATCAATTCTGTCAGAATTTATTCAGACTCAGAGCGGCTGAATGATGATTTCATCAGGGACATCCGGAGTGTCACCGAAGCCCAGAGCTCGTGGATAAGCTAATAATCCTCCAATCCGAAACATGAACACTCATATATCTGTGAAAACGAACTCATCGTATATGATATTCCTGTTTCGGTTCAACAGGCAGCTAGGACAAGTTTGCAAATGAAATACGTTGCGACAACAGCCTTTAGGTTCACTCAGAACACAGACACTACGACCCAGAATTCCTTGGTGCGGCAGACACCAATTAGTATTAAATTGATTTAGACAAATTCAAAAATAGAAAGGAATGAAATAGTTATGAAAAATACAATCCCAATCAACACTTAACCAGAAACATACATACTTCGTAGTAATAAAGAAAGAGAGGAATTCACTGACACACTTATATCAGACATTAAGCCACGGAAATTGAAATTGAACCTTCTAGACTAACAAAGAAGATGTTGCAATTTTATGAACTGGAATTATTGCAAAATTAGAAACAATGAAATGGGTCGCTGCAGCTAAAGAAGATTAATGACCAGGTGTCACAGACATACTCGTACACTTATTTATGAGACAAAAAGCCTGGATTCGAAAATTGGTCAGTCATCTCAAGGACAGCAGTAGCTTGGAATGAGGAAAAAATAGCTCATTTGGAAAGAATGAACGCAAAGAAAAGACCACTTTTCAAGACGGCGTTACTGTGTGCCGTATTCGCGTGGTACTACTGGTTCTTCTGTATGAGTAAAGGAAGGGTGGGCAAAGGCCGCTGCGGGCATGGTGGCCATCCTGAACATCATACAATTTGTAAGTAACCCACGCCAACGAAGTAAAGATACCAGTCGGAAGACTACCACCACGGATCCGCTAAATAGGTATGGGTTGGTAACTTGTATATATTTGTATAGTGTTTAATTAGTAATCCTAAATAGTTCAACACGAATGTCTGGCGAGTTCATAAGTTTGCATTATTGGAAATATGAGTAGCATGATAATTTATGGGTAGAAATCTACTCTAAGAAGCTACGCTGATCCCCGGGTTACGAAGTTAGAATGCGAGGATAATGAACTAAAACGCTAAAAGCATCCCGTCTCACATTTCCAGGCAAATTCACTTCTCGACGTCGGCTAGTTACAGAGGGAGGCTTCGATCTTAGAAAAGTGCAAATTCGTAATTCTAAGTTTCTTTGACATTGCAGGCTTACAGATGGTGAACCATGAGTCTGGTAACTATAATAAAACGAACAGTTTTAATAAAGGCCTGTATATACAATATCTTCATTCCCTCTTCTAAAACACTTTAAAACACTAAAGCCGTAGCTTTTATATTGTGTTGAATTTTGGAACAAATTGTGTCAAGTCACATACCCTATACATATAAGGGTTTCACAAAAATGTGTAATGCGCTATGCAGACCCAGATTTCACGTGGGGCCATTTTTTATTTAAATGGCGGCGATTTTAAAATTTCAAAGTCAAATGGAATCAAATAGGAATTTGACTTTGAAATTTTTAAATGACTGCCATTTTGAAATTTGATGAGTTAGATCAAAATATTGTTGGAAAATGTTATTAGGAAAACAATTAAGGTTTGTACCGAGTTTCACAAAAATATCTCAAAAGGCTCTTGAACTATTAATTATTTTCAAACATTTACAAAATGGCGGATTACGGCAAAACTAAGTGGAAATAAAAAGGATGTCAGTCATTTTTTCGACTTTCTTGTGTATGTAGAATCCGGTTCTGCATAGTGCGCTACACATTTTTGTGACACCCTGTTTAAGTCACAATAAATAGCCATTAGTAAAATTGTTTAGATAAATTAGTCCATACACACTGAATACATTTCATGCATTATTTATTTTTTTGCCTGATTTTCACGTTCTTATTCTAAAATACAAGCTTAAGAAAACTTTGTTTACAGCCGATTTCTTTCAAGAGCTTTTATGACAAAGAAACCTTGTAAAACAATATTTCAAGGAAACCAAAATTTAACACGTAAAGGCATTCGTATACGCTATATATATTCGTATAACCCATTTAAAAAGAATCAGTGGTTCTGTATTTAAGAACTAAACACCTTCAGAATACCATTGAACCATATTTATACCTATGGTATAGAAATACAATACTTTTATATTTTGCTTAGCTTTGAGACACCGACCACTCTTAGAGGGTATTTAAAGGAATGATGGGGAGTGTGATGAGTATTTTGATGTATGCTGAGGTGTAGTCTTGTTGCAAACTAGGGCCGAATGTTCTCCAGATTGGGTCATTATAATTCATAGCCCAACGACCAATGGAATGGATCAACGGCTTAACGTGACTTCTGAACCACGGGGAGTGGCCATCGTGAAAAGTTATCATTGCGCCCGGATTGCTGGTATGAACAATCAATAATACTACAATATCTAATCTCTTAGTTATAAATTACCTGAAGTCTTGTTATAAGAGATACCAACCAAGAAATTTAAATAAACAAGTAACAGATATCCTAGATAAACCCCTTACTACAACCTAGAAGAATGTCTTGAAGATGAAAATCTCGTAGGTCTTTCTTTACTACTTTCCTTTAGTACTTTTACTGATGTCATTGATACTCGTTCATTCGTACTCGTAGTTGGATAACTCTTTAAAACTGTTCGCACCTTTTCATCCAATTAAGACACACTTATAACCCTCCCTACTCTGGGCTCGATCCCAAAAGTGCTGACAACAGCTTTGAAACGTTTGACTTACAAATCAAACAAAGAGCTTTCATGACTAAAGTGATATTTCACCGCTCTACTTTTGAATGGTTTATTTGAACAAAGATCTACAAAGCATCCCCGAGCCACTTACAAACTTGTAGACTTTGCGATGTGGGACAACCTTTCATGTTACTTCACTTTAGTGTGCAAACATCCATCAATGCAGCACTTTATGCATATTATTCTGATCATAAAACTAAATAAATCCAGTATTAAAATAAGTGTTTGTCGATATGGTGTTGTTGATGGTAGTTCAATCATTATTGAACACTAATTGGCATCACACCTTCTAGAGAGTCTGAGTCATAGCATTGGAATAAATTTAAAACTAGACGAAACAAAAACAAACGCCAATACTTTCAAGATTTAACTTGCGAGGCCTTTCACCAACAAGGCTAGCGTCTTCAGGCAACACAAATTAAAGGTTGTTATGTTTGTAGCTACTAATTTTGCCTTACTTCGAGTTTCATTACTCTGAAATAACCTTTAATTTGTGTTGCCCGAGGATGCTAGCATTGCTAGTGAAAGGCCTCGCAAGTTAAATCTTGAAAGTATTGGCTTTTGTTTTTATTTATTCTAATTTCACACATTCTTTCGAATAAAAATTAGACTATTTCAAATTTGAAATTATATTTTGGCTTCTAACAGAATCCTTCTTTAGATGAAATACTGTATAACAATAAATACAGTTACAAAAGCAAATATTTACAAATTAAAATAATATTTTAAGGGACGTTAAATCGAGTGGCTGAACTATGGGGTCCCACAAGGCTCCATACTCAGCCCGCTTCTCTTTCTGATTTACGTCAACGACGTTGGCTCATCGGTACATAACGGACAACTTGTCCAGTACGCAGATGACACGACTCTCTGTTTCAAAGCATCTTCAAACCAACAATTGGAAATCGATTCATTTATTGAGCTCAACAAAGCAATTCAGCATTTCAACGAGCTCAATCTAAAAACAAATCCAACAAAATCAACATTCATCCAATTTAGTGTAACAACTTATTCACTAGCGCTTTAAAAAGTATATTTTTTAAGTATTTCTACCATTTGCCAATCATCTCCACTTCAAGAACTTATGCACTTTGTTACTTTAATTCGCAGATTCGTTAACTGTTACTCTATAAACTCCTGTCGCACCGGGTGGGTTACTGTTGAAGGTCCACATGAGCCATGTTGTCGGCTAGAGCTTCAGTTACCATGCATGTTTGTTCGTAGCATGTTACACACGATTGTCTTCATATTTATTCCTGTTACTCTGCATGTATACTTTTGTCTCTATAAATTGATATTTGTCAACTTGTTCACTCTTCATTGTATTGTATGATTGTAGCTATTTATTCACATTGTATTATCTTTGTAATATTATTAACGAACAAAAGACAATAATGAACAAACCTTTTCAAATATCTTTGTAATGTATTTATTCAAAACGTGTCTTGTAGATATTGTTACTACTACATATTGTTATCTTTTTGTATAGTTTATTTCATGTTAAATTGCTATTGTATTGCTATTTATATAAATTATTTTTTGTCAATCCTCGAGAGTCTCACAAGTCATGTTATTATTGTACATTTTTAGATTGCCGTATGTATCGAAATAAATAAATCTAGATCGCTACGCCCACAACCTCACATTGTTAAACAAGACAAACTTTACCTTTTCACCATTGTCTTGAGTGTATAGCATTAATGCACCACAATTTGTGTTTCAAGAAATCAACGTTGGCACGCCTGGTGCTGCTCTTACAGAAATGTGTAAACATCGCAAAAACCTGAAAACAGGTAAAGTTTGTCTTGTTTAACGAGGCGAAGTTAGGACTACAAAGTTCTCTCTACCACTCAATTTCGACCTTTACCTAGCGTTACCGTATAGTCACATTTCAAATGTAAGTGGTG
Organism: Matsumurasca onukii; assembly: GCA_018831715.1. Lineage (NCBI taxonomy): Eukaryota > Metazoa > Arthropoda > Insecta > Hemiptera > Cicadellidae > Matsumurasca > Matsumurasca onukii. The sequence continues at coordinate 52,079,829 of CM032061.1, read as the reverse complement.
ACTGCGGGGATTGAACCCGTGTTACGAAGCGGAGTGATCAGCTCCGGAGTCGCGCACGATTCCAACCCGCCACGGGTCCGCTCGTGCGGAGGGTGCCTACCTCCAGTTTCATGTACGACGCGGTAACTCCTCGAGATAAATCTGTTTGACTACGATCAACCCGTGAAGCTTTTGCCGATTTCATAAATATAGCAGATAGTTTATTTTAATGACCAATTTTCAAAAGTAAACAAGTACCACACCGTAAAGCATCAATCCTCAACCTCGCGTAAACTACAGTTAACTACTAAAAAGTAAATTAAATATTTAAAAGAACGAAGTAAAGTGTACACAACTCTACAGTGGAAACTAAGAGCCAGCAAAAAGCCAATCTGCATTCTAAAATCTGTTTCGCGAATTTAAACTTGTTCGGTCACGTTTGCATTGGCTCACTTAATTTCACAGTCAAATGAGTAAGACGCTCGGAGGTTGCAAATCTACTGGGCTCAAGTACGAGAAAATAAAACTACTTCTCTCGTGTTGTTCCAGGACGGTACTCAATTACTTCTGCGTCTACAAGCAGAACTTTGAATATTTTAATAAGGTTTTTGGGGTTAAACAGCTAACCATTCGTAGACTAGTAAGAATTGTCATGAAAAACCATCAACATTGGTCCACTGGAGGTTACTTGGGGGGAAAGGGGTAAAGATTCAATTATTTTCCATTTTCATTTTAATTCGTATTAAGTTTATTTCTATGTGATATACGTATAGTTTGATATTTATGTGTAAGTTGACAAGGTACGATTGCACACAAACAACGGACCTTTAAACTTGACTTATTACGTAAATAAGCAAACTGGTGGCTTTAAAAAAAACGGCAGTTAACATTATGCAAACCTAGTTTAAAATCCTAACATCTTTTTATTTGTTATGGATATTTTGGGTTCACGAGGCCCACTGTTCACGGATGGTTAGATACATTTAAAAATATGGCTTTTAAAGTAAAAGTTTCGTTAAAGCAATAATCAATGCAGTAATAAAATACACGTCGTATAGGGAAGCTATTAAAAGGAGAAAAGAAGGACTGGAGAAAACAAGGCCGACACGCAGCTAAGCGCTAGAGTGCCGCTGGGATGAGTACAATTTCCTTTGCAATATGTTGTTTCAATCTACTAATTACTGTAACTCTTCTAGTTAGCCTCGCCTCGGCCTTCGGCCTTAGCTTTTTGTGCTCCATTATCACGAGCCCTACGGTCTTAGGGCTCATATTTACTGGATCTTTTACTGCTGCAAGTTTTGCTACATGTCATAAGGAAAACGGGTTTGCAAATTTTACTAAAATCAGACTCGTACTTATTGTAATGGTATAGCGATAAATTACTTTTGTCTCCCATTTTGAAACGACTAAACGGAATTTCGCAACTTTTTTGTATATTGATTAGTGACATAAAACATATGTATTGGCAAATTTAAACAACAATTGGATTAGTTAGACTGATTTTAGATAGTTAAAACAGTTTTTTATAATTCCCTCCCGAAACGGGACTTCCGGTGGTCCAAATAGGCTGGCAAAAGAACTCAATCACGTGATTATCAAAAGAAACGTTTGTACCAAATTATACTCGGTGACTTTTAAATGCCCCCACCATAACTTTTAAACAACAAAACATTTCAAAAACCCATTTGAGGAATGTTTTTAAAGGATCCTAAAGTTTGTTTGCGTCACCCACCTCCCATAGGGGGTTTAAAATATTTCCTTTTTCAAAAGTTAAGGTTAGGGGGCATTTAAAACTCACCTTGTATATATATCAAGTTCTGAAACAATGCTCAAAACGGGATCTGAAGGTCAGAATCGGTGCTCATTTTCTGATACCGAGTGTGGGTCTCATCATGCTGATGGCATAAATATTTAGTTCACTAAAATGAAGCTCATTCCAAAAGGTATGAAGCAAGTTTAGGCACAAAGAAAACCTAACTTTTCAAGACCGTGTTAACGTACTTCGCGGGATCTGACTAAACCTATACGTAAATAACAATGATATAATCAGTAGATTTCTTTACATCAACTTAAATACAAAGATTTTTCACTTAAGTGAAAACCTACTTACGAGTATAATAATGTATTAGACCAAACCGTTATTACAGCTGACAGATTATCTCACTCTGTCAACATAGTTAGTTGCACTCTGACTAGATAGAGTGCAGCAGCGTTGTAGTGGTGTTGGATTTCAACACTATTAACTCCCACGTTGAAGGTAATTACCACTTTGTGCTCAGCACAGTCTCAGGTTTAAACTAACCGACAGTTTTGTAAACACGAGTTTGCTTAATTTGCAACAATAATGGGGAGATTTAATTACATACATTAATGGACTGTGACGTGTTTTTATAAATGTGTATATAATTTTATCAAGAATTAAATCTACGAGATTCTGTAGTAACTTGGTTTTCAGTAAAGGCGAATTTTATAAGCTTTTCGACAAAACAATACGTTTCAAATGTTTAGTTTTCCAAATAAACGCCTAGGATGGGGCGTTTTAATTGGCAGTTCTAAAACACAGTTCAAAACAGTTATATTATACGATTATTTCAGAAAACAAAGTTAAAAGGCCAATACAACAGTAAACAGCAGCTGGCTATCATCATCCAAACACAAACATGACGTAGGCAACTTCACCGGAGTTAACAAACACAGAGAAACATTGGACCAGTGAACCGTAACTGAGTGATTTCGTGTAATTGGAAATTACGGCAAGTTTGAAGCAACTCTGTTCCAAACCAAAGTAATGATCAATTAGCAACTTGAACAAAGTGGAGAAGTTCTATTCTAGCTTAACTTAAGTTTAGACATCAGATAGTCTTTTGTACAAATAAATAGAGATGAACTTCCAACATCAGGATCCTTACACTTAAAAATAAACATACACATACAGTTTTTAAAAACAAATATTTTAAACTTTTTTTCTAGCGAGGTCAATCAGTTATTTTGTTCAAACTGCTTTAATCATTAAGAGTAAATGCGATGACGGTTTCACAATTATACACCCAGTACGTTTTCAAGCCAGTTTTTACTCACCTAAGGAACCTTCATCAATAAAGCTTTAACAGTCATTATTCAGGGTGTTTCAAAAGTCATGGTGCAAAAGTAAACGTGATGTGCTCATAAAAGAAAGGTCACAGCGAAATAAAAGTTACATACATAAGTCTATTCACAATTACCATTACAATTTACAAGTATGTGATTCCTGATGGTAGGCCTGCACAAATCTAATCGATGGTCAAATTCCGCCCAAACGTGCTACAGCATTTCTCAGGTAACAGACTCCACAGCTTCGATTATTCGATACACAGCTTCGATTATTCGATTTCTTAAGGCGTGTAAGTTTTCTGGGATGGGAGGGTAATACACTACATCTTTAAAGTTAGGGTTTGGGTTGGGTCTGGCGACCTTGGATACCATTGCAAGGTCAATAATTTAATGATTGGTCGATCTGGCAATGACAACGTGTCTTTCTTGTAATGACCTCCAAGGTCACCAGACCTAGCCCACGTGACTTTTCTTGTGGGGTAACATTAAAGATGTATCGTGTATTAACCTTTCGTACGAGAAAACATACAAGACCTATGAATCGAATTACTGAAACTGGGGAATTTGTCACGCAAAAAATGCTGCAGCACGTTTGGGTGAATTTGACCATCGATTTGATTTTGCAGAGCTACCAACGAGGGTCACATTGAGCACTTGTAAATTATGTAAAATGAAACTTGTGAACGTTTTGAAAAAACCGATGTAACTTTTATTTCGTTACTTTTGCATCATGATCTTTGAAACACTCTATAACAAACCAAGAGAGTGTTACACAGAATATTTAAATTACTAAAACTAATTCTATTTCAGGCCTATATATTTTAATAACTTTAACCCAAATAAGGCCACAACTCAGCATAGAGCTAAAGTTAAGCGAATTTCCCTTTAATGTGTAACTCTAACTATACAACAGCCCTATTACAACTCAATTACGAGGTTGTTTTACGAACACGAAAGGTTGAGGCTGAAGGCCGAAGCGAGGTTGTTTTAGTAAGAGTTAACCAAATGAATAGATGCAATTTTGAGCTTTTATGCGTGTCGGCCTGATTTTATTAAACTCTGAAACTATGAAATCGTGAGAATAACTAATTCCTCACAATTACAAGGAATTACACCTCGCACTTTTGGTGGTGTCTCACTCAATAATTATTTGAATGAGATTGTGTGAATGACTTGGCACATAATGAATCCTGGTATGTAAATCCTCAACTCCTTACAAAGGATATAGCCCAACATAACCTCTCCCAGTCCTTAATTAAATGTAGCCGAGTCAAAAGCTCTTAAGCCTGGTCCAACAGTGTGTTAACTTTGTTTAATTAAATGTAAAATCCAACTTACACGTTTCAAATGTCAGACTCCTTCCGTACATACAATTAAATAGGAAAAAAACAATGAACGTAAACCATGAATTATTGGATGTAAAGTAAAAAAAATAATACAAAAAACAATTTTAACAATTTTAACTATATTTTATTTTGTAACTATATTGTTACTTATTTCATCACTAATTTTATGTCTTTGTTCTTTTTGAAGGGTGGCAACTGAAATATCTTTGTTATTACAACTGAAATATGTTTTGCATTGTTTTACTTAACAGAATTTATTTATTATATTAGAGTTTGAACTTCAGTTTCGCTACAGTGGAAGTCTTCGACCTGTCTTTCAACCATAGTGCATGTCCATGAACTTAAATTTCAATCATTATTCTCTAATTAAACTGGAAGGTAAACTAAAACTAAACTACGTCATATTAAACATATTCTGCTGTGTGATCCAATACACATGTTTCACAATACTACATTTACTATAGGAAAACTGTAAACATGATAGCTGTGGAATTTAATTCTTGAGTTCCCTAGATGAAGTTGATCCGTACTCAATGTTTACTCCTCTCTAATGGAATGTTTACTCAAGCTATCTTCTTTCTGAAGATAAACCAACTTTAGTGTCTTTCTGCAAAATGTGAGACAGTTTCCATCCTTACCTCCTAGCGCCTTGACTTTGTAACTGGAAACCTTAAACGTTTGTGATCATTATCGAATTTCCTTCGGAAAAATGCGGTATTCATGCCGTCAGCATGGTAAGTCCCAGACCCAATGCCATGAAGTGAGCACCAACCCTGGCCCCAGGACACGTTTTGAAATGTTTTCTCACTTTATTTACATACACTATAGAGACCTGTATGTTTATAAAGTGTGAGAAAAGAACTGCTCAAAACGTATTCTGGGGGTCAGGATCGGCACTCGGGTCTGGGTCTTACCATGCTGTCGACATGAATATCTCATTTTTCCAAAGGAAATTCGATGATAAGTATTGCAAAGATTTAAACTCATTTCTTTATACAAACACAATAGACTTACCATGTTTCATAGTGCGTGTTTGGAAATGTGTAAAATCACTCAGTGAAAGTGAGGAGAGGAAAGGTTTACGGATTACTGACAAACTCTCAATTCCAAACATTGGTTTGATTCAACCCGACTAATCTATCGAGTTCTCTTGTCCTAACTTGATTTCACTTTTCTACTCGTATTTGCTTGTTCAAGTTGATAGTGCTCACTATCAATAGAATTTACTGTTTCCGATAAAGTAGACTCATTTTAAACAAAGATAAAACCAGGCTGACATACAGCTGAGCGCTAAAGCGCCACTGGCATGAGGGGAACGAATTTTCTTTGCAATTAGTTCACTCCAATTCGCTAGTTGTAACTATCTCTTTCTCTCTTTGGCCTTCGGCCTCAACATTTCTTGCTCTAATATCACGGGCGTTACGAGAATGTTCGCGTTGCCCTATGGTCTCAGCGTTCTGTGATTTATTGTGACGGATGTTACAAACATATCACAAAGGGAAAACGCATTTCAACTTTTTTTAAATCGTAGAATACTAATAAAACCGTTGTAACGAAAATCACTTTTCGGCCCTGATTTTTAAACGACAAAATGGATTTCTTTATTTTTAGTATAATTATTGATGGATAATAATGAAATACATGTTTGCTTCAAACTTCATCGAAGTTGGATGAAGTTAACTGTTTTTAGATAGTTAATACAGTGTTATTCTGTAAGCTCCCACCACACTTCTCCAAAAGGTGAGTTTTGGTAGACCGGTTTTGCTGTCAAACTGTCTTGATCAAGTTTAAAGGAAGTTGGACTAAAAAACGACCTGTAGATATAATACACATTAAAAAGTCATTTAAAGGGTAGAAAACATGCTCTAAACTTGTGCTGGTGGGTCAGGATCGGTGTTCACTTCATGGTCTTGGGCCTGGGTCTTACCATGCATCATAAATATCTCATTTGTGCAAAGGGAATTTGATAAAGATACGCCTGCAAGCTAAGAGTAAACTAAAAAAGGCGAATTCACCAGTAGAACATGCTGTTCTGTAATGTTTTGCAGTAAAGGTAACACATGGCGATGTTATTTAACGTTATAACCAATATAATTTAATCCAAGAGCTTAAACAAAACTACAAGTTTTCGAACGGATTGTAACTACAAAACCTCGCATCAACTTTGTTCTCGCGTTTTGTTAAATTACAAAGAGGCTTCAAGTTTTCAAAATAGCTGGAAGGTCATTATATTGCAAACACGCGAATATTTTGGAAGCAGATTCTGTTCAAAAGCGTATTGAAAAGTAACGTATTTGACATCATTTACTGTACAATTCTCAAAGACAACCATTAGTGTGACAAATATGTTTTCAAGCACGTTCATAGAATACGTTGACCTATTATTTAGGACTTTAAAACTGAAATATGAACGTTGGAGAACGACGTCGTTCTGAAAACTATAAAGGTTTTCAACACAATTTTTGGAAAACCATGTTTTGTTTGTTGATTTTTTAATTAATAAACTTTGTTCCCTAACCATTTAGTATCATATCCTTATAGTTCCAAGTATAGCACAAAAGAAGAAGCTGTAAATAATAAACACCTAAACAATTATGTTTAATTGCAGAATATACGAGTAAATCAAACAGCATGTGTAATACAACCAAGCTGTTAATTGCCCAAACAACAATTGTTCACTGGGGTAAGTTATTGGCTGTCAGGTTATTGGCGTCAAATAACAAGCTAATAGTGGGAATTAACTCTACACTGGGACCATTGCAACATCGCTACGGTGTAGAGTTACCGACATAAACACAATGTAACTTTGGAGCTGCTACATTTTACCGTCATTGTCTTTTTAAAGTGTAGACATTTTTCCTTACATAAACATATTGCGTAGTAAATACTCAACCGAAAGCATATTTAATTTAAACCCCTAAAAGCACCTATAGTAGAATGTTCCCCTATACACCAAATATTCTTCATTAAATGACTTAGGACTTAAACCGTTTATCACTCTATGGTTTTATGAAGACGACGAAGATGGTACTGAACAACTATTTTTCGTAAGCAGCTGAATTCAGAATTTTTCGGACTAATGTAGGCCTTCTCTTTTCTTCCTCATTAACATATTCAATTTAAATTCCCCAGGATACTCCTTTATTATGCTTTTGTAATGATCAGTCGTAAAAGTCTATACAAACAATTTCATAGAATAAAGCTATTTGATCTAAGTGAACTTGGAGTTTTCAAATTCTATAGTATAGCATAATTAGCTGAGATAATCAGACATTTATTGTAGAATAAGATAAGGATTTTATTAATTAAATTGAACCTACAGGGTGAGTTTTAAATGTCCCCTACACATTAACTTATGAAAAAGGGAATTTTTTTAAGCCCTTTGGGGAAAGTTTTTATATGATTGTGGAGTTTGTTTTGGCGTACTTTGCATCACCCACCCCTAAATTCAGAGGAGGGCCCCATAGTCTTTAAATACAACCCCTCCCTTGTGACACCTCAAAATAAAGGAAATTTCAACACAAACTCAACCTCAAAGAAAAACCTTTTATCTGCACTCGTTTTTTGTTATATCAAATTAAATATCACACAAAATCAAAATTACAATGCCACATTTCACATACAAAAGTTCCTTTTTCATAAGTTAAGGTGGACCGCGGAGGAAAATTTAAAACTCACCCTGTATAATTTCGAGTACACGTAGAAATTTAAATGCAATAATTTAAAGGGGCCTAGTATCTTGGTCATTTATTATTTTCTTTTGCCAAACCATGTAGGCCTATCTGAAATGAAAATGTCCATTATCACTTACATTAATTAACCACTCGTAGGAAATCCTCAACTCCTTACAAAGGATACAACCTCACATAACCTCTCCGAGTTCTTAATTAACTGAGGGGTCAAAAGCTCTAGAGCCTTGTCTAAGGGTTGTTTACTTTGTTTAATTAAACGTTCAGTGAAGTCAGACTAGCAACAAACACGTATACTGTACGTGTAAGTGTCAAATGCCTTTGAAAATGGTTTAGTTTAAAAGAATGTAGGATCAATTAGAGAGGGGTAAAACTGACATTTCAAAATAACAGTTGTTTACTAAATGAAGTATGACTCAAATTTAAGATAAATGGAAATTAAAATAACGGGTTGGAGTTACATTTTGAAATTTCATTATTAAATAGGGAAATAGGTACGTTTACAGCTCGAAACGTACCTACTTTATTTTCACGTGTTTCAAAGTGGATTTTTCTTGGATCTCGAAATAAAAGTAAAACTGGGGAAATCGGCTATCAATTTGTCTTACAAAGTACACAGGGTGAGTTTTCAATGCCCCCACCATAACTTTCGAAAAAGGAAATATTTTTGAAACCATTTGGAGAATGTTTTAATTTGATTCTGAAGTTTGTTTTGACGTACTTTTGTTGGGCGTCACCCACCTCCCACCCAAAATTCTGAGGGGGCCCCCAAAACTTTAAATACAAACCCCCCTCATGGCACCTCAAAAGAAAGGAAATTTCAATATAAATTCAACGACACAAAGATAAATCTTTTATTCGACTCTTTTTATATTTTTTATATTATATAAAGATGACACAAAATCAGGTTTAAATGCCACATTTCCCATACAATTTATTTTGAAGGACAAAAGTTTATTCACGATACTCTATGGGATTATTTTATAAAGTTGAGATGTTTCCCTCATATTAATTTGCAGAAATTGTTGTCATTCAAAATAAATTGTATGTAAAATATGGCATTTAAACCTAATTTTGTGTAATCTTTAAATTCGTATAACAAAAATAGAGTCAAGATAAAAACTTTTCTTTGCGTCGTTTAATTTGTGTTAAAATGTCCTTTCCTTAACAAGGAGCCACAAAGGGGGGGTTGTATTTAAAAAAATTGGGGACCCTTCCCAACGGTTTTTTGTGAGAGGTGGGTGACGCAAAGTACGTCAAAACAAACTTCAGAATCCTATAAAAACATTCCCCAAAAGTTTTAAAAATATTTCCCTTTTCAAAGTTAAGGTGGGAGGGGACATTTAAAACTTATATTTCAACCCTGAATATACTTATCATTAAAATGTTAAATCATACAGTAACACTATTTATAACGGTTGTGTTCGCTGGACTCCAATGCTCTACAAAGTCACTATTTACGATACTGCTCAGTCCTAGTATTTCATCAAATAATTTTCAGATGAGTGAATGAAAATTAAATACTTTTAACCCTTGACTAGGGCGAAATACCCCAGTCGTATGTTAATCGTATGTTCATTAGTTTTGCTGTTTGACTGAAAGTATTTTCGGATAAAAGCGACTGGTTTATGTAATTTTTTCAAATAACAAAGAGCAATCGCCAACCAAACAGCAAATATATTTGAGTTCGTAGCAAATCTATTTCAAAAGCGTTCATTCTTCTGTTTCTGTTGCTTAAAAGGCCAAAAGTCTAAGACAATATTTATACCGAAGTTATTGAAACGTTTTATAGTTTGGATTGGGTGGAATCTTTTTTCTTTTGGAGTAATTGGTCATACCAAGTTTAAAACCTTATTATAATTACAACAGCTAAATTTGTTATGGGAATGAAATGTATTTTTAGGACTAAAGGTCGATGTGTATTCAAAGGCTGAACAAATAGTAGTGACATTCCACATATTGTTATATCTGTTTGAAGTATTCTACGCAAAGACAGCCGAGGAAGCTAAAGGCAGAAGAAAAGAATATTGACTTTGACAATAAAGTTGTGTTCTGATTAAACCGGACAGACGCCAAAGATAAATAAACTAATTTTAATTTACGTAGTGAAATAGTGAGGACGAAGGCCAGGGGAAGGTACTGCAATTTTATGTAAACTTATCAAATCTTCTTATTTATACAAATGTACAAATGAAACATTGGCGAATGGAAAAGTTGATAAGACGAAGCTGATACGTTCTCAATGTTGATTTCTCTCTAATGGAGTGTTTTCTCAAGTCTCGCTGATTCCTAAGCTGAACTAGCTTTGGTGAATTCTGCAAAGTAAAGTAGAACTCAACCTAACTCAATACAGCTTAACCTATATAGCAACCTAACCTTGACTTTTTGTAACCTATATACGTCTACAGATCGTGTACCAATAACCTACTATAATATCAATTTATTAAGTAAGAACAGTTTTTTCTTTTTTATAGTTCATAGATTTTACAATTCAAATATTATTCATTTCTAAAAATGAGTAGTCACTCTAAGATCTTAATTTGTATACACACTAAATAGTTTATTTATTAAAGAAATTGAAGAAACAATGTTTGAACCGAACCGGGACTTGAACCCGGTTTCTCGTAGTAACTATAACTTTTTTTTACACGTTTCTTAGAGTCTTTGAGTTCTAGGTTATAACGATAAAAACTACGTGTCGATTTCGGCAACAGAAAAAGCTCGGTTAAATTCAATGTAATCGGTGTTTATTAATTGGAAACAAAAACCACTCTTGAAACCAGAACTTTATACATTATCCGTATTAAAATGAATACAAAATTAATTTGTATACAATATCAAAAAGTAAAGATTTACTGACATTTTCAATAACGAATAAAGAAACATGTTTCAGTTCAGTGTGTTTTGAGTTTGTAAAAGGCCTCAGGGAAAGTAAGTGAAAAGGTTTAGCGATAAATCCTTAATCCCTAACATTGGTTTGATTACAACGTAACCAATCGAGCCCCTGGTTCTAGTTCTAGCTGACATTCGGTTCACTGTTTGCATCAAATAGAGACTGCCACTTACTGTCGTCATCACAATGCTAAATATAGTGAGCGTTTTACGACCGTGCAGAAGTGTTTAAGCACAATCGCAATATGTTCTTGCCTTTATATTCGTGGTGTCAGAGTTGAAAATTATAAATTAACACATTAAACACATTTAAAGCGTGTGTTTAAAAATTAAACACACGTTTTGAAAATTGAGACCAGGCCGATATTCAGCTAAGCGCAAAGCGCCGCTGGCATGGGTAAATCGATTTTTTTACAATTGTTTACTCTTATTCGCTCCTCTCAGAGCCTCGCTTTGGCCTTCGGCCTCAGTTTTATGTTTTATTACGACGAGTGTTACGAGGCTGCTCACTGCGCTCTCAGCCTCGCTTCACCTTCGGCCTCGCACTTACGGAGGTTCCTACTAGAAGTAATACCACATACCATGATCGGAAAATACATAATAACTACATAGAACTACTAAGAAAATACATGTAATAAATAAGAACTTTAATCGGAAAATATTGATGTATAATACCAAAATGCACATTGATTTCAAATGTCATCAAAATCAGACGAAATGTGCTGTTTAGATCATTATCTTTCCACCCTTTTTGGTGAAAAGACCCCTCCCCCAAAAGGGGGTTTCGGTGTATATTCCTATGTATATACAGCTTTAAAATTATCCTCAAAACGGGTTCTGGGGGTCAGGAACGGTGCTCATGTCATGGTCCCGGGCCTGGATCTTACCAAGTGGACGGCATGAATATCTCATTTGTCCAAAGGGAATTCGATATAAAGAAGATGTTATGCTTTTGCTCCAGTTGACGATATTTGGTGATGTCGAACTACGTACACGTCAATGAAACGGTCGCACACTGGATGGTGACCGTGACAGTAAGTGGCAATACCTTTTAGTCGATTTTGCTGCTTGGCATATTTTAGAAAATAATCCATCCCAAACAAGAGGATATGTCAAAGTGCACAGTAGCAAGTTCCATTATCTCCACTTCACGTAAGAACGTAATTAGATCAAGCCAAGTCTAAGCTCTCCTGGTTTACTTCACTTGGTCGAACGAAAATCATACTTTAAACAAAGCCCCTAAATTGTACACCGGGTTTGTATACAGAGTGATTATTAAATGACCCTCCTTAACTTTTCAAAATGAAAATATTTTTTATGGGGATGTTTTTATTGGGTCCTTAAGTTTGTTTTGACTTACTTTGCGTCGTCCCCGAAAACCGGGGACTTTTGGATTAAAACCCCCTCACCCTGTGTGAAACCTTAAAAGGGAGGGAATTTTAATACAAATTCCCCTAATGTTAAGGTAAAGGGGACACTTAACTTCACTCTGTTTATAAAATTCTCAACTTGTGATTTTTGCATGGATTATTTATTTCTCAATATTTGTTAAGTTCCAAACTAAAAATCATGTGACCGAGCAATACTTATGAACCTTTTCAGTGACCACAAAAATGAGTACGTTATTCCTCATTAACAACCCCTTAGAGTTATACCTAACACAATTCATCTTACATGCGATATAGCTCAGATTGTTAACACTTAGTGTCAAATATCATGTGATTAGTGAGGGTAGGTAGCACCACGCAACCCTCTGGGGGGCAGGGACTGTACAGTAACACCTGACCGTATTGATGCTAGGAGCACACGACGCCAAGAATAATAAATACAGGGCATAAATATAGTCTATGTGTCTTGGTACTATGTTTTGCTACGTGTTTTCAAGAAAATATTTGGTGCCCAAATTGGTATTAACAATGTAGAAGCACACAGTCGATTAGACGGTTGGCTTAACATATAAAATGGCTTTGAGAACATGTTGATGCGAATTGATGTGACGGTAAATTAACTAAAATTGTATGAAAAGTAAACGGCAACTTTGAAGGGGATGCAAGTCAGCCATTATTTCAATGCACCCTTTTGAACTACCAAAACTCGCTAAAGGTTGTTTACAGAATTCTTTACAGAAAAGTTCAATATCTAAGGCGTGATTCAAACCAATCCTGATACGTAGTTTTAATGAATTCGTCAGTATTTGTTGTTATTTGTATTTGTTTAAAGACAAATGATGCAGAACAAAGTTTCTTGCATAGGTAACCTATGTGAGGAGTTCAAGACATGACATCACCTAATTCATAAATACCGGGTGTCCACGAAGTCCTTGACGGATTATAAAATGTTATAAAATGAAAAATAATGATGTCAGATATTTCCACTTTTATTTACATGATAAAGTGATAAATAAACTTTTATTTGCATACTCGTATAAAACATTATCAGCAGACCTCCACGTGCGCCTCGTTGAAGATCAAGAAGATCAAGGCGATATTCTGTCTCTCCAAGTGTTCGATAACATGTCTCTTGTTACTGTCAACATTGCTTCAGTGATTACCGTCCTGTGAGTGGCTGGGATAGAAGAAGCATACACAATATCTTATGTAGCCCCAAAGAAAAGTCCAAGGGTGTGATCTCAGTTTAGCGGGGAGGCCAGGATGTTGGTCCACCACGGCTAATCTAGCGGTGGGGAAAGGTTTCGTCTAGATAATCTTTAACTTGGGTCGACCAATGCGGTGGCGCCCTGCCTTGTTGGAAAACTACCCAAAACTACTTTTGATGGTATTAATGGCTGGTGGATATCTTTTAAATCGTCTTCTTAATAGTATTTGAACTGTTATAGGAGAGTTGGATTTATGAAACCAAAGAACACATTGAACTTTTACTTGTTTTGTTGTCATTTTGAAGATTTGACAATAAATCAGTAATTCTTGTTTAGTTAACAAACGGATTGGAATACAAATGCTACCAATCAATGTAAGTAAAACTTTAAGAAATCAGCTGTTTAATGATGTAAAAATATCTACTATTACCAGCGGAAACCCATAGTAATTTACTTTTTTTATCCGTCAAGGACTTAGTGGACACCCGGTATATTACCGTGCTAAATATAGATAAGGAATATACAGATAGGTGATAAAATAACTTCATATGTTTTCTAAGGACATTTGTTGAGTTTTGGATTAATTGAAAACTAGTTTGAAGATATGTGTTATCAGCAAACATATAAATGAGGTCAGGGACAACCACGGGCATGTGCGGGGACTCATTTCTTGGTCAACAGTTATGCCTACACTTTTAACCTTTCAATGTATACACAAATTTTAACTTCAAACACCTAAAATATCCTATTCTATATATGGATCTGATTGAACAAAGGTTGGCGTGTGCCAGAGTTATCAATCTGTTCCGATATCTGATATGTGAAGCGATATTGATTCCGCAGACATCCTCACTCAACTGTGTCCTTTGTCACAGACACTACTCGGTTTGGAAACATTTCAACACTACCAAAGTGCTAAGTGATTTTCATCGTAGCCTAGCTAAGTCTGTGAAGACAACGTTGAGAGGTTATAACAGTGAACTTTGAAGTAGAAATCGTCAGTATAGACATGATAAATACTCAAACTTATATTTCCTCGAAATACGTTTGTACACAGACATCCTTTAATTTAAAGGAGTATTACTATTTATAATTAAATTAAACGGTATTTTACTTCGCTATACGCAAAAACTGTATTAACGGTATCCAATGTGACTGAAGCTACTGAAGGTACTGTACTGAAAACTCAGTGACTTAAACACAGAACGTAGAAATACAATTTTAAATGAAAAATTAAATTCTAAAATATTAGTGTTACATTATTTTTGAGTGAATGAAAAGAACAAACAATACGTTCGGGATCTGAAATCTGGAATCATTTCAACTACTTTGTTAAAAAACTGACTCATTCATCAAAAATCTAAAGAATCTTTTCCCTGATTGGCTCTGCATAAACCTGCTCTCAGTTGCAGTTGGTTATTCACACGTCTGTGATTAGTCGTCCGTAGCTCTCAGCAGCCAGCTAGTCAATCGGTTGGTGGGTAGCTGTTAATGGCCATGACATGCTTGGTTTCTTAAATCTTTTAACGTTTGTGTGCGTTTTATTGTTTCTAATCTAAAAAAACACACGAAATGAAAACTCATGTTGCTTGATGGTGGGTGACTGGTCAGCTTGAGCTAATTACGTTTAGGCTGGTGTATTATCTAATGTTTTGTGTTATGTTTTAGGCTACTTTTCATCTGAAGACGGGATCAGATTCCAGATCCCGAAACGGTGTTTTCTTTTTGTTCACTGAAAACGGAGAAATTCTGCTATCGCCAACAATAAACAAACTATCTTATTTGATTAGAACTGTGAGACTCCAGTGGAATGATTGCAGTTGAATCATAAGAATCATGGATCTTGACCATTTTGAGGTTGTACATACAACAAGTTGTTGTTCTGCTGGTTTCTTAGCAACCACTAAGTGATACAAAACTCCATCAAAACGAAATATCTCTGAAGAAACCCAGCCACTTGGGAGGAACACTCTTCAACCGTCTGCCCCAGAACATTACTCGAGTGAAGATTCCAAACAACTCTAGTTTCTGCTTTTTCAATGTATTGTTAAACAACCTTTCTATTCAGTTGAACTGTTTGAGGACTAAGCTAGTGACACTCAAAACTTGTAGAGCTGTAAAACAATTTATACAAAGCTAGCTTCTTTTTCCCATGGTCAATATATGAAAAGCAGAAGTAACCACGTTTCTTTAAGAGATTAAGATAAAGAAAAGGACATTAAATTTTATGTATTTAAAATAAAATTGTGGTTTTGGTACAAAGTTATGCTATTATTATTTACTAATGACGGTCACAAATTTAATTCAGACAACACCAAGAACAAAACCTTTTCTTTGAAATATATCTTCTATGCATCTTTATTAGTTACAAAACATACAAGTAAAGACTCAACACCTAAAGTCCACGAGTTTGAAATAAAACACGACTATCTTTGTAGTTGTTTATGTAATTTCAGATAGTTTTCTGTAAGTTCATAAATATATATCTACCCACTAAGGTTTGTTACTATTTGCAGTTGAGTACATTTCTGCAGGACAGTGTAGTGAATCAATAGTGACGGACACTTATCTGATCCTGACTCACGCAACCTTCTTCTTGGCGTACACGTTCTTGATGATAGGAGAATTCAACAAGAAATTAAAAATAAACTGAAAAAGTATGAAGAAAAATAAGTATGACTAGGTTTGGGTGATGGGTATTTCATTCTTTAAATCAAATTTTATATCATATTAATGTTACGGCTCAATGTTTTAAATGAAACTATTATTTATCCTGGGGTTCTTTGACAAGTAAGAACCAACCAAATACAATGGAGAATACTTAGAATGAAAAATAAATCTGTAACAGTTGTAATACCATCAATAGTTATGTTTTAAAGAAGAAACTAAGTAAGAACCAACAATATACAATGGACAATAGCTGTTAGAATGACAAGTAAATCTGTAACAATTGTAATATCATCAAAAACTATTTTCTAATGGAAGAAACTAAGAACCAACCAAAACAATGGACGAAAGTTGAAATGAGAAATACATATGAAAAATTTATAATACAGTACCATCAAAGATAGTTTTTTAAAGAACAAACTAAGAAACTAAAATTAAAATTACTGTTTAACTGTTATTACAGTATGTTTTATTACGTGTTACTTTGTGATTCATATTTATTTTATTAATATTTTACTGTATACTACACAATGATTACTACAACATGTACTCCAATGAGTGAAATGAACCGTTTAACTTATAATTACAAGTGGTATTGTCTACGGAATTTCACCATCCGCTCTGAGCATCATTACAAGTTATTAGGGAATTATTTAAGATATCTGACCACTCGATGGTATCCAACACCGAAAGTTTGGTTAGAGTCTACAAAGCATTGTGAAAAATTTTTTTTGTTCTAAATATTATTATGATAATATTTTGTTCAGAACCCCTACAATCTCTAAATCGGTACTTAAAGACACCTAAAATTCTACAAAAAAAACTAACTAAAAAGTTTTGACGGAAAGTCTTGTTACTTTATTAACAAACTCATCGATATACAACCTAATAAATACTATATGTGACCCGGTGATAGGAGAGGGTGTAAGTCATGAAATTACTAGCAGAATATAAGAAGTACCTCTACCATCGAACTTCCTTGATTAAATGAGGAGACTGCCATGAGCATGGTAAGACCCAGGCCCGGGACCATTAAATGAGCATTTGTTCACACCTCATGTATATGTATGTGTATCATCTCTTCAGGTCGCATTTTTCCGATTTACGCAAAATTTAGTACAAATGTGCCTTTTGTAAATATTTCGGTCAAGTTCGTTACCCGGAACCTCCCTTTTGGAGGGACCTTTCCCTAAAAAAGGGTCTAAAAATAGTAATTTCACACGGTTTTGATGAAATTGAAATGCACATGTATCAGTTGTTATACATCAATTGACTAAAAATGATAAAATCCAGCCATTTCAAAATGGCGGCCAAAAGTTATTTTCACTAAAACAGCGGAATAAGTAGACCGATTTCAGTGAAATTTTGATTGGGGGTTCCTTTGATGATATGTATTATAACTGTAATTAAAATAACCCCGTAAGTCTGAGTGAACTGAATTAGAGTAACAAATTGCAAAGGAACTTCGATTCACTCATGCCAGCAGCGCTTTAGCGCTTAGCTGCGGGTCGGCCTGGGTTTTAATAGCAATATAGTTTTTCTTCTTCAACAACTGCTAATTATTTAAATTTTGCCCAACATGTCGTTGCTATTAAAAAATTAAAAACAAACAAGTATAATCCATAATATTTACACTAACTTGTCTAGAATCTCAAGGTAAGCTCAAGGAATGAGACCTGGACAATTTGCATGCAGAATGTAACAGCTGTTTGGAATCGCTTTCAGTCTTATCGTTTCAACTTTTGCAGTGTAACAGATGATAATATCCATTTCTCAAGAGCAAATACGTATCTTGCGTATATGATTAATTAATTCTGATTACAAACATTTCCATTGGTTTGAATATGTTCAATAGAGTTGATATTGGTTGTAGTTCTGTAGAACCTCTAAAGTAATTGATAATAAGTTGAACTCGTTATGAAAGAGGAAGCTACCTCAGTCAAGATTGGTTTGGCACAGTTATTTTTTTAAGGTAACTCATAACTATTATTTGTAACGGTTATTTCAAACGGTTATCACGAGAACTGTGTGAAGGTGACTGACTGAGGGCCGTGTTTTCAATTGCCTGCTAACCACTAGCTGGTTAAGTAACCACTTGTGAAGTTGTTTACAGTCTGTTCACGCAATGTTCAAATTACTTTAATATAGAATACACTTTCCATTCTGTATTAAATTTAACATGTATGCATTATGCTTTAATAGTTAAATACAAACTGCCACTGAAATGCAAAACCAAAACACGCAAAGTAAAACTTAACCTCAAGAAGTATCCCGCTTTCCAATTGGCTGGCTGCCGGTTTAATTTTAACCGACGGTTAAAGATGGCTTGCAGCAACAGTCCTGAGAGGTAAATGTTCGTGACAAGACCTATTGTTTACAAATACATGGACACAAAATAATTAATATACAGGTTTTTGACTAGAAATATAGGCAATCAAGATGTAAGAGATATCTGTGACTCATTAGCAATGAATGAGGACCTAAAATGTGAATTTCTTTATGGTGATAGTATTTAAAAGTGGTAAAACGGTACGGGTGTTAAAAATTACTACGTAATCTGATTAATCAAAGTAGTTCATGTTACTTTGTTACCTGTTTTCGTGTGGCTAAAAGCAACAAAACCTCGCGTCCACTAAACCACCATTTGAGATGCCGACCACTCATGGGAGTATTTTAAGGCAAATATGTGGTGAAGAATAAGTGTGATGAGTGGTAGTAATGAATTATGAAGTGTAGTATTTTTACAAACTAAGGCCGACTTTTCCTTAGAATGGGTCGTTAATTAATAGCCCAATGACCAATGGAAATACAAGGACCAACGGCTTAATGTGACTTCCGAGCCACGCAGGTGATGGTCTGATATGTCTAAACGATGGTGGGTGTTGATGCGGGTATCATCAGATGATCACTGAGACTATCTGAGCCGCTTTAGACCTATATCAACCTCAAAACCTGACCTCCATGAAGCTGGGTTACAGGACCACGCCACGAGTCCCAGTCAAACTAGTTAAAAAAGCTAGTTAAACTAGTCCCAGCGTTAAACTAGTTAACGTGTATTTTATTGTGTTATCAAGGAGTTTTAGTTCAAATAACGCTGCCTTTATGTAACGAATACTGAACGTATCATACATTTTCGGTGATGTCAAAAAACTGTCTAAGATGGATTATAGACATATTTTGCTTAAATACATTTTGCTATTTAGCCTTAAATACATCGCCGCAAGTTAACTACTCACCTCACACCAACTATTGTGCGATTTTCCTTGTGTGTTATTTGAATACTGATTTTTCTTTTAGTTTTTAAATGTTATGTAATTTTATTCCTTTAAAGTCTTAAATTTGTAGTGCATGTCGTTTTCTAGAATCTAGACTAGTTGTTATAAAATTCAAGAAGTTTAAGGAAAAAGAATAAACAAAAAACAAAGTTAAACAAAAGACTCATGTTATTTGGTTGGTGTGTGACTGGTAAGCTTGCGCTGATTACTTATAGGCTAGCTCATTTCCTAATGTTTTGTGTTATGTTTTATATTACTTTTCACCTGAAGACGGGATCATATTCCAGATACCGAAACGTCGAGTTCTTCTTGTTTACAAAAACACAATAGAAGACGTCCGTAATAATATTTCAACCTTAGACATTCTACCATCTTCAACAACAAACTTCAAATTATACTACTATAAAGCCGGTTGTACATGCAGGTGACTGACTGGTGACTGGTGAACGAGTACATGTTTAGGCACTTCCCGGCATGCTACTCTCCTCGGGGAAACATCCTTGGGAAAATCTCTTCTCTCTCTGAAGTTGCTCGGATCATCAATCTGATAAAAGTCGTTAGTGAGGAAACAAATGTACACTTTTTCCCATCTCTGACGGTATCAGTGTGAAGTTAAAGTGTAGAAAATTCAACCTTTCGTTGTGTTTGGGCTCTTAGTTACGGTATTTATCAACTTCCCAGACATATGAAGGGCCTGAAGGGTGAGTAAAGTATCTCACAGCTGATTACAAACAGTCTCCATGTGCTGTTCTGTTCGTACAAAGTTATCAATAAGTGTTCATATCGATTGGAATTTAAAATGGAACACCCATATTGATTATGTTTGCCAAAAACTATCTTCTGGCATTTTCTTATTGCGATCCTATCTATGCATTGTCGACACATGTTCTAAAGTGTGGCATATTATGGGCTTATTTACCCTCATTTATCCTATGCAATTAGCATATGGGGCTCTTGCGCGGATCACAAGCACTTGAGATTGTTGATACTGCAAAAAAAGGCTACACGAATTATCTCAAAATTAAACTATATTCCTCAATTGCTATTATTATTACTAAATTATTATTACGAGCGTTAGCTATTATTATTACAATTATTATTATTTAGTAGCTATTTAGCGTTTATACAATTAAGATCTATAAAATTAAACTATAGGGATTCAAAAAGTTACTCAAAACCATAGGGATTCAAAACTGTAGGGAAGTCGTGATGTTTTTAAAAAGTTAGAGACATTTACTTTGCCTTGCTTGTATATTAACGAGACTTTAATGTTTTTTTATAAATAAGTGTTCTCTACAACAAGGCATCGACATACACGATTATGACACGCGATATAGGAACAATTTCAGGTCAAATCCTCACCGCCTTTGTCTATTTGACAAGCTACCGTCCCAAGCAGGTATTAAACTGTTCCAAGCACTTCCTGATGAAATAAAATTGCTAAGAGGCTCAAGAAACTTTGAATCAAAATTAAAACACTACCTAATTAACCATTCGTTTTACAGTTTAGGTGAGTTTATGGATCCAAATAATTTATAATATTATAGATTAAGTTTCCTTTAATACGTTCATATGTTTGCCCTTTTTATACTAGTGACTTTATATTTTTCATTTTTTCGTTAGTCAACACAAAGAAAATTTGTTAATTGACGAATAAATTGTTATTGTTATCAAGCGAATGGTCACCTGGATGTTTCCGTGTGGTGTAAACAACAGGTGAACTGATCCCCACCTAACTTCTGCAGCCGCAAAGTTTCTCAAGTTTCCGCCAAGTTGCCAGTTTCCTGCACACTCTTGGCGGCCAGCTTTATCTTGAACCTGAACGAGATTGGTACTCGTATGTCCGTTCATGGATTAAAGTATTTTTGACTACTAAAGTAATAATTACTCTATAGTAGATTTGTGGGTTCAATCAAAGATTACGTTATGGTAAGTAGATGATGTATAGATGCCATGTGGCTGAGGCAGGAAACATAGTTCGGCAGCCCAAGCACAGATAGTGCTGCGGAGAATTCTTTAATAGTCTCTAGTTGAGCCACTGACGCACGCGTAGGTTTGTTGTTTTGAAAATTGCACGATTTGGTCACATTTAAGTGATCGACATTTGACCAACTCGATCATGTTGAGCCGAGGACGGAAAGAGATGGCAGCGCTCGCAGTGCTATCTGTGCTTGGGCTGCCGCAACTATGTTGATTTTCCTGCTCCAGCCATGTGGCATGCCCAAACTAACTAACGTGACAATTATCTTTTGTTCAATTTATTGAGGTTTTTGTTACATTCCGTAGCATAATGGTATATTTTACCGCTTTACCCTTAAAAAACGTTTAAGTAGGATACAAATTGAACATATCTTGAAAGTGAATTATATAACTGATAGAATGTCTTAAAGATAACGATGTAGAATCTACGTTTAAACACCCACTTAATAATCTGACTTCAAAGTTTTATTAGACCTTGAGGTTAAGTGGTAAGACATTAAAATAGAAAACACTTCCGGAAAAACTACTGGAACACTACATAATTTTAAACTAACGGCACGTTTTGAATAGATTATGTGAATCAGCTTCAGTAGTCTGATAGGTTAAATTAGGAAGAGGAACGCATGGATATGAACACAAAAGAATGTTCAACATAAAATTATATTAAAAATTTGTGGTTCAAATCAGTACTAAGCCCAAATTAGTTTTGAGCTTTTAAACCCTTTGGCCTTTATGTTGAAAATATTAATATAGTGAATTTCCATTGGAAACAAAGCTATTCATTTTTATCACCAGGAAGAGCGAAACGTGTGTGGGTGTGTGTGATGGTGTGTTTGTGTGTGTAATCACTCTACAAGTAGGATTCTTTGTTAAATGTCTTTAAAATTTGGGTAAAACTTTCCTTTTGAAAATGTCTAGATTAAATTATAGTGGTTTACAGCAAGGGGGCGTTTATATGCCATAAAAACTGCATTTGTAATTCAACTTCGATTAAATGTGTTAGCCTATAAGCACATTTAATAAATAGATGGTAAATATTTATACCAATAAATCCTTATACCGAGTTGTATACGAATTGGGTGAAGAAATACGGTGTTTATAGCATGAAACCCCATTTTTTGGAGGAAACGCCCCCCTGGCACTTACGGTGTAACGACCCCGATTATAAAATTCACTAGGATTCACGGTAGTGCGTCGGCTGTACATATGATAAGAATTGTTTAACATATTTCAACTTTTATGATAAGCATAACTCTGTCAGAATATTTTCTTAGTTTAGAAGTTTATAGTTGTTGTTTTTTTAGAATTGTTTACATTTTACTTTAACGTTTATTTTCTAGCGTTTAATATTTAGTTTATTCCCAAAAAGAAACGTACTATTTTTATGTCAATGTTGTCTGTTTTGTAAAAACTAATGTATCTATGATTAAGCCGTCTGGAATTGGTCTTGAATATGACGGGCTACGTACCTTTTAACGTCACAATTCCTTCAGTTAAAGTGGTGTACTAGTTTTAACAAACAAGTGGTCATTCTCGAAATACTTAACACTTTAATAAATACATTGACATTTATGTTTCTGTCAAAAGTAATACATTAACAAAATAAAAAGCTACAATCGCATTTAGTAATTGTTGTCACTATGTCCTATGAGGAAATGTATACATGCGATAGCAAACTGTCGTTAAAAATCAGTAACGTTGACCTATGTATCTAATTATTTTTGGAAAAACTCGTACAACAGATACTTAAAGCTTTTAAAATGAATATTTTATGAATCATCATACGATAGGCACTTCAATTAAAGGAAGAATCTATAAACATTACTAATCTAAAACCAATGGCTGGATCTTATTCGTACGAGTTTGCCCAAGTTAGTAATTATGGAAAGTTGTAGGAAACTCGGATCCAAACCAAACACTGCGGTGAAATGATCAATTATAAGTTCAGAACAAAGGGCAAGATTTACGTTCACTTGCAGCTCTATTCTGTATCTCTTGCTTCTCTAACTACGAGTATATCTGCTGTATTCAACAAGCTACCCGATAAAGTATGTTTTCCTCAACATGGTTAGTTTGTATTAGCAAAATGTTGACTGCTTTTGTTTTCGAGATATTTTAAAACTCAAATGTTTGCGGTACGCATTAGTACATTTTCACTAATAGTACCTAAAGTGACACTTGTTGATACAAAAATCAAAAAGACAGTTTTGAGACAAGTGATATTTTCTGCCAAGAGGTAAATAATGTTGGGAAATTAGAGGAATTAATTCAATTTTAGAAGAGATTTTAAGGTTGGTCCAGAAGACTTAGATCATTAAAACAGTTTTTGGTCTAAATACTTCCGGATACGATTTTGCTAGCTGTAAATAACCTGATTGAGATTTTATGAAAGGAAAGTTTGTACCAAATTTTATGTAGTTCGGAAAATGGTGTGACCTATAAAAAGGATCCGAAAATATACATTTGTATATAAAGTTTTATAAAAATCCATAACATGTGTCCTGGGGTCAGGATTTTTATCATTTCATAGGCCTGGGCTGGGTCTTACCATGCTGACGGCTTGAGTATCTCATTTTTCCAGTGGAAATTTATAAGCTCAAATGTACACACGATGGTAATTTTCTGGGCCTGTAAAAGGTTGCATACTTATACTTCCTAAAACCTTTTAGGGACCTTTATTGAAGTGTGCTTTGGGTCCCATTAAAAAAATGCACCAAGACACTTTCAATTATTGGTTTGAAAGACAAAATAGGATATTTTGTGCAATCTGACTGCATTATTTAAGATATTCCTGTAACTGGTATAGCTTCCTGTTCATATTAGCATTTTTCGGTGGTGAACCTCCACTTTTGCAGACTTGTAGACGTTTAAACTTTAGAGTCTCCGCGTCGAGCCAAAAGACCAGAAGCTAGAAACAGACACATCCGAAGCTACTTAGTTGATCACTCACAGACCTGTGAACTGCTTAGTTGAAACAACAGAAAGCATTACAGAGAATTAAAAGTGAAGTGGTAACCAGCATAAAGAACACTGTCGAGAGTTTTTACTTTGTCACAAACGAACCTCTCTTTACCATTTCAATAATGCCATTTAATTACTTAATACATTGGTTTGTTCAAGTCTTTTGAATGAATCTTGTTTATTCATTAATTGTGGGTTGAATTGAGTTAATACTCAGTCAAAAGAGTCGTTAAACACAGTGAATTTAAAATTAAGGGTATAGTAACGAGTTTGTTTAAATTGGATCTGACCGCATTCATCTATACAGTTCATGGATATAGTTGAGGTTGTTAACACTATTGAACACATTGAAGTGGTTAGTGTATATTTTGAGAAACCATTTACATGGTCCTCAAATATTTGACACTCTAAATCTTCTAAATCTTGTTGTATTAGGTTTTCCTTTGTTATTTAGCAACATCATGCTGTGGAATTTGTTTGTTCTGGATGAATACATGTGTTAAACTCGTTTCCTTCAATTTAAACGAATATTTAGAACCTTTTGTCCTATAAAAGTAAATTAGTTTTGGACTAACAACTACAATACCTTTATGGAGCCCAATATCTTTCAGAATGTATGAGATGGTTTACAGTGTTTTAGGAAGTGAGCAATGAATAAATAAATAGCTTTATTTGTCATGAAGTTAACAGGATCAGAGTAACTCAACTATTACAACACCAGTTTTACAGTTGAGTTTTCCCCACCAAGCTAAATTTACGTTTTAATGTTTACAGTTTTTACTGCGTATTGTAACATCCATTTAAATAATTACTTGACAATACCGTATTTTACTTAAATTATACAGGGTGGTTATACATTTTTGGGATTAAGTGATTGATTAGCCAATTGACTCAAAAACGCGGTAGTTGTTTTCTTGTAGCAAATTTAAAAACGTTTTTATTTCTAAAAACAAATAAAATAATTACTGGTAATCACAAATAATGTTACAAAGAAACTTTACTCTAAATTTAACATGAGCGTTGCTGGATTTATATTTCCTTTTGAACTCTTCCCTATATCAATATCTTTAACTGTATTTGTGAACTCCGTCCTTGATATAACCCAAAACGCTCCTTCGTCTCCACGTTCCCTAAACATTACACCCTTAGACTTTTAGATTCACAAGGAAAATACAAAATATTGAGGAACAGTTAAGAAAATGAGTAAATAAATACTTAAGAAAATATGTGTAATGTAGCATTTTAATCCTGATTACTTGTAATCTTTAAATGGGTATTAGAAAAAGAATGAGTAAAAACACGTTCTTTGTGTTAAAATTACCTTTCTTTTCAAGTGCACAAGAGGGGTCCGTACTTCAAAAATAAAAATTGAGTGGGGGATTGACGCAACGTACGTCAAAACAAACTTTACAATTACATAAAAACATCCCTTAAAGGTTTTTAAAAATATGTCCTTTTTCAAAAGTAAAAAGGAGGGTACATTTAAAACTAAATCCGTATAACTGACAATGTATATTCTCAGATATAAAACTACTGTTTAAACCGCTGTATAAGTTAGCATGGACAAAGACTGAGGTCCTGTGGGAGTTTGTGCAAAGGAGGGAGGACTAAGCACTAAAACATTCACAGCCAGTCCCTTTACACACTCTCACACATGAACTGTGCCGTCTATCATCAGTGTACTATTACATATCAATGATTAATTATTGTTATCCACATATATGCCCAGTCAGACCACGCAAAGTACATTAAAGCTGTTTTAAAAGTTACATTTTCTTAGTCCCAGATTTGCTTCACTTTCTAAATGAGCTATTTTTCGTTCAACAGTCCAGGATATTTCTCTCCCTTTAATAACTTCCCTCTGAACAACTACCCAATCAAATACTTTTGGTCTAAATGTGTTCTGTTTCCGCTTATAAATCTTCCTCGACTGCCACGATCCATTTAATTGGATATATAACGTTATACAGTTTACTATTTTGGCCTAGAACGTTGCATTCTATTTTCTAAGATGTGGAATTTAAATATTCGTTTATCCATATCTGAATGTATGTCAGCGAATTCATCTATTTACTACGAAGATTGTGTGTTTGTGGATTAGTGTTCTACTTTCCACAACAATTTTGTGATTGCCGCTCTTTGTTCTGCTATCTCTTGAGCAAAACATTCAAGTTTGAAGATTCACGCGCATCAGCTCAACTAGTTGCTTCACTCTTGTATGTAAAGGACTGAAATGTTTCCTCAAATCCTTTTACTCCATCCGTAAATGTTACATTTGTGAGGAGAATTTTCACCTCGACCTTAAAACTCCCTAAGGAACGAAGTCAGCAATTATTCCAAAGTAGGCTAGTTCCCGATAACCAAAGCTCGGTTCCGAGTGAGTCCCCATCAGCTTCTGACATACCTAAACAACTAACCGTTTTGGTTCCCTCCTCTTTTATGGTAAAACGGTATTTTGAACAGATCATTTTGTATTTACTTATTGATGGTAGCCGATGTAAGAGTGAAGTGATTTGATTTGAAGACCAGAGGCTAAGCAGAGGTTTTCACAGAAATTGTGTACTCATAATTTTGTTACTCGACCAGTCTAGAGCCTTTGAAGATATGAACATGTTTCATGAAATCTTTAGCCAAAAATGCATTTCTTTATTAGATAGTTTGATTAATTTTATATTTATTACAACTCACCCTTCGGGCTCGTATTTTACAGGTATTTGCTACGCTTATTACGTTTTTCTTACATTAAAATATTTTCTGTATACACGCTTAAATTTTATATGTCTAGATGGTTGATAAGTCGCGTAACTATGAGCCTAACGTTTAACAGCGAAAAGTTTAGTTTTCGACGATTAAACTTCAAAATGATCTAGCAACGAAACCGTTAGAGGTGGGAAAAGTGTTAAATACAAAAGTTGTAGGAAATTTGAATCCACACTAACGATTTTTCATCAGATTAAAGATCCGAGCAACTGTTTTGCCACTATGATGCAAAATATCGGCTACATTACAAGGTTACAAGGCAGATTTCAAGCAAACTTTTTGTCCGAACTTGAGGCTCTCAAAGTTTTCTCAAGGTTTCACGCCAAGAGCTTCAGAAAGAGTATATTGTTGAGTTGAGTACCATGCCGAGAAATGCCTATACATTTACTCGTTCAGTCAGTCACCTGTACAACCGGCTTTATAGTATAACAATTTAGCTATGAACAAGTGAGTGAACTGCACGCAGAGCGGAACAGAGAGGAAGTGATATGAAAAGTCAAAGGTGAACGTGTCAACGAGTGTGTGAAACATTAATGTGGTGCGCCGCCAGGCAGCGTTGTGTCGCCTTGTGCTGCATCTTCAAAATAATGGAGTCCTCTCTAGCTTGAAACGTAGTTTCTTACTGATAACATTTGTATTTTGTTGACATTTCAGTGTTGGAATTTCAGTTGGAACAAAGTGGTTAGAAACTGTAATGGTTAAAAAATAAATACATTTTTGGGGAATTTCGGATCCGGTCCCTACTGTAAGACGTCATGTTGAAGGTATTGTAAAATGTTGTTATGGGAGACTGTACATCGTAGCACTTCGTTGTAAAGGGTTCAATTTTCTGAGCCCAGCGCTGACAATTTCGACAAAACAAAATTTTTCATAAAAAATCAATATTTAAAACATATGGCCGACTAGCGCTACCGTGAATCCTAGCGAATTACCAATAGCGGGGATATAACAAACACCAAACGTGTTCTTATACGAAAGGGCCTTTCACCTATTATAAAGGTTTATGCTATGAACATTGTATTTTTGATCCAATTTTCATGACACTTGTTAAGTACAGCTATGTTACTTTACCCAACATGTGTAACAAAAGTGAACAAAATTCTATCATCCCAACCAAGATGGTGGTGAAAAAACGGCTTTCCATCGCCATCTTGGTCTGGTGGAATAGATTTTGCTGATTTTTGTACACAGATTGGGTATCGTACCACCTCAATGTGTATGTTAAACTTCATCAAAACCGGATCATAACTACAGTTTGTATAGCATGAAAATTCATTTTGTGGTGAAACACCTTTTAAAAGTTTACTTCCAATCAAACGACTTTTAACCCTAAAATGTACAAAAGGACACATTTTTACCCAAAACTACTTTTTTTTGTTTTCAGACGCTTTGTTTTATATAGTGGTAGAAGTTATTGGCTATATTTCCTATTAATGGCTAAATTAATAGCGTTTTATCTTTTTTATAGCTATGGAAGTTTGCTGCACAGATTTCATTCACTGTTTTATAAAAAAAAACCATTTCTATCTGAGAGAGACTACTTAAGCAGTAAAGTTTATAATCACAATGTATTTTGGGAACCAATGGGATAAATGCTTTGACAGGTAAAATAAAACCAGTGTTTATAATAAATAATTTCGTTTATGTCACGTATATATATTTTATACACCAAAAACTATAATCATAATTTATTTAACAAATCAACAAACATACCTAAAGATGTATCGGTTTAAAAGAGTATTTCATTCAAACTAAATTTCAATCATGTAAAACTTACAATCTCTTTGTTTATAAATGTCCACTTTAACAATTGATTTCTAAAAACAGAAAACCACCATTTTGAGTAAACACTTAACTCTCAGCACATTACATATCGTACTGAACAACATACTCCGATTATACAATTTAAATCGTCTGAAAATTATTGACATAAAAAAACTAGTTTCTCAAATCTAGGGCGTCTAAGCCCTACGACATTACACAAAACATCCGCTCTATAACGTCTTATTTACAAGGTCGATAAGTAATGCAAACGAGTTCTTGAGGAAACAGAGTTGAAATTGTATTGACATAGAAAACCCTCTAATCACCTGGCCCGCAGTCGTAACGCTAACATGTGCCATTTCGTTACATTACCAGCTGTTAAGATTTGCAATTTTTTTTGTAAAAATAACTAATTTTAAATTTATTACAATCAATAATTGCGAAAAGATACCTCGAAAATATGTTTAAAGTAACAATGAAACATCCTTGAATGAAACAAATCGAAATATTGTTCTTGACAGGGGTTTTCATGATACTATTTAAATTGAGAAATAAAGCAAAATTAGTTTTTAGATAAACCTAAATAAACGAAGCAGTGGAGGTTGAATAATGACAGTTGTTAGACCATTAAAGTGTTGAAAGTCTAACTCGTTTGCATTACTTAAATCATCATTCATCTACACAACTTTACGATCAATTCTATCTCACGACACATTTACAAGGCCAGAGTGTCCAAAACAGTACCAAATATTTGTGAATAATTATATTTAAAACTTAAATATAATTTAATTAATAATTTTAATGATTTACTATGACTTAACATAAATTAGACATCAAACAGAATCTAAGTTTACTGATAATAAACTTACATCAAGCCGATAGAACCTTAAGATTCCTGATTGAAAAGGAAACCAAATTTTAAGTGTCAAAAATCCAATTATAATTTGTCTCATACCTTTTGGAAAGTATACATTAAAATTCAGTATTAATGTATATGGCTTTCATAATAATATATACGCGTACGTATTCCATACATAGAATTTTATAAATTGACGTAATCTGTACACAAAACAGAGGTCAAAAGTCGATTTCAGAATTAGGCCTTCACAAGTGTTACAAATTTGCGGTTCAAATAAAATAATACTTTACATATATTACAACAACAGTGTACCGTACTGAAAAATACAATAATTAAAATTAAACTAACCTAACTAAACCTGAAGGGAAACAGATGTTTTCTACAACCGAATGTTTTGTACCTGAAAAATAACGCTGTGCGTGCAAGGCTAGGAAGGATACATATATTCATCGTAAGCGTTTTCCTAGACTGCCCATGTACATGGGAGTTTGAGACTTGGGGCAAGGTAAACTTTTGACTCTTTAAGTAGACAAAAACACACGCTACGTTGATGGCTGTAGACTAAAAATAGTTACTTGAAATAATAAAATATAGATAGAATACTCCAATTTAACAGTTTATATTTTGGGTGAGATTTTCAGAAACAAGTTTTCATCCTCAGACCGAACAATGTTTCTGAAACACAAATTTTTATTGGAGTATTTGATTTATACTTCATTATTTTAAAATTTCATTAAGAAGATGTCTTCTGATGAGGTTACTTGAAATAAAATTAGAATATGAACAAATAAGTTAGTCAAAAAAAATAATCCATATGATTTGAATCCTAAGTGGATCTATAAGACGGCTCGTCGGCTAAATGTATTTGATCTAAAGTCGCGTTGTTAATCAGAATAATCCTACAAAAAACTTTCAAGTCGTTATTTCTTATGTTTTCCTCCCTTTTCAACTAATTGTATTGAACGTGAAATGAATACTTAATACTTTCCATGTACGTAGAACTCATCTACCAAGTCAAACGTTTTCCTTGCCCTTTTCACGTAAAAACCTGTATTAAGATGTTCCAAAACACGTGGTAGCTCTTGCTGATCCCCACGTCAACTACGAAAACCAAACTGTCATGTCTCCAGCTGAGCTCTAACCTTTAGACTCCAGTAATTGACGTGGATATACAATCATTTCTTATCAACAAGGTTGTAAAAAAATAAAGTTTACGTGACGTAGAGAGTTCCGCCTTAAACTCGTCGACAAAGCGCTCTCCTGGCTTCGAGCAGACGATTCAACATCCTGATAACCATCACTGCAGATCGGCACACGTCCGTGTAGACCCTTACAGAAGGTAGACACTTCAGAGACTCAATATATTCACACGACACCTAACCCACATCACTGATAACTGATAACCCGAGGTACCTTATCACTTGTCTGTTATCACTCGATTACTCACGACGCCCCGTTGTAACCATTCTCCAACGTTTCTATTATCAGTTTTATCGTGATTTTGTAGATGTTTTCAACATTGTCCGTGAACCTGTCCCCCAGTGTCATCTTCACTGCTTCCAGGAAAGGCTGTTCTATTTTCTGAAAATGACAAAAGAATTCAAGAATTAAACATCTTATGAAAATTAGTTCAAACGTGTTTATTGATTAACGCTTTTAATCGAAAGAAATATACATTACGTTAAATAGAGTCACAAAAAATATGTAATAAACATTGCATTGCAGACATAATTCAATTCCAAAGGTAGTTGTAAAAAGCCAAGACAAATGCCAGTCCTCTTTCCAAAAAGTTTTTTTCTCCAAGGCAATATGGAATCTTTATTAAATTAGAAAATCGTTTCCCCATGAAAAATATTACAATAGGCTAGTTTTGAGGTATCTACGACAACCCTGTTAAAATGCGGCCAATCAAAGCAGTAACCAGTTGTCAATCCTACAGGAACGTCTTTCAAAGTTAAAAGCTGCGCTATTTCCTTTAAATTTTCACCGTTTAAAAGCTACACGAAACTATGGTAGCTAAAAAATTGTTTAGGACGAAACTATGGTCCACCTCAGCTTTTAACGACGCTTCAATGCTAGGGTCTGCGATAATCCAAAGTACACCAACAATATAAAAGTTAAGATTAAGTATTTACATTAGTTTTAAAGCTAACAAGTTTACCTTATGTAGAAAATTTTTTCGAAATTATGCGTTTTAAATGCACAAAATGGAGTTGACAATTTTGAAGTTTATTTGTGAAGCTATCGAACAACTTGTGAAAATCAGGCTTCATACACGTGTTGTAAAACTCCTTTAGTTTCCAAATATATCATGTTTTTAAATGTAAATAAATATTTTAAAGGGTGAAAAATGGTCCACCGTTAAGTCTTAAAACCACTCGGTTTGACAGTTAGACGGCATCAGTTGAAAGAAAGACCATAGTTTAGCCAATTGTTACGTGCGCGGTGTCGTCCGTTCCTTGGGCGGAGGAATTCGACCTTTCTCTGAGGTGACCACTGAGAAGTTTTACTGTCAGCTCTTCTCAAGCACTTTTATTCAGAGAACTGACTGTAACTCACCCAGAAGTACTCCGGTTTGAAGCCGGGTATTTTCCGATGCGACGCGCCGATCTGGTGTAGGTACTCGAAGAAGGAGTCCAAGTCGTCGAGCTCCTTGATACCCTCATCCAGGGTCGTCATCACCTTGGTGGCGTGCTCCTGTAGCTCCATGGAGTTCGCTTGAGCGTCTCTCGTCTTGAGCTCCCCAAACCTTGTGAAGAGTCCCAGCAACTCCTTGTGCTCCTCGAACAATCTGCAACAAGACAGTGTATATCTCAGTGCTGGGGTACCTCAGGGTTCGGTGTTTGGACCGATGTTATTTTGGGTCACACAGTATTGGGAAACACGTACAATTGAGAATTAGAAGTTGTCAACAATCTTTCTATAAATGGTACCTTTCCGTTTGAAAGTATAATGATGTAATTTTATTATATTTTGACTATTTTGATTTACAACAACACAACGTTGGTTTCATAATAACATTGTGAACGCATACGAGTATGACACTATCCTTGAACGATGTATACTTTTCCACAATCCTCAACATTCCAGAGGAATAAGGTTAAACCATTGAGCTTAAACAAGCATGATACTCCCAACAGATAGACTGTTAAAACGGTCTTGGTGGCGTTAAAGTATGATATGTGAACTTTGAATAATCGTCTTTAAATAAAGTAGTCATCTTCCAACACAATCACGCCTTAAAACAGAAGATAACTTAAAATTCTATCAAGGGGCATATACAATTAATCCACATTATTGGCGCAATCGAAATCGTAATCTCGTCAGTAATATAAATCTCGATTACACCAAATACACTTAACAAGGTGAAAAACCTGAAGAAAGCAAGTGTTAACTTTAAAATTATAGAAGCTATTGAAAAGTAGTTGTGTATATATATATATAATATAATATATATATAATATATATATATGTATATTTATATATATGTATACTGTATAGTAGAGGAATTGCACAGTATATAAAGTAGATGTTAAATCATAACCTAAACTAATGTCTCGTCGATCACATCTTGTCAAACACCGTTGTAATCAAAATAAATTGCTCAGGTTTTCACATAACCCCGGAAATCACTCGCTCAGCTGTTGTGTGACGCAGGATAAACAAATGTCGGTTTTATTGAATCAAAGAGAGAGGGGAAAGAGAACTGACAATATCCATGTAAAGGGGGAGAGAGATGGAGAGAGATGAAAGCAGGGGCAGGCAGCAGGTTTCTCTACTCTTTATAAATGTTCTACATGCAAGCCCGTGGTAACCACACACTCTGTATGTTTCATGAATGCTCCTCTCAAGCCAGATTATTCATTCCTTTCTGCTTCACTCTGCTCGATCCTAATATATATCTAAATATAGTTTTCAAGGTTGGTTGTCGAGCTGATGTTATTGCCTGTATCGACGGAGTTGATTTAACGTAAAGAATGTCACCTTAAAAAATAAAAGCTAAAAGGTAACGTTTATCTTGTTTAACAAGGCTAAGTTAAAACTTCAAATTCTCTGTACCATTAAACCTCGACCTTAACCAAAATAGTCACTTTGCAAATTGTATGTGGTTATGGTGGGGATCGAACCCACGCAACCGGAATAATAAGCTCAGAGTCGCGCGCGATACTAAGCCACCATGGACCCGCTAGAAAATATAATACCCTGAATGAATTTAAATTCTCAGATAGGGATGGATTAGATCAGATGATCAGCTTAGAATTGATATTCAATGCCACTTTGATAAAATGTTAATGGGTTTGAGCTATTGATAGATATATTACTAATAGTCATTACGTTTTGGTTTGTCCTACAAATTCCACTTTTTATTCAAACCCTTTTTGTAATTAGTACATTCGTTGCCATATCAGTGGTGTTCTTTTTAGGAAAATATTTTCTAATGTGTATGTAAAGTATGTAAAACCTTTTATTGCATGTAAAGGGTAAAAGGTATGTTTGTCTTGTTTAACGAGGTGAAATTAGGACTAAAAGTCCTCCCTACCACTACTTCTAAAACAAGGTTCCGCAAACTGCAGGTAATCAAGTCGTGACTGCGGGGATCGAACCCGCACCACCGGAGTGATGAGCTCCGGAGTAGCGCGCAATAGAAACCCGCCACGGATCATGTGAAAACATTGAATGATGTAAAACCAGGTCCTCAATTTAAATAAAAGAGTACATTGGGAAGTAGTCTAAAACACGAATGCATGACATAATTTTTTACTAATGAAAAATATGTTTCAACTTTAAACACTCTGAAACTATTGGTATTCTAAGCTCACTTACGGACCATTTAGTAATCTATTTATTTACTCGTAGAACAGTATCTTTAGCGTATCCGTGGCGGATTGATATCGCGCGCGACTCCGGAGCTCATCACTCCGGTGGCGCGGGTTCGATCCCCGCAGTCACCACTTACTATTTGTAATGTGATTATACGGTGACGCTAGGTAAAGGTCGAGGTTGAGTGGTAGAGAAAACTTTGTAGTCCTAACTTCGCCTAGTTAAACAAGACTAACATTACCTTTTTAAATCTTTTTAGTGGGTTGGGGGAGTCCAAATTTCTCAGAATCCTAACACCACCGCGAAGAATACGAATCTATTCTGGTACACAAATAACATCATGAATTTTGATCAAAGCTGCAGACTAAGAGAAGTTCGTGGGTTGACCACAGATAATTATTTCACAGAAATTTCACGCTTTGTGGATGAAGTGTTCCTTTCACCCGTGAAACTGGGGTCGTCATCTATGCTAATGTGGGAGTTGAGTTCACACAGCGTTAGCTCTAAGCCTGACCAAGTACTGACTGAATCATTTAACTTCTTGCATAAACAGAAGGTTTAGTGATTTTACATAGGGTTAAGCGATTTGTTTAAAACTTTGTTTGCAGCTACATTATTTTGTTTTGTAAAACTCAAGTAGGTTTTTGTATAAATAAAACATTGTGTTTCCTAAAGGTTCTCAGTTTGGCCGTTAAAATTACTTTCTAAAGTATGTCCAATTAATGTAGTTCATTGGAGAAAACTACATGTTTTGCATGTGGCTGATAACTACGAAGCTCCTCGTCAAGTTTGTACAAGTGAGTTGTAATGCCTTTACAAGGATTTGCAGTCTAAAAAACGCTGCTCCCGTTTAATGCCTTTCTGTCTGTATGATACAACAGGATTTTAACAGAAATGAGATGAAAGATATTTTGGATTTTTTATTTATCAATTTGTAATCTGACATTGTGCTGACTTCTATAAAATAGTGAGACAACGCATACTTCCATAGTTATACAATTATTTATAACAGTTCTAACTGCATAAAAGCTGGGGTTTCTCATATTGTTCCTACTCTTAAAAACGACCCGTATCAGTATGAATGATGATGAATTTGTTGTAGAGTTATATACTACTGTTTGTGCGCTATAAAACATAGCTTAATACGAACGAGTTTGAGTATAAATGTAAATATCAGAATAAATTTGCTTACACAAGTACAATAAAACAGATTTAAGATTCTAAATCGAGTGAAGCCAGACAAATGATTCCACGCCTGGTCTGAAACTGTAAGCAAACTTACTACAACTTTGAACGTTTATTTGGAAAAGTGGGCTGCTATAAATAGGTTGTTGATATCTCAATCTTCTGTCAAAATACGACACAATTGTTTTCAGTTTTCAGAACCACGATGAAGCTAAATTCACTAAATAGATGTAATGAGTTGTTTTCAAATTTCTTTAATCATAAGTTAGTTTAATCAGTTTTTCAGTTCACATCAAAACATCATTATAACTAACTTGAAGTTTTAATGTTTTCAAGCCAGATAGTAAATTGAAGAACTGTTTGAGACCTGTGAAGGACCAGGTGCAATTGTGCACGCCGGGTCTACGAAATTCCTCGCAGTTGTGGTTTAGTGTATATTGGCAAGACTAAAAGATTAATTTCAACATGAGTTAAGAAACACAGCTGTTAGACTCATTACTGTGCTCCCCGAATATGTTAATAAAGAAATTGTCTATTATTGTCTACACATCAGACATACAAAACACAAAGATGTTGAGACATAGCAGAACACAGCTTCAACACGAAACCTGCAGTAAAATTTGACAAAGCCAAAGTATTGCAACTATTTCACATTAATACTCGCGGATCACCCAAGAAAGCGTTGAAACAATTTGAAATGGTAACCCTTCCAACAAAGAAGACATTGGTAACTCAATAAGACAGCAGTAAATAAGAAGTTTCGATATTGATAGTCACCATCGAGTCATCGAATATCGCTTCTCCAATGGACGGTTGGCAGCCCTGTGGATAGCAGACAGCAAGTATCTGTTTCAGCCAATCAGTGACTGAAGATGGTACTTCGCAACGAGATCGAAATGTTTTAAGCTAATTATATAATGATGTTTGGACGTAGTGTGAATCGGAAATACTAGATTTTAGTTGTAGCGCGTCGAAAGCCTGAAAGTTAAATAAATTGACTTGATTAATAAATTTCCAATACAAATTTTGAACTATGTATATATTTATTTATATGAGTAGATGTGATATGTGGAGCCAAAGCATTAGTCTGCGAAATTCTTAAACGAATGGAAGTGATCTTTAAAGGGCAGAAAATTCCTTAAATGGATTTTAAAAATTTAATTTCGGGTTAACGTAAACTTAGGGGATCATATCTATCATGTGTACTTAAAAACACCAAAATCCATTCAGTTGGCGGCGGGAAATCGTTTCCCCTGCCATCTTAGGCTGGATAATTGGATTTTGTAAAATTGTGGTACACATGGTAGATAAAGTGTCATAACTGTTTATACTCGTACTATGCTTGGTCGAAATCTTATCATAAACGTAGTATTTATTTGCCTTAAACCCGATTTTTCTGGGAGACCCCCTCCACTCTAAATGACGATTTCGGTGTTTTTCACCCCGTTAAGAAGTTCGTTATAATTCACAGTAGCTCTTTTGGCTACGCATCGGTTATTTTCATTTCATTACACTTGAAAGCAGTTGCACTTGTTACATAAATACCGACACTGTAACGCGTTTACAACTATCGATAGTTAACGTGTAAATGTTTGGTGTAAACGGACACTAAACTAATTGTTGGTAACAGTATCGGTCCCCAGGGCCGGCTGATCCCTGCCTGACGGGGATAAGGGATCCTGTGACAACTAAGCGTAAATTGACACTAAGTGCCTCTTGTTTACTTAGTAACTTAACTGTGTTCAGAAATATTCAGCTGATATCAACGTCGAAACTCTTAAATAATTGGAACCAAGCTTAATAGTGTCTAGAGGTACTTTTTTGCTTAAATAGTTTGTAAGTTAGAAGGGACATTTTGTGTATACTCATTTGTTCTCCATTTTTGCTTATTACAATTTTCTATTATATTAACCGTAGTAATTAAACACTTTCTGCCTGTCGACAATTTCCTCGATGTAACGCGTGCATTTGTATAAGTTTTTCCTCTTTAATAGCATTTTTTTTAATTACCACAAAAAATGGAGTTGGATGTATTTTATTGTGGCATTAAATGTTTTCCCAAGAAGTTTATAACTATATTTTGCAATGGAAAATTATGTAAGTTATTTGTTTGGTTCTTTTTGTCATGAACTACAACTGCTGGTAATTTTTTTTCATGTTGATATTTTTACATCTGAAATTTTCTTTCTGACAAAATGGCTGTTTTAGGTTTTCTCCTGTAGCTATTATGTAAATGGTATACATAAATAAATAATGTTATTAAGTAGGGTAGTAGAAAAAATGAAGCCATCTTTATGTTCTTACAAGTCTAGGAAAATGGAACAATCCTCAAATTGGTTTTAACTTATAGTGTCTTAGTTGTAAACAGATAGAAATCTTGACCAGTTTGACGTGACTTTTTGGTACTTGAACAGTTTGCATGTTCCTTACTTAAGGGTGCGCAGTACAGACGACTTCGTCTGATTAACGTCTGTAGTCTGGGGACGTAAAACAAGTTATATGTTTGCGAGTGGCTGGATATTACGAAACCTCGTGTGAACTTTGAACAAGCGTCGTTTATTGGCTATACAAGTACAAGGTGTGTAATCCAATAAACGTTGTTCTTAGGTGATGACTATGTATGTATCACAATTTTGCTAAATTATGTGAAACATTTTCTAGGAAAGATTAAAGCTAAAACTGTTCGTTTATTGCATGGGGATTTCAAAACTCTACTAGAACTGTAAAAATAAAATGTAAAAAATCAGCTTCTAATCCACTCTAAAGAATTCATTAACTTTTAATTTAAAAGTTTTAAACCAAAGAGTGGCTTGATTTGGATTGCAACCCTCATCATCGTCACCATTTTCACCCGTGCTGTGTAGTTTTACTTATCCTTAGGTGTACTACAAACTTCACGTTAAAGTTTTAAGTCTTTTGAATATGGCTCAAAATAATAATACTTCAGAAAAGTAATATATCCTTTATTTTTTGAAGTGATTTTTACAGCACTGTGTTCAGCACAGCGCATGTCATGTACATCCTTAAGTACAGTACTATTTAACACACGCCTTCAGTCAGTCAGTGCCTGAAAATGGTACTCTACAACGAGGCCCAAATATTTCAATCTAACTATTGTGATATTTTGACGCGGTGTGAACCGGAAGAGTTAGTTTATAGTTACACTACTTTCCTAAATAGCCGCGTATAGTCCACACCTTTCTTAACGTAATCAGAAAGTGTTGTATCTCACAGTGAAAGGCTGTTGAACATTCCTGCCCAGAGGTAAACTGTGCATGTAAATGTGACACAATCGTTTGATTGAGAGGATAATAACGTGAGAAAGGCAAACACGAGTGACTCCGGGGTGAAAAGGTCAAAGGTGACAGCTCTGCATCGATTGCGTGGAAATGACACGCGTGAAAATCTCTTGACATTTGTTCAAACAGATTCACAGAAGAGCCGCTCAACATCATCAAGAGTACCACCGTGGACATATAGAAGTTCCTAGCCTATATACAGGGTGAGTTTTAAATGCCCACCCTCCCCACCGTAACTTTTGAAAAAGGAAAATAATTTAAAACTCTTTGGGGAATGTTTTTATAGGATTCTGAAGTTTGTTTTGACGTACTTTAAAAAAAAGTGTTATGAATTTTTTCAAAATACTATATGGGATTATGTTATAGGGTTGTGATGATTCCCTCAAAAGTTTTTCAAGACAAATTTGTCTTTCAAAAGAAGTTGTATGTGAAATGAGGCATTTTAAAGCTGGTTTCTTGCAGTATTGTAAATGAGTATTACACAAAAACGAGTCGAGATAAAAATGTTCCTTTGAACCGTTGAATTTATGTATTTAAAAAATTTCAGGGACCTTCCACCCCTCCCTCGGCTTTTTTGGTGGGGGTGACGCAAAGTTCGTCAAATCAAACTTCAGAATTCTATAAAACATTCTCCAAAGGGTTAAAAAATTGTTCCTTTTTTCAAAATTTAAGGTAGGGGACATTTAAAACTCACCTTGTATATTTGTTAAGTTCCCATGTTTTATCTTTGGTAGGAACCATCTTTTTTGAACTCAGAGTCACGAGGAGTCAGTGGTGGGCCTATAAAATCCTTATGGCATCTAGTACATCAAATTAATGGGCATTGTAAGTAGCATCGAATGCCACAAATTACAGTTGAAAAGGGTGGCCCGGTTTTGGCGGTGATTTAAGTAGTTTGAACTTTGAAGCAACGCCATTTTGATAGAGTGAGCAACTTCGTGGTGTTGTCCTCTTTGCAAATAAGATCGTTAAAATGATGCCAAGCCTAACCTTGGCGCCTTAAGGAACCTTTCATGGAACTTTACGAAACGTGTTTTTTTTTGCAAAAGTTTTGTTTTAAAACCATGTATACTCAGTTTGGTATCAAATTAACGACTTGATTTATAAAGTGCAACGCTACAAACCTTACCTCAAAAGGTCCATTTTGAAGGTCGTTAAACCTCTTAAAATTCAAAGCGTCAAAATTTGTTTTGTACAAACCTTTTCATTTGTAACATTTAGCAATACCTTCCGAACACATCTCTTTAGTTTGATATGACACACTTTCGAGCAGGATACAAATGCTACCTTTGTCTGGTGTGTATAGATTGATTAAACACTTGACCTCACCGTGTTCTCCTACGAATTATGTCTCTGCGTTTGTCTTGATAAAAAACACTTCATAAAACACTTTGTATTTGTTATTAAAGAAATGGTTTAATCTCTAGAGTTTATTCAAACAGATAAAGCTCGGAAGTATGTTTTTTTAGCAATACACTTAATTGTTGCGTATCAAATGTTGTTTATTAGGACATTGAGTTGATGCAGATAAGAATACTAGTTATGTTTATGTAACAAACAGTACTGTCTTATCGAAATATTGAGTACTTAACTCTTAAGTGGTGGATGTAGTACGTTTATATAACGGATATCTGAAATTCCATCAATCTGAATAATCTATTGGGAATACATGAACGGTTTCATTATTATGAAGAGGTGTGTTAATAGGCACGCACAACCTAGAAAAATTACTAATGTCCATTAAGTGTAATTAAATTCACACTTGTTGCTTTTATACAACGCTTATTTACGGGTAATATGTATAAAACTTTCGTCAAGCGGTTTGCAAGGTTTTGAACTTTGCTAATAGTTATTATCGAGTATTTTAGAGTATAATAGAGTTTTAATGGTGGTGGTTTAAGAGGTTTGAAGTTGGAAGCAAGGCCATTTTGTATAGAGTGAGCGAATTGGCGATGCCTCTTTGAAATAACATTATTCATAACGACCACTGATTGTAAAATATATGTATATATAAAATTTAAAATAAAATACTGAAAAACAATTTTTGATTGTTTTTTAGTAGTGGATATACTAATTATTGATTGTTTTTCAGTATTTTTCTTTGAAATAAGATCGTTGGTATGATACCAAACCTGTATATATTGGCATAGAATAAGTACTTATATGTTTATATATGATATTGGGAACGAACCACGAGCGCTACTGTGAATCCTAGCGAATTTTCTATAACAGGTGTAAATACACTGCAAGTGCTCTTTTTACTACTTTTTTTTTGACTGTAGCTCAGGAGGTGTTGGGAATCTCAAAACCGCCTTCCGTTTTGTTCTACAACGTTTCGTTCTGACTGGCAACAGAAATAAACAGCAATAGCATACTGATAACAGAACTGTCAATAGAAATAAATACACTGTTATTTGTACTTGTGCTCTCTCTGAAACATGGTAGTCAATTTGGTTACAAGTAGGCTACGTCGTCATACACAGATGGTTAATGAACATTCCTGCCCAGAGGTAAACTGTGCATGTAAATGTGACACAATCGTTTGATTGAGAGGATAATAACGTGAGAAAGGCAAACACGGTGACTCCGGGGTGAAAAGGTCAAAGGTGACAGCTCTGCATCGATTGCGTGGAAATGACACGCGTGAAAATCTCTTGACATTTGTTCAAACAGATTCACAGAAGAGCCGCTCAGCATCATCAAGAGTACCACCGTGGAAATATAGAAGTTCTAGCCTACTACAGAGCTATACTTAATTAAGTTAGACATTGAACACACCTTTCCCCACCTAACTTTAATACGAAATTAAATATGTTTAACATCTTAAGAGGAAATCTTTAAGGACTGTCCATTAAAGTGTTGTTGTTGCTTTGAGGGTAACTGTTAGTTAAATATGAAGTGACTTTCAAATAAGAAATAAAGTATAAGATGATTTTTCAAAATGAAAGTATGTGATAATGATCTTTATTGACATTTATAAGACTTGATAGAATGAACTGCTTCAATCTCATACACAGTAAATTTGTTCTAGCTATTATAGTTTTAAATGCCCACCCTCCACCGTAACTTTTGAAAAAGAAAATAATTTAAAACTCTTTGGGGAATGTTTTATGATTCTGAAGTTTGTTTTGACGTAATTTTAAAAAGTGTTATGAATTTTTTCAAAATACTATATGGGATTATGTTATAGGGTTGTGATGATTCCTCAAAAGTTTTTCAAGACAAGTTTGTCATTCAAAGAAGTTGTATGTGAAATGAGGCATTTTAAAGCTGGTTTCTTGCAATATTTAAAAGTATTATTACACAAAACAAGTCGAGATAAAAATGTTCCTTTGCGCCGTTGAATTTATATTTAAATTCCCTTTCTTTTGAGGTGCCAGAAAGGGAAGGTTGTATTTAAAAATTTCAGGGGACCTCCACCTCCCCGGCTTTTTGGTGGGGGTGACGCAAAGTTCGTCAAATCAAACTTCAGAATCCTATAAAAACATTCTCCAAAGGGTTTAAAAATTGGTTCCTTTTTCTAAATTTAAGGTAGGGGGGACATTTAAAACTCACCTTGTATATTTGTTAAGTTCCCATGTTTTATATTTTGGTAGGAACCATCTTTTTTGAACTCAGAGTCCACGAGGAGTCAGTGGTGGGCCTATAAAAATCCTATGGCATCTAGTACATCAAATTAATGGGCATTGTAAGTAGCATCGAATGCCACAAATTACAGTTGAAAAGGGTGGCCCGGTTTTGGCGGTGATTTAAGTAGTTTGAACTTTGAAGCAACGCCATTTTGGATAGAGTGAGCAACTTCGTGGTGTTGTCCTCTTTGCAAATAAGATCGTTAAAATGATGCCAAACCTAACCTTGGCGCTTTAAGGAACTTTTTTTGGAATTTTACGAAACGTTTTTTTTGCAAAAGTGTTTGTTTTAAAAACCATGTATACTCAGTTTGGTATCAAATTAACGACTTGATTTATAAAGTGCAACGCCACAAACCTTATCTCAAAAGGTCCATTTGACTGAACATAACTGAGCTCGACAGTCGTTAAACCTCTTAAAATTCAAAGCGTCAAAATCTTGTTTTGTACAAACCTTTTCATTTGTAACATTTAGCAATACCTTCCGAACACATCTCTTTAGTTTGATATGACACACTTTCGAGCAGGATACAAATGCTACCTTTGTCTGGTGTGTATAGATTGATTAAACACTTGACCTCACCGTGTTCTCCTACGAATTATGTCTTTGCGTTTGTCTTGATAAAAAACACTTCATAAAACACTTTGTATTTGTTATTAAAGAAATGGTTTAATCTCTAGAGTTTATTCAAACAGATAAAGCTCGGAAGTATGTTTTTTTAGCAATATACTTAATTGTTGCGTATCAAATGTTGTTTATTAGGACATTGAGTTGATGCAGATAAGAATACTAGTTATGTTTATGTAACAAACAGTACTGTCTTATCGAAATATTGAGTACTTAACTCTTAAGTGGTGGATGTAGTACGTTTATATAACGGATATCTGAAAATTCCATCAATCTGAATAATCTATTGGGAATACATGAAAGGTTTCATTATTATGAAGAGGTGTGTTAATATAGGCACGCACAACCTAGAAAAAATTACAAATGTCCATTAAGTGTAATTAAATTCACACTTGTTGCTTTTATACAACGCTTATGGTTACGGGT
Organism: Matsumurasca onukii; assembly: GCA_018831715.1. Classification (NCBI taxonomy): domain Eukaryota; kingdom Metazoa; phylum Arthropoda; class Insecta; order Hemiptera; family Cicadellidae; genus Matsumurasca; species Matsumurasca onukii. The sequence goes on along the minus strand of CM032061.1, from coordinate 52,035,983 downwards.
AATATGTATAAAACCTTCGTCAAGCGGTTTGCAAGGTTTTGAACTTTGCTAATAGTTATTATCGAGTATTTTAGAGTATAATAGAGTTTTAATGGTGGTGGTTTAAGAGGTTTGAAGTTGGAAGCAAGGCCATTTTGTATAGAGTGAGCGAATTGGCGATGCCTCTTTGAAATAACATTATTCATAACGACCACTGATTGTAAAATATATGTATATATAAAATTTAAAATAAAATACTGAAAAACAATTTTTGATTGTTTTTCAGTAGTGGATATACAATTTTTGATTGTTTTTCAGTATTTTTCTTTGAAATAAGATCGTTGGTATGATACCAAACCTGTAGATATTGGCATAGAATAAGTACTTATATGTTTATTCTATGATATTGGGAACGAACCACGAGCGCTACTGTGAATCCTAGCGAATTTTCTATAACAGGGTGTAAATAATACACTGCAAGTGCTCTTTTTTACTACTTTTTACCCCTGTAGCTCAGGAGGTGTTGGGAATCTCAAAACCGCCTTCCGTTTTGTTCTACAACGTTTCGTTCTGACTGGCAACAGAAATAAACAGCAATAGCATACTGATAACAGAACTGTCAATAGAAATAAATAACACACTGTTATTTGTACTTGTGCTCTCTCTGAAACATGGTAGTCAATTTGGTTACAAGTAGGCTACGTCGTCATACACAGATGGTAATGAACACCAGTAGACAAGTGGAAATCAAACAGATGGATGAAGTGAGCTAGATATTGAAGACCAAAGAGTAGTGTGTACACCAGTGAACAATACAGCCAGTCACCACGACTACAGACAATAGTGACAAAGACAATCTGATATTGGGTAGAGTGTCCTGGAGTAAATTATTGATTTTTTTATTACAGTCAGTTGGTTTAAAAACGCTGTGGTTTCCATGTGATCAAGAAATAAACTCTCTTGTTTAATATGGCGTTTTTAAATAAATGAACTGTTTTTGCTCGGCCAACATTTATTTTTTGGACGGATAAACAACACGTTTTTCTTTCAGTTTTCCATAACGCTGAATTTTACTTAAATATATTCCTACCTAAACTAATTACATAAACGTACCTAGAATTTCAGAATAAAACACTAATAAATAATAAGGGAGTAATTAAAACTGTTGATCGATGATGTTATATTCATAAATAAGATTTCTATGAGAACGTAAATTGTTACAAACAGTATAGAAACAGTACGCCACAAAGGGAAGTATAAGTAATTCGACAAGTACTTTATTTCTCAAGTTGAATCTAGCTAAATTGCATCACGGCGGAATTCATTATAGCTTGCGAAGGACAACAATGGTATCACCCATAAGTCATTCCGTGTAATTAAACCTGATAAAAGGGGAATTTTGTTTGGTCCGTTGTTAAAGCAATATTAAAAGCTTTCTTCAGAACATAAATACATATATCATTCTTAAGAATGTAGAGCGACAAAAAGAAAGTACTGTTTCCAACTCTACAACGTCCTTGTAGTTTCTAGTGGCCATTTAAATTTGAGTCATAATGGCTGCACTTTCACCATTTTTCAGTGAGTTATCGTATAGAAACCTCAAATGGGCACCATTAATCTTCTCTCATTATTGGCTAAACATAAATGTATCAAAATATTAAATTTTCTTAGCAGTAGGACCTTCTGTTATTGCAAGTTATCCTTCTTCCAAGTTTCTTCTTATTAAGAAGAAACTACAGTAGGATCTACAGGCGCCAAAAAGGTAACTTTTAATAAATGTATCATTTGATGACCCAATTTAGGGTTCTAAAATTGACACGATTTCCGAATCACCAAATTTGGAAGGAAGTAATGACGTTATAGTTTTTATGAACATAGGAATGTTTCCGAAACCGCCTATTTGGACCTCTGTGAGTTCATTCACTGACGTATCGATTGGTGTCCCTTTCATGTAACGTGCTATTGCCTCTGTGTGATATGGAGCTAAGTGTAATGGAACCATGCATATTGCACACGTCTGACTGTCTGTACAACAGGATCTGAACATACCACATCGACCTGCTCTACCAATGTGTCACATACGTACTTTTAAATTCGAGTAGGAAATATCTCATGTTCACTTGCCATTTGTTTTATAGACATTATTGCTATGCAATAATTTAACGATATTTAACGACATGATTTTGAAATGAATTGTATACAAAGCATTTTCTTCTACTTTCTTATAAAATTCCTTTAGGTGTCCAATTTAACACTTTCTGATGATATGCTTTTACAACTGTGCTTCAATATTGCCATAAAGAATTATATGGCTAAATCCTTAAACTTATATAAGTAGTAAAACACCGAAATTGCAAGAAAGTCAATATAACCAATTGTATCAATTCAAGATTATGAAAATCTTTCTCAACCTTAAATTTGACAGTCACATGTTTCGGATAAACAATCAGATTTAAGTACTTCTCTAAATTTGAAGGCATAAATATGTGGGCCGGATGTTGTAGTGGTCAGCAACCAAGCACCTAAGTAACAAGTAATCAGCACTTGAGAAACCCCGGTTCGAGTCACAGTTTGGTCCTCACATTTTCGTCTTCGAGTTTCTTTGGTAATAAATTAGCTACTTAGCGATAATACAAATTACGATCAACCTTAAATTTTAAATATTGCCACATATTGTAAAGAACCCAAAGAAGCTACTCTCGTTCATAGTGTTACCATTATAATAATGCATTTTGGTTGTCAGTCAGGTTGTAGCTTTATCTCTAACATATTTTTAACAGCTTTCCGTAGTATCTAATTATCCAAGATGAAAGCCCTTATGTTGAAGCAATCTATATTTTATAACACACCGTGGCTTGCCCAGTAGAGATCAAGTCAAAGGTGTATCCAGCTAATATTTAAAAGTATGGTAAGGTTCTACATAAAATAAATTATTACTAAGAGGCCATAATAAAATCTGAAACCCGAATGGCTCTAAACGTGTTTGGCTAAGCTTACTGCAGGTTTACTACGTTTAGGATATTTTGTAAGGCCTTGGTTCAATGGTTCCTTGAAAGGATATAAAAGGATAGGCCTACTTGCTTTAGGATTGTCCTTAGCTTGCGTTCTCTTTGTTTCCCAAGTGGGCTTTCCAAACCTTATATCTTTCTTCCTAAATCTGTAAAAATTTTACTTTTATATATTTTCACACCATGTTGAGAGATTTATGTATAAGATGAACTCAATCCATATGGTTGCAATAATTATTTGAGTTTCTCGCTTAATGCCTGTGTGAGTAATGAATTGACAATCAAAATATCAAACGGAAGCTCCAGAGGATTGTGTTAATGATAAAAGAAAATTTAGTATGACATGCATTTTATGATATAGCTGAGTTTCTTAACCAATCGGATCCAAATAGCGAAGGTTTGACCTTTTTCCCAGGGAATGAGTGAATGTGCGTTGAATGACATGCCTGCGTGCATGTGTGAATAGAATTACAGTTTGTTGTTTTGTTTTGCAACACATTGTTAACGTACACTGTACAATCCAGTCTGTACTGTACAATGCTTCTGCCACCAAAAGCTCTTCAAATGCCTGTAGCATAGGGCCATGTATTGAATGTATTTGGCAACCGGTTAACTAACCCAACCCTTAAAGCGTGTTAAACAATCTGTGATTCAGTTTTACCAACCGCAAGAGTAATAATTGTCATTTGCATATAATTATTCTTTATGTTTAAAAATATATGGTTTTAGGTTTTGTTTTATTACTGTTAAACAAAACTTATCATGTTTTGTTACCTTCAATTTCTTTTATTTGTGAAGATTTACGAACGATTCGTATTATAAAATGCATCGGGAAGGAAGCTGTGCACAGTATTGTCCAACAAAAACTGTAATAGCTCTTTAGTCAAATTCTGCAGTTGTGAAAGTTTAGAGTTTTGAAACAGTGTTCAATTGAACCAGGTCACAGAAGACTCAACCATAGAATAAGGATTCCTGTTATCCTTATTCTAACTCAACGATTGTTCTCCATCAACTTCTTGAATACTAAGTGCTAAGTGTTAGTAAGGCACAGTTGCTTGCAAAGCCAAACCTAAAAAGCTCAGTATAGTTTTATAAGTCTATCAATCAGGTTTATTCTATCCACTTATAAAAATCGAATACAACACCCTTGGTAAAACAAGCTTTCATAAAGGAATTTTACACCTGTATAACTTAATTTTTATACCTGTATAACATCCCATACCACCTACAGTTCTTTTATCTACTTAATTTCAAAAGAAATATCGATGCCTTCAAACCCTCACACTTAACCGTCCTTGCTGGCACCTGATTTACATTTCTCATAAACTCAAAGATGTGTCAAAAGTGTAGAAAAATACGAAATACTGCTCGGAATTCATTCAAATGCAGTCGTGACCACGCATAACTCAGAGAGGTGAGGAGAGCATTGACTCGTGAGTTGTATCGGTAGAGTTGAGACTGCAGATAAACAAAGTCAAGGTGAAGGCGACAATTACGTAGAGAGTCTCAAGATTCCAATTAGAGTCTCCCCTTCCCCAACACTCCCCTCCACCTCCAACACTCAACGTCTCAACACGCTGTATCCGTCTCTTGCTTACACTTTCTTGTCACTTAGGGGTTCCACACTCTGTGAGGAAATAATCTTGAGAAATTAAGTTGACGAATAGCAAATTAAATAGTGAAACATTAAGTTCTACAAACCGATAAAATATAACTGCCGGCGTGGTAGATGAGTAGGTAGCGCACGCGTGAGGCTCCGAAGTTTACAGTTCGAATCCTGCCTCAGCCATCGATCGATAAATTCGTCGCTAAGGTAACCGAACAGGCTGCATAGTCCCATGGTGACTGAATAATTAACTTAAAAAAGAACAACCTGAAATGAAGTTGAAATGCATCACCAGTTGTATTTCATGTTATTCGTTAGATATAGGTTTAAGTTACCTCCGTCAATATCCAAAAAAATGTGTTGAAGGTTGTTACATCCCCTGGAAGTTTCGATGTAAAGACATCAACGTCAGACGTGCAGTTTGGTTGAAAATTCTACTGTTGGCTTCGAAATTAAAGATGAAAATGAAGACCCGGTGAAGTAACCCTCAACACAATTTTGGATATTGACGGAGTTAACTAAAACCTATTTTATTCTTTGCTCGTATGTTAAATTACGGAAGTAAGTTTACGAAAACGAACAATTATTTCAAGTTTTAAAAGAACTACTTGACCAATAAGAGAGTTATTCCTGTTTACACAAAGTAGTGTTCCACCTCCAAGCTCAAGAAGTATAACGTCATTAAACCTTATAAACGCATAGTTTTAAATAATCAAACATTAAAACCCAACTTCATGAGTTCTGAGCAAAAAAGAAAATGATTTTACTGACATCAGCCCTCTTGGTTCACATCCGTTCAGATTTTAAGCTCAATTAGAAACATTCAGAATATCTCAGCATGATACAAAGATGCTTGTCATGAAATCGTAATCTTTGTCGTAATATTCAACAGCTGATCTATAAGCAGGATTGCTGTCCATCAATTCCCAAGACAACGGAAGGACTCAACAGCTGTAGACAGGACTGTCTGTACAGTCACGCCTGTCACTGGCACAAAGCCCATACTCAAGTGATGAGGCTGGTCTTTGGCTGACTTGGGATATATTGATATTACATGTAGACTGCTAGTAAGCCTTGTGGGACAGCGATATATGTTTAAAAAACTGGATATAGGTAGTGTACGTGGAGCTCCAGTCGATGTGTATTACTTTTTGAAGTAATTAAAATAACTTTGAACACTACTAAATATTACTACTTACTAGTAAACAAATAAATATTTAATTGCGTATAGACATTTTCAGTTAATGTATCGCAATCGTTAATTGTTTGGGTGCCTAAGATTTTCCTTTCATTCTTACATCTAAATGCTATTCTAACATACGGATTTTACAATCACTCTCTCCCATAGATAGTATTTTTGACAACATCAGGCGTCATAACGAGTTCTTAAAATACAAAATAAACATTTTTAAAGTTTTATAAAAATCATTGAACATAAATTCATAAATATCTACTAAGTTCATAAATGTCTACTATTAGTCCCTCAGTTGTACTTAATTATAATTAATTATACTTAACTAATTTAAATTATTTTCTAAGATTATGGATTTTAAGTCTTTTTTAATTTACTAATGCTGCACATCCTTATTGTAACTGGAAGCCCGTAATAACATGTACAACTTGGGACCGAAGTAAAAATCTCCTTTTCCCAAATTCAAAATACTTTGGGGTGTCCCGGCATTGTGGGTGTTCCGATGAGCTACCTCGTCCCGAAAAGAGAGTCTCTGACAAAGGTACTCGGACTCTTGAAGCGTCAAAGTCCTATGAATCATGCAGCACGTTAATATCAGGAACATAATTTCCATCGGCAGCCATTTGGCTGACACATGGACGTCTTCGGACCTTTTAAGGCAAAAATCAAAGCATATGGCGAGAGCCTCTGGATCCAACTCTAGAAAATACATTTGCCGTAATGCAATACTGATAGTCCACACAAGCCCAAATACGACTTAGTTTTAATTTATTTTGAGTGTAACATAGCCTACAGTTTACTGCCTATTTGTATACAGCCTACAGTTGCATACAAGCTATTTAATGTACGAGTATATAGGTATATCTTTAACTAAACAGGTGATATAATTGACAAGAGTTGTTTTAAATTAAACCAGTCATAAATGGGTGTGTGCAATTTTGAAACAGTGTCATACGTAGACTTGCTTATTCATAGACTATAGAATTCAAAACACACTTTTCATCATAAATTTACAACTATTTTTTACAATATAAACAACTACTAGATATAAACAAATTACTTGATATAAACACAATACTATAGTTTATACCGTAAATGAATTTATATACGATCCAATTCCATTATAGAGTTTAAGGTGTAATGTCTCGCAGTTTGGTAAACTAAAGCACGCTTGGCTGAATGTATCAAACTTTCCGCAGGTCGATAAAGTTCAAAGGAGTCATTGGAAGGAGAGAAGCCTTAAAATTCCTTTTATATCGGCTTCGCTTTAATGCAGACAGAGGGATCTTTTAACCTCACTGATTGAAACAAAACTCTTTTGTTGCGATAATCTCAACGAAAACAATTACCATGCCGTTTTACAGTTAATTTCAAATGAATTCTTTGTCGGCGAATTATATGTTATGGATGTGGAACACGTTCGCTACCACCATTCGAAGAAATAGTCTATATACTCGTATGTGGCCAACGCCCCTTATTTGCGGTGATCTTGTCTCTATCCACAGACTGAAGTTAGGCTAAAAAAATGTTAATGTTGTACTTGTCTTAATCGATGACATATTTTTCTTCGACGGTCTATCATAGAAGATTGTTCCGTTAATCGTGGGCTGCGGGAAAGCCTGCCGCACCAGTGAGGCACTTGGTTTGCGGGTTGAATACCTTCTGACTTCACATTGCAATATTACAGGCTACTCTCAGAGCCGTGGGAATGATTTTTTAGTTAAATTATTTTTACTAAAAGTACTCATACAATAAAATTTTCTTTGGGGTGGGGTGAACTTTACGTGCGTTAGGTCTGGCTGTGGGAGCGAACCTGTTAAATCTTAACTTTGTTATCAAAGTGCAAGTAGACGGACGGTATAGGTATTAAGAGAGTTGAGAGCCGAGAGAAGGTATTACACCGCTGTCACTACTGGTAGATCATAACTCACCCCCTTGCACCCCCTCACAACCCCTCACCTGTCCAACTATTGCCCCCTTGCATGAAATATCGCATGCAATCTCCACTTGCCCATATTGCACGAAACGTACACATACTCTCATCCTTCCCTGAAACCCGCTGTGCTCTAGCTCTTTAAAGGATTCTTTGAACTATGAGAATGTAGAACTTTGATGCAGTTCTACTATTCGATTCGGCATTTTGCTCCATATAGAAATTTTAGTATTGGACGTGAAATAGAAAGTACACTTTTATGGTTGTATGACCATTAAACGTAAAATAGATGGTGTCCAAAACAAACCAGATGTCCCATAACCACCCCCATGGCATCGTATAACTTATCGCTTAACTCGCTTTGGCACAAATAGTTGGGGTAATTTGTACCTTTCTACACCCACCCATAAATAGTTGTCAAAGGTAAATTGAACATAATTACAAATGTACGAGGAAGCTCTATCGTCGAAATTTAATTTTAAAAGCGCTATACATGGCCATCGATTCCTTTGAAAAGTTGTTCGATGTCCTTAACCGAAATGGTGGCTTAAAACTTTCGTAAGTTTTGGCACGAAAAATGGCCATCAGCGCTTTTATTTTCTAGATAAACGAAATAGGACTACCGATTTAGTTTAGGAAGTTATGTACTAAAGCACGTTGCAAAATAATTGTCAGCCGCTCAAAAGTCAAAATGGCTAGGATGATAAGGGCGTTTGTGTGCGGTGTTTGAACACAGACATCAAAACTCTCAACAGACGTTTACTTCTTCTATATAAAAAATTCTAGTTCAATGAACAATTCCACTACCAATCAAGTTTGCCATATCGTGCTCCTACTGCGGAGTACACCCTCCCACCCGTCCCAGCGGGCCGCTCCGCACTCCACACGATGTAGCTACCGCGCTTGGTGATGGATTCTACTACTAAGACTCAAAACAATTTCCCTATCCCATTGCACCTCTGTACACTTCTACTCTCTGTTGCGTACCCAAGATTGTGACTGACCTCTACGCTGCGCACACCGGCTGCACATGAAGCTCTGTTTACTTGATATTTTTGGCCAGCTGTTGTGTATTCAGCGAGCGGCGGTGTACGCGTGTGTTTGTGTACGTGGTGGAAGTGTCGAGTGTAACTACTGCACATGCTTCACATTGCTAATGTTCCGACACCGGTCTTGCACGTGACTGTACACTCTGTGCTGTACAGTCTGCATCACTCCTGCTTGCATTCTCAAGCTCTTACTTGTTTCTGTGGCAACCAAGTTTAAGATTGTGAAATTTGGTGGTGCAAGCGTTATATTAGTTTTAAGGGTGAGCCTCAGCTGCGTGGCGACGCTAAACGTGCAAGCGTTTAAGGCGGTCCGTATTTCACCTTTTAAAATAGTTTTACATTGATAAACATGATATATTTAGAAACTAGAGGAGTTTTGTCACGCACGTATAAAGCATGTTATTGAAATAATGCGTTTTATGTGTACAAAATGGTGTTAAAACGCACTAAAACTTGGAAAATTTCAAAGTATTTGTGAAACTATTTAATAACTAGTGAAAGTTGGGCTCTTTTTACGTGTCGAAAATACTACTCTAGCTTTCAAATATATCATGTTTATTAATGTAAAACTATTTTAAAGGTGAAAAATTGGCCACCGTAAACTCTTGCGAGCGCTAGGTTTGACAGTTAGGCCACATCAGTTGAAAGAAGGCCCGTTGTTTAGCCAGTTGTTACGTGCGCGCTGTCGTGTGCCTCTTATGACCGGACGAATTCAGACTTTCTCCGAGGTGACCCCTGAAGTAGATCCTTAAGCCGTAATTATAATATATCTATAGAACCTGCAGGGCAATTCGTTGTATCCACATTCGTATTTTCGATAGTAATAAGGAAACAAGTAATAAAGTATCTAATCTCTAGGACTGGTCACATCACTGCCTAAATTATTACCGAACACTTCAGGTTTTAATGCAAATGTTTCTTTTATTTTCGTGTTCCAGCTTCCATCACTTATTTCCGGCTGGCAAAGTTTATAATGGAAGAGCAATCAGTACTTAAGCTACCCAAGCTACTTAGGTTTTCCTAAGTAAATAACAAAACCAACTTGAATTCAAAAGTTTTTATTGTAAATTTAAAACTAATGTTAAAGAAAGGATACTGTTAAAGGGTTGTTAAAGTTTGTTGATCGCTAATGTTATATTACATTGACTATTCATACTACTGAATTCAGTATAAAGTAATACAGTAAACTAGAAAGCAAGATGACGAGAACCATATCTCAAGTACGGATAACGGATTGCTTTGAAACCCAATCTTCTTAAACTGTTGCAAAGTCAACTTTACCGTCTCTTTTATATAGAGGGTCTGCGACGAGGGATTTATTTTTGAAATCTCCAGTCTCTGAATAGAATATTTTATTCAGAAAGTACGGTTCGAGTTCAAAATTCTATCAAGCAAAGGTAAATATCGTTGGGTTCCAGTATTGAACGGAAGTTTTCATAATCTAAAATATAAATGGTATTAAAAATGAAAAGTTATTAACTTTACAGTTATTTTTCATCAGTAAGACGATTTAAGTACTCCACCAATTAGCGAATTTCCACGAGTCATTCGTGTGTATTTCCATGTTATATAACAAAACTACGTAAAACGAAACGGAAAAAAGCTTGTGAGCTTACCAATACCTATTTAGTCTAATCTATAAACTGTACATAAAATATATATATAAGTTGTAAGTTATTTATTTATTAATAGATAAAAGAATTTTACAAGTATATTTCACTCGTTCTGTATTAATGAATCTTACCTCATTCACACCATGTTAGTACCGAAATATGTAGTGACCACTGTTAAGGTCACTTTCGCTGTCCGTTTCTACGAAATGTGTTAAAATGTTTATTTATCAAATCTCTATGTGTTGTAACCAAAAGAATCGATCAGAGGCGTTCTTTAGGGAAAGCTTCCCAAACTGTTTTATGGTCTAAAAAGTGTATTTATTATATAGTTTTTATGACATTTGGCATCAGTTTTTATGTCACTGTATAAGGGACTATACAGGGTGTCGGTAAACTCTCTGGACATACTTTGTAGACATGTTCCTTGGGTCAAAACAAGAATATTTTACCATATAAACATGGGTCCCCGGCTCTTCGTTGTCCATCTGGTCTGTCTGTGTGGATATGTTTTTTACTAAAATAATTATGACAATAAAACTAATACACCGATTTTCACCAAACTTTGGTCAAAAATTTAAAATATTATTTTCTAATTAGAAAACATTATTATTTAAGTTTAACTCCAAATTTCAAAATGGCGGCCGGTTAAAGTTTTCAAATTAAATACTAATTTTTCCTAATTAGAGAATAGCATTTAAAATTGTTTACCAAAGTTTGGTGAAAATCGGTGCATTAGTTTTATTGTCATAATTATTTTAGTACAAATATATCTACACAGACAGACGGTCAACGAAGCGCCGGAGACCCCTGTTTATATGGTAAAATATTATTGTTTTGACCCGAGGAATATGTCAACAAAGTATGTCCAGAGAGTTCACCGACACCCTGTATAGACGTAATCTGATACGCCAGACCAAGATGGTGGTGAAATGTCGTTCGCGTTAGTGGAAATTCGCTAGGATTACGGTAGCGCTTGTGGCTATAAGTCGACTTTGTTTTTCACATGCAAAATGACTGTAAACTGTTCATAATATTGCTGTTAGAGATGTAGCCAAAGTTTCCTGTTTTGGGGAGAGAGGAGCATTCGAAATTAAAAATGGATCTTATTATTGGGGTTTGGAGTATGGGATACCTGGTTGGGCGTCACTGATAGTGTTGTAGCTATGTTAGAAATAAATACTTGGAAAGGGCAAGTAACCCATTGAAATAGTAACATCAATTTAGACGCACAAAACGCAACATTTTTGTCATCAAAGAACCTAACAGATACAATTCAAAAGGAAACATTTTCACCCCTCGTGTACAAATGCTCGGCGAGATCGAAAGGCCACCGAGAGCGAGGACGTGAATGAAATGTGTCAATATCTTATGAATGAGGGTAAAAACAATTTTACAGCTGAGAGCTGCTTGTCGGACAGATGAGGGGTGTGAGGGGGGTGTTGGGGGGAGGGATTATCCCTCGTCACAGCTGACAACTCTTTTACCCTTTTTCATCCCCTGTTCACGCACCTGTATTTGCTGTCACTAGAACTTATCGGTGGAAGCTAAATGTGAGTGCTTTTATTTCATATACTATGTCTGTTATTAGAAATGTTTCCCAGTTAGAAAGAGTTACGTAGCCATCCATAAATGTGTGTGGCTTGAATTTCCGACCTATCGCAAAGTGCGATTTAATTCAGTTTTTAGAAAAAGTTCAACCTGAACTAAGAGTTTTAAGTTCTTGTGATTCTAAAAATTACTGGCTGTTTCTTTCAGCTCGTTGTTTGTTAAAGACTACGGTGTAAAGCTTTTATGTTTATTTCGACTTGTACAGTTGTGTTATTTGCTTGTGTGTGACTAACCAGCTCGAGCTGATTTCTTAATATAATTAACCGTAAAAGTACTTGCCAGTACAGTAGTTGGACGATTTTTCCTGGTTTGAGAAGACTGTTGAAGGAATACCAAATCTACCTAAAAGTGAGAAATGGTTGGTTCTTATATGTATCACATTAGTTTATTATGCTAAATAATATTTTTATTTTCTTTGTTATTCAATAGTTAAAGCTATGAGTAAATTTACGAATTTTATATCCTAATAATATCGAATTTAAAATACAACACAGGAATCACTGCTGATAAAAGTTTGTCTTTTTTAACGAGGTGAAGTTAGGACTACAAAGTCCTCTCTACCACTCAATCTCGACCTTCACCTACCGTTACCGTAAAGTCACATTACAAATGTAAGCGACTGCGGGGATCGGACCCGCACCAGTGGAGTAATCAGCTCCGGAGTCGTGCACGATTCCAACCTGCCACGGGTCCGCTCAGGATATTCTACCATTTATAAAATAACATTCAATAAAAGCTGTATAATGTAGATAGAACATGAATCTATTGTTAGAGACTGGCTGCGCTAGAGTGAGCAGATATAATGACTCTGTCACTTCTCAACAATGATTCCCGCAGGGAGGCGTGATTGTAGATTGGATTACATCTCTGATAGTTGGCTATTATTGCTACAATGCGGGTCTAATCATGTCCTTTGCATCACTTCACACAATAATCATTCATGTGTGATGCTGAAATTCACATATTTGGAGGATTTGTTTGGTTTTACTTGCTTATAACCGTGGTTTGCTTGGGGTTCGTTACAGACTACTGGAGCAAAATTTTGGTCAAAAATACTTATATTTAGTTTTAATCTTCTTCTCAAATAATTTTTTTTCTTAACAAGTAACTTTCCGTTTAAGCACCATTAGCCGCTGGTAAATGTCCTACTCAAGTTCTCCCCAAACGTTAGTCGACATATCTTCTGTAACGGTTGCCATTGCTTCACAGATCCTATTCTTCAAGTGATTTAGCTCTCGAGACGTTTCTCCATAAACATTGTTCTTCACATGCTCCTACAAGAATAAGTCACAATGTGATAGGTATAAGCCCCTTGGAGGCCATAGTTTAAGTCCATCGATGCCCAAACTTTTCGTGCAAAGCGTATGTAGGCCTAACAAATGCACTGTGCTGGAGTGCACCATCTTGCTGCAAATGGGGTTGATGAATATTTTCTAGGTCTGCCAGTTGAGAAACGAAATAGTTTATTAACGTAGCGACTGTGTTGTACACTCCTCTTGTCTTTTCAGCAAACAAGAAAGGCCCTATTACATGGTTTTTCATCACACCAGTGACACCACACATTTTACTTTAAGCAAATTGCGTTGTTTTTCAAAATTTCGCTTGCCGAGCGGCTAATGGCACTCATACGGAAACTGTAAAAAACTGTTGTTAAACAACTGTTTAAGCTAGATGAGGGCTTAATTTTGTTTAGTGTAAGTGTTTTAGTTTTTTATGTAAATTAAGTTTCAAATCTTACCATTATTTTATGACGATCCTGTATTAAGAGCCTAATTGGTAAATCTAAATGTTATGAGTAATGTCTTCACCCTAAAATGTTTAATTAAGTTATTTTTAGCCACTTTGAAACATCAAACGCAACTCAACATTTATTTAATTTTACTTACGGCCAAAAATAATGAAAACAAAGCTAATTAAATAATACAAAACTACCCTTTTCGAGTCGACTACCGTTATAAGCTGGAATTTATTTTTACCCTCGAATACGAAAACCATAAACATATTTATATTACACATGCCTATTGAAACATATGTCCACCGAACTAGTAGTGATCGTTATAACTCATATCTTCTTTAAGGGAAACAATATTTTGATAGTGATTTGCCCTTATCTAGTATGTTAGCTTATTTATGCCAAAGACTTAAGTTTTGTGCCAACTGCCAAAGTATGAATATTGTCACCCAGCAAGAGAGACCCGGTTCGAGTCCCGGTTAGGTTCACACATTTCGTCTTAAAACTTCTTTAGTATTAAATTAGCTATTTAAAATGTATACATCTAATTAAGACTATTTTAAACCACTTATATTTTTCTGGTTTGTTATTCAAATAGTAGCAGCAGTTTTCAACTAACGCAAAATAACTCTTTCCAACAACATTTAGAAAATAGTTTGTGGTAAAAACCACTATTTAACCCGAAATGTTCACTCAAGACAGCGTTGGTAAATAATAAAATATTAACATCGAAAGAGAATTACATGAGCATTACGCTTCGCGTTCGCTAAATGAACAAGAGAATTACCCGAGGGAAATGAACGAGTTTCGCCTCCAGAATAAATGTTAACACTGTGACTGAAATGAGTTTAGAGGAAAGGGGTTTTAACTAGAAATCCACGTCTTAGTTTGTTCTGTGTAAATCCAATTGACAGTTGAACAAACTTTTCATTTATTGTAAATGTTCTTAACTATTGAAGTCTTTACCTTGATATCTACAGTGATGTTGCGATTATGCTCATGAAGTTTGCGACCTCTCAATGAAAACCAATAAATGTATATGAAAATCGTGAATTATTTACCATGGGTTTTAAGAATGAATAATGAACCGTAAATTGTGTCAATTTGTTGTCTATTTTTATTTTCTAAAATAAGTATAAGTATTTTGAAAGTTATTTGATTGTTATCGGCATTAATTGATTACTTCAAAATGTTTATTATGAAAGGTTTGGAAGGTAAATTCAGAGGACTCTTTTTTGAATAACCACCATTACAGTTTGAACTATGAAATAGAGGTAAATGCATGTCCATGATTAATTTATGCAGTTACACAGTACATTTAATAACTGCAAAAACACAAAAGTTATTTTCTTGGACAAAAATTAAATCTTCACCAACATTTCAGTCAAAGCTCAAGTTCTTTGAAACAACAAACTGAAAATCTCTTTCAAAAGTTTCTTAAACTTAATGAGCCTTTTTATGTGCGAAAAGATTAGATTGTACTGTTTCAACTTTCAGATAAGAAAGACAATCAAAGTTGCACAAATTGTTGGACAAAATATCTCCGTCCTCTTGGTGAAGGAGGGGTGAGGGGTTGGGGTGGATTAGGGGTTCTCTTGTCAGGGTGCAATCAGTCGGGTTTGTTCAAATAACCTTCATTTTCAATCCGCACTGTTGATGGAATGGAAAAGGGCAATGAATTTAGCTTAAGGAAATCCTCTTTCTAACTTTTACCTCCAAATGTAAGTGTTTCTCGTCATTGTAAGATTTTATTTGATTGTTATTACCTCTTAGACGTTTTGGTTTCATTATTGGTTTCTGAGGGTTGTTCGTATTACGTGTAAAGCTCTCAACGTACAGATGATGAGTTTTAAAATCACCCAATTCTTGATTATCGTAATGCTCTGTGTATATCCACAGAATTGCAAAAGCTTGCTAAATGCGATTGTAAATATGATTGTTTGTAGCATTAAGCAAGAACGTCGATATGTAGTAATCATTAGTCAGAACTAGAATTTAGTGGCGACATCCTTTGAGTCATCCATTGAACCAATCAGACACCCAAGAAGGAAGTGCCTTCGAAACATCGCATGTTGCTGTAGTAATATAAATAGCTACCAGGGCCTTCTATAAAACACTAAACCTTAACTGCTTTACTTCTGATCCTAACAAACGTTGGAACAAACCTTCATCAACTTCATTTCCAGCAAGATGGTGCACCCCTGTAAGTTGGCGCATTTGTTACAGACGCATTAAACGAAATGTTTGGGCGTCGATGGACAGACCGGCAAGGACCTACTCTACGGCCTCCAAGGAGTCCAAAGCTGACACATTGTGACTTTGCTAGTGGTAGTATGTGAAGAGCATTGTTCAAGGAGACAATATGGCGATCTAAAGCAATTAAATAATAGAATCTGTTAAGAAAATGGTGACCATTGCCCAGGATTAGCGATTAACGTATGAAGAGAACTTTGGTAAAACATTTGCCAAGCGGCTTGTTAAGTAAAAAAAACTATTTGAGATGACGATTTTAACAAAATTAAGTATTTTGGTTTTTATTTGTTTCGTGTTTCTAACCACGCCATTTTGTATAACAACCCTGTACGACGGTTATACAACTTTTAATTATTAATTATCTTTGACCTCTAGTTTCTTTCAGTAGTCTGCAATAAACCCTAAGTGAACTACGATTATAAACTAGTAAACCGAATAAATTCTTATAACTATAAAAGTTATTCTTTGTGAAACTATTCAATTAACCTTAATATACTTAACTATTTTGTGTACGTAGTTACTTAAGTCCTTTTCATTATTTACCAGCAGTTTAAATTTCAATTACCAATTACTTTGTAACATGCATAATGTATACGCTGTCTTACATAAATAAAGAATTTTTGATAAATTGAAATAGTTAGTTCATAGTTTCTTTACCAGTCTGGAAAGGATTTCAAGGAAACAAAAGAATCGTCATGTAACGATGACAGACGACGTAAAGAGGCCATTTGGGACAGAGCAGCCGATGTAACACAAACCCCTAATGGAACTGGTGTTTTGTGTCACTGTTACAGTACTTCTAAAGTAACCGTTTCACTAATCTCATATCCTTCATGTACTCTCTTTCATTATAATGGAATTAGTCCATGTGCTGTAGCCGAAGATATTGAATAAAACTTTTCTTAAAACATAAAAAAACATTTTATCTAGTGATGTGTTAAATGGATAGACAGTTTAGTCTTAAGTATAAAGTTCTTTAATGGTGGTTTTCTGAGTTTTAGTTGTGAGAAATGAAATATTTTCCAAAATACAACCACTTAAGTGTTTTAATTATATAAATTACAAAATGTTTCAGCTAATATAAAAGCCGAAACATACAATTATAAATAAATTTAAAGCACAGAATTATTTTTTTTTTAACTAAATTATTTATTTACTTTTTTATGATATTTTTAATTTGTATACTCTATATCATATATCATCACTAAAATTTAGAAGCTTTGTTTTGGACCAAACCAGGATTTGAACCCAGGTCTCCATGCCGGGTGATTATGCTAATTTTTTTTAATTTTTTAGCATAACTACCCATTAGACTCGTTCGAGTCCCCAGTTCGATCAAATTTTGATGATAAATCCTTTTAGCGTTTATACAAATTAAGATATATATATTATATACTCGTACTTATATATTTTTATTACTCATGACAGTACTTATATATTTTAAAACACAAAGTAGATGGAACATGTTGTGTGATATGTAATTAAAAATTACATACCATTTATAGTTCTGTCCTTAAATGATATAACGTGTAATATTTGTCATTTTTTATTTGTTAAAATACATTGAAGCTTCCGGACATTATGTGCTATCCAGTTGAAGATTCTTGCTAAACGTTTGAAGATTGGAAAGATATATTTTTCGTTGATCCTTTTGAAACAATCGCTCATCCTTTTTTCACAACAGTTATTTTCAAAAAAAAAACGAAGCCCTGATAAAAAACGTGCTCAGTATAAATCCACTTAGATATGATTCTAATCCCAATGATTCATCATCCGAAATCACAACAACATTTATTTGATACTTTTAGTAGTTTTCTCCAACAATTGATATTTCATTCCATTCATACGGAGTTATATGAAACTATGTAAGTGGCTAGAGGCTTGTATTTTTAATTAAATTATGTTATATTTGATCTTTTTTTATAAACCAAAACAAAACATTTTTTGTAATGGTCAATAAATAAATAAATAACAAAGTTTAAAATGGAAAGTACTAATTGTAAGTTTGAGTTCTGTACCTTTACTTTACTAATGCACTTCTTTCAGCGATATTTTTAAAATATATCGTGGTTTAGTTGTCCACCACCTAAACGGTAACTATTTATACAACCACTTTCAAAAACTAACATGTAATGTGTCAACAAATTTAATGTTAAGATCAAAACTGGTGTAATGCAGTATTGCAAATAACTTTGAAGAATTAAGTACTAACTAAGCTTACTTAATTAAGCTGGTGTTTCTTAAACATACAAAATTAGTTCAAATTATATTTTGAACATTCAATAACAATAGTTGTGTTATTAATTAACAACAGTTAGATACTCAGAAATGATGACACACTAAATGAACAAACTTCAAAGGTACACTTTACAGGTGTATGTTAATTGCTCTACTGTTTAAATAGTAATATATCCCGACATAATTTGTGTTTCCGAATTGTTTGTTAACTTACTAATCACAGTGATACAATTAGCAACTTACTATAAAAATAAAATAGCTTCGGTTATCCATAGAAAAATAGGTAAAATGAAGCAAGTCAAAGTTGTAGGAAACTATTTGAAAAGTTCTTAGAAAATACTAAGATTTCAATATCTGCAATTATTGTTGCTATTTTGTCACAGTAAATAAAGTTCACTATTCCGGAACCTTTTTATATGATTTAAAACTTCTGAGTTTTATTTTTGCAGATTCTGATGTGTCTCTTACATATCTAAAAATAATTATTTTATGTCATGAAAATATTAAAGTTCAACACTAGAAAATGTGATTAATTAATTTAGGTTTATGACCTTTATGAACCTTTCGGAGGTTAAAGAAACTAGTTGTGTCCAGTTTCGTATAATGTTACATCTTAAAACTCATGAAGTTCTGACTGTTCACTACTTTGTCACATTGGCAAAGAACGCACACCATTGAATTTATACGTTATAGAAGACCAACTGAGTCCTAATATTTGTTCGCAGTAGTTTGAATTTTCACGTAGTTCAGAATTGTGCAAATTGTTATTTTTGACATATGTTAACTAAAATAGACTTATGTTCTCTATTTACCAAATGTTCAAATGAAACACTTCTGGGCTTGATGGAGTTGGCCAGAATTCCTACTTCAGTTGGACATCGTATAAATTCAATGATGCCACTTACAATGCAGCTGCTGCCTTGCAAGTAAATATAAAACGTGGCTCTAACTTCGTGTAGGTCCCCTTGCGCCACCTTTCATGTTGCAAGTTTAGTAACACAAGGCTCAGTGTTGGGACCGATTCTATTTATACTTAACTGAAAAGGCTTACCAACATCCTCATTCAAATTTACAACTAACAGTCCGTTCTTGATTTTTTAGGAAAAATCATTGGAAAATCTATAAATAAACGGTTACTCACAATTAACTTAGTTTTATTATTATTTCAATTACAATAACTTAGTCCTATAAACCCATCTAAAGTTAAGCACCCCCCTTAAGAACCCTGATGCGTTAAGCAAAAAGTGAAATCTAAATCCTATTTTGATTAATTGAAATTTCATGAACACGTCTATAAATTGCAAATGTTACAGAAAGATGGAAATTCGTTCTTGGCAAACCATCTAATATGTCTTGGAATAAATAAAGTCCATCTGTCTTAAGTTTGTACCAGGTTTGGTTTTACTTCGTTCCGCCAATTTGTGTAACTTAGATTGCTATCCCTTCCGGAAACTCGCAACTCCAATCTTTTTTCGATTTACATAATAAAATATCCCATGAATAACAAACACATTTTCGTCCCCCTTTCCAACAAGTCTTAAGTGGAATTAAATACACTGTGACGGAAGCTTAGTGAAGCTCAAAATGGTCTAAAGGAGTGATTCTGCTCAGCATTCTTGTACTTTAACAACTAAAATGCTTTGTAGAACTGAAATCAAAGCTTAACCTACGTTGAGCCACAAGTGCTACCGTGAATCCCAGCGAATTTTCTGTTAATGTATTATCGGAGAGCGTTTCCCAAAAGAAGAGTAGGGTACAAACTCAATTTCTATAAACCGGAAGCAGATTATAGTTGTGACACTGGCCGCGAAAGCCTAAGAGTTAACAATATAAACAGTTTATGTCAACGTATCCTAAATATATACCAAAAGATAGTGGTGAAAAGGGGTTTCTAAATTTGTACAATCAAGAAAAATCAACACGTAAAAATACGGTACTTTAAGAGCTCTGAACCCCGCATTTAAAAGTGGAATTTCAAAATGTGACTCCAATATGTCATAGATAATCTGTTGAATAATAAAAATTGCGTTACATGTAGAAATGTATGATAGCAGCATTTGTTGGATTGCAACGCCTGCACAGCTAATAAAGGTGGTTTTTCAAATTTGACGCTAGGTTTCATTATAGTTTCTAGCCGCTCGCAAACAATTTTATGCTAGCTACAGTCTGCAGCGGTCAGACTTCACAGTCATTTTTGACACCCTTACTGCATAAAAAAGGTAAAGTTTGTCTTGTTTAACGAGGCGAAGTTAGGACTATAAAGTCCTCTCTACCACTCAACCTAGACCTTTGTCACATTACAAGCGTCAACGTATTGTCACATTACAAATTGTAAATGGTGACTGCGGGGATCGAACCCGCGCCACCGGAGTGATGAGCTCCGGAGTCGCGCGCGAGACCAATCCGCCACGGATCCGCTATACTCAAGGTTTGAGATGTTTAATTGCAGCAACAACATATACGAACAACAGTTATAAGCATGCCTACTGGCTTGCTCAAGCCAAGTATACACGAAGCTAGGTTTGAGCTTGAAAACTCGACTGAGACTTTGCTACAATTAATGGGCTTAGTGTGCGCCGGCAGTTCTCTAGCTGACGTGCTTTCAGAGTGGCTTCTGTCGGCTTTGAAGCGCTAATGGATGACGAATAATCCCGCCCTCGGGCCGGCTCAGTGTTCTGCCCGCCAAAGTGGCCCTTCGCCCTTTAATAGCATTTAGTCATCATCGCAGATAATTGTTGTTGGTTTCATTGTATCATCACTAAGAACACCATTATGCCATCAATATTCATCATATCCAATATTTAATATCATCAAAATAAGGAAGTTCATTTTTCTGTATTCCTTATATGATAAAAGTTTACATATACCAGAGGCTATGAACTAAGGAAACTTGCGTCAGCGTTATACACGTGCCTTCTCGCTTTGTGTTTTTCAAGTGCGCAAATATTTAATACTGTATGTTAAGTTCTGTATTTTTTAGATCATTCAGTGGAATGATATACTTGAAATACTGTGCAGACTGAAATGATAGTTTATGCAGGCGATATGCTGAAGAAGTTAATCTGATCAAAATAAAAGTTTCAGTATAGGAACAAAGAACATAAGTTATGGTTATTTAAATCGAAAACAAAGGACAACGAAAGCTAGAGAACATTTTAAAACTATTTCATTTGATGCCTTTTTCGCTCTCGAATACTCAATCTACCTAAAGTAACTACCATTAAACTTATAACTTACCCTATCAATTGTATTGTCTAGACGATTTCAACACCTACCTGAAATAGAACAAAAGTATTAGTCATTTGCAACGTTGTAAATCCCCTAAATTATAAAGGTAACAATTAAAAACTATAAATATACATGTCATGATGTTTACTAAAAATATAACCATTATAATATATCTCGAGACACTATGAACAAACTTAACACTAAAATATTAATGTTTAATGTAAAAATAATTCAATGATTCTTTTAGAACAAGGAAACATGATAAAATATGAAATTATACTGTTGGTAGTTAATTCATTTTATTTGGGTGTGCTATAGGCTGATTAACCACTATGATTTTTTAACTAGATGTCCATAATTTTATAGAATGTTTAACTTTACATTCATCTAGATTAAATAGTTCAACGTTAAGATTAAACTAAGGCGATAGCCAAAGATTTTAATAATAACCTTTTAATAGCAAAATACTTTTATTTTGGTGGGATCAAAAGATGTTGTTTAGAGAATTATTGGCACAGAAATACGTTCTGTGATGATTACACGTTTTTCAATCATTTCTAACAAAATTTCAAGCTGTGCGGCTCTGAACTTTTACTGGAACCCTATTAAGGGTCCACTACGAGGAGTCAAAATTATGATGTAGTCTGGTCAATCAATTTTTATGTTATGACCTAACTTCAACTTGGCAAGCACCTCTTAGGGCTTTACCCAAAATGACCAAAAGGGTGTTCTCAAATACAGTAATAACTTTCAAATTAGATGTTTTGTAAGTAAAACAAAAATTCTCCCAATTTGCCATATATTGTCGTTTTATTTAAAACTTGTTAGCTGTCAGTAACAATGTTTCTAAAGGCAGCGTTTTCGTAATCGCCTCAGCATCGTCACTTTTTCAACCCAAAGCGCAAGGTCGCGGGTTCGATTCCGGCGCAGGCCCATGGGTTTGGACAGCTTTCCCAAAAAACGTTTGTGACAAACCTAAGTTAGTCTCTAATACAAATGCCGTTGGCGTAGAAAGACAAAAGCACTCTGCGGGCTCAATATTTTGACGATCTTTGAAACGTGAAAGGAATACGAAAAAAGTTGTGAATAGAATGAATAGTGTGTGGATTGAGTGAAAGGCTGAGAAAGGGACTTATCTGTGAGGGCTAACAACGGATCACAATCCGAGCTTGAATCAGCTTTGCCTGACCATTGGCCAACTCTAACGCAGAGTGAAGCAGCTTTTCTCCAAACCGTCCAGTTGTGATATTCCATTGTTAATGGAGAGCAGAAACTGAAACTATCATAATTATTTAATGATTTTTTTTAAATTAAGGCAGAGTTTGTTTGGAGTTTAAAATTATTGTGTTGGGTTTTTCTTCACGTCAGATTGCTTAGAAAAATATATTTAAGAGAAATTTGTTTTGGCTTGTAACGATATTACATTTGTTTAAATTATTCATAACGACCACTGATTGTAAAATATATGTATATATAAAATTTTAAAATAAAAATACTGAATAAACAATCAAAAGTTGTATATCCACAACATGTTTCAGGTAATTTAAATCCATTATCTAGTGGAAAAGTAGAGAACAAAATAATAACCTTACATATTACATTTGTTAACATTTTTGAGTTAAGACATAGGCTAAGTAGTTTTTCCACTATAGTTCAAGCTTGATACTGTCTCGAAAATTAGGAGATTTCGTTACTTTAAGCTATTTATATTTGAAATTTTTTACAGTCGGACGTTTTACATGATACCGATCCTCCACCAATGCTCACATAAAACTCAGTTTTATAAAACATTCTGCGATATCGTGTCAATACACTGAATCAACTGAAGCTTACAGAGTATGGTAAAGTTTTTCTTAAAAACTGTAGCACAAAAATAGTATATACTTGGGTTATTTGAAACCTCAAACTAAGAGCGACCCTAAACTTTCGAAAGCTTGCATTTTTCAAACTGATACAACCTCTTACTAGTAAAGGATGTCTAATACGGAAAATCATACTAAAACTACCAGTTTCTCCTGAAAGGACTCACTTACTTCGCAATGTGCGCTGTAAAGTTTTATATTTCTTCACCGCAAAACAATTTCGATGTGTAAAACCCATTAGAAAGTAAGTACTTTCACTCCATCATAAATAACCTGTGACAACTTCATTTTTACCTTCCACCAACACTAATTGAATGATTATGTTATCACTGAAGTCTCGTATCACCACATATCATATTAGTGGTCTTTGCTACAATCTGAGGCGTAGCCATGGAGGGAGGGATAATTCATAGCAATACTTTACAGATAGTTTATAACGTTTCTAGGATAATGATAGGTTATCTGGACTAGCTCTGATGTCTATTTACTATCCAGTTCCAGTGACCACGAAATAGGTATCAGACGAAATGGCAGGAAGTACTCGTAGACAACCCAGAAGGTTAATTTGTGGTCTAAACCATATTTTTCTTGTTTTAAATAACTGTTTTAATATGTTTAGTGGTTTTCTTCGAACTAATGTGATACTATACTGTAATGGTTGATTTACTAAGGCTGATAATTTTCAGCTGTGATAGAGAGGTAAACTAGGGGGTAAGCTCCAAAGGGTTGAACGGCTCGAGAAAACTTTGAGCTTTTGTAATCAAGGATGGATTATCGTCAAAAATATTCACATGGGGGTTGGTAATTTGAACTTTAATTAAAACAGTCATGTATGTTAGCAATACCGTTAACAAACAGACTTTCACACGTACAAACAATCACTTTTCTTCCAAAGTTTGTGATTGTTGCCAAAGATGTAAAAAATTTTCTAATTCAAAATTTGTTCACATTTTTTCAGGGAGGGATTCATACCCCCAAATTCTTTTGATTGAGACATTCCATACCTCTCAGAGACACCGGTAGGACTACCAACCCCCAACATGAATGGTCCTTGTATTGTCACTGCCATTGCCTACGTCGTGATGGATTAAATCAAAGGGTTGGCCCAACACTCGCCTCTGCTTCGGCATGACAGGTCCAATGATAGGGGTTGAAGCTGTGAAATTGGTTCTCGTCGGCTTTGAGGTTTAATGACTGGAAAACCTCAACCTCCTCCTCTGAACTGATATTACCGTGTCGGAGGGATTAAGTCATTTCCACATTTTCAACAAACTCTGTGGGTTTTATATCCAAGGCTCTCTTATGTTGTGATAATGTTTTCAATGTGTGTGCTTTTTCATTCAAAATTTCCTTTTAATTACTGAGTAACTGCCTTATTATCGGTTTTAGAAGTGAAAATAGTACACCGGTAGGCTTTCACGCGTTTGTGCTTCATGCGTCAAAAATGACAATGTAGTCAAAACGATGATCTAACCACAAATAATAAGAATTTTGAAATATCCAGCTACGGGTGTTAAGTAAAATATTAAATAATTCAAATCGGCTAGAAACTATTAAAAAAACTAGCGTCAACTTAGTACTTTCCTCTTTTAATTTATTTACAACGGATTTCAATCTTAAAGGTGCTGTTCTTATGTGGTGACTTTCTGCATGTATTGAATTGTTTAGATGTTAAAAAGAGAGCGTATCTAGGCCAAACATTTCGAATTCAGTTTTTAAATGGGGATTTCAGACCTCTTAAATGCAATGTTGTTAAGTTTTTCAAAACAAAGTAAATGAGGATATTAAGTGTAAGTGTTCCAACAGCTTGACCAAAAATAAAGCCAATTTGTCAATAAAGTCCAGATAACATTAAGCAAATATCTTTACAAATGCTAAATCTCAATTCATTTTCAGTAACGTCATCAAACATAACTAGGACAAGTTGGTCCCATCGATAACGCAGTTTGGCTATCACAAAACTTACTCGGAACTCTTTGTTTGAAGTGTGTTTGTTTACGATGGGAAATGTCAGAGTATAAAATATTATTGCGGACATTTCCCATCGTTAGTGAGCAAGATGATCGCAACGTTTCTAAATCTGCAACCTGATCCCGTCTTCAGGTGAAAAGTAACCTAAAACATAACACAGAACAATAGGAAACGAGGTAGAGTAAAGCAATCAGTATAAGCTTTTTTAAGTTTTAGCATTTTGAATTTTAACAGCTACATGTTGTTTGCTTGTCTGGTCAGCTTATGCTGATTACTTTAGGCTAGCTCGTTTTCCAATGTTTAATGTTATGTTTTAGGTTACTTTTCACCTGAAGACAGGATCAGATTGCAGATCCCAAAACGTCGTGATCATCTTGCTCACTAACGATGGAAAATGTCCGCAATAATAGTTTAAACTCTCTTATTCGGAACAATGCACTAGTAGCACAGTCTCCAAAGCACAAGCTCAAAACCCAAAACTGCGCTCACGCACTTACTCTGTAAACGACCCCCCTTAGAGAATCCCACAGGAGCAATAACATTGTACAAAACTTAATAAACGTATAAAGAGCACGCTCCATCTTGTTGAATGAGGGAGGGGAAATATTTGAGAACAATAACGGGAGAGAGCGAAGAGAAGAAATGAGAGAAGGTTAAAGTAAGCGCTGTCCGCCCCAGACGTTGTTCATTGTCTCCCATTTGTACGCCTTGGATAGCTTCTTTACCGGCGACCGATCCAACAATGTGCTGCAGACCATGTGTCCACTCACGACTCGGGGTAAATAATGTCTTGTGTTCTTTGCAAATTGAAACGTTTGTTGTGTTTTCTTCTCTGTTTATGAAAGGTTTAAAAATCCAACAAAGTGTATCTAATGTGTCAATTTGTTTATGGGATTTGACGCTAGTGCTTTGTATGGAATTCATATCGTTGGGTTGGTAAGAGTATTGATGGACTCCCATAAAAAGGGTCAATAGTAGCGAAATCTATAACTCAGTCACCGTAAAATAGAATACAATAGGCAAATTATTTTTCAGTAGCAGTGCTTGTTTAATTCATTTGGGTTCTCTAAATAGGCCTAAAACAAATCAAACATTTTAAAGTTAAGAAGTTGTTATAATGTTATTGTCTCACTAGTATTCAAATTATTTGGAAATTATGATACCAGTATTTTCTTATGGTTATTAATACTTACGTGTTAATTGACTTAAGACACCGACCACTTTTGGTGGGTATTTAAGGTGCATGAATATGGGAAGAATGGTGACATTGGCGAGTGTGATGAGTATTTTGATGGCTGGTGAGGTAAGGTATATTGTTACAAACTAGAGCCGAACTTTTCCCAAATTGGGTCATATCTAGAAGCCTAACCAATGTACTTATAGAAATGGACTATTGACTTAATCGAACCTCGGAGAGTGGCCAATGTGAAAAGTTGTTACTGCTGGGAAGTGAACCTGGGTCGTATTGGTGCGAAGCACGCACTCTACCACTGAGCTATAGTCATCCCCGATATTGAATAATTATACTACGTAAAAGTGAACACTCACCCCTTTCACAGTGATATATTAACATACAGGGTCATTCAGTGAACATAATAGATTTTGAACAAGCAATAGTTTGGTTAATTACTCAGGCCCTAGATACTTAACTTGTATTGGTCTTAAAAATTAGTAAAGACAAAAAGGGGAATTTTATTTAATGTTAATGTTGTAAAAATACTCGTAATATCATGCATATAATGTCAAATGTCTACTTAATTCAACGAATGTTTCTACTTTTCCAGTAAAGCTTCGTCTTGCGGTGTTCAACATTTCATAAGGATTGCGGTTAATCTCTGTATTGATTGCCTGTTTAAATTATCTTAAGTTACGTGGCTTTTCCTTGTACATATACTCTTTCTTTTAGATATCCTCATAAGAAAAAACGCAAGGCAATTTCATCGGAAAGCCTCAAATCAAATGACCTGACAAATCTTGAAATAGCTTTACAATATTTTCTAGCTTGGCTAGAAACAGTACAAAACTGCATTGAATCTAATTCACGTCATATGCATGATGTTATTTTCAAAATGTGAATATTAAATAAAAATCATCATTCTTTCTTTTAAAACCAATAAAAGTTCATTATCCCCTACTACAAAAATATCAACGTTCACTGAATGACCTTATATTATTCTTAAAAATACGGCCAAACCTCACTTATAATAGCCACCAAATGTCCTACCGAGTGTATAGTGTTAGTGTTGGTAGTGTTAATGTGTTCAACCAATTCCGTGTAAACAACTCGTTATCAGTTGACGCTGAGATTAGTTGAATCCGTGTAATCCGAGGTCTCTCCCACTATAATGTGTGTACTGGTAGCAGTCCATTTGTGTGGACAGGTGTGTGAACACAATACGTTTGAACTAATTATCTTAGTAAGTTTTTATCATCGAGGGTTATCTAATTGTTCAACTCACCAAAAAAGTTGGTATTTACGAGAATATACCCTAAAGTATATTTAAAACTTATATCTAGAAAAATAGACACTTAATATTCGAAAAACTTAATTTGGTATTAAACAGGGCAGTCTCTATTTTAATAGAAAATATTGATAAATCTGAATGCATTTAAAAGGGTCACGGCACATAAAATTCCCATATCTTTTAAACCTTAATGTCTAAAGCAGTGTTTCTGACACCATTGGGTCGTGGGAAACATACTCCACAAAATGTATTTGAATAAACCCGAAATCGGTAAACACGTACACTGTAAAACATGTTTCAATAGAAAGCTCAAGTCAACCCATAAAAATGTAAGGTATGCTTTTGTTCAAAAAGTGCAGCGAGCAAATTGCTGGAAATTGTTTTTGAAACTAACTAAAACTAAAAGAAGGTCATTACATACTAGGTCATTCTTAGCAAGCAATATATGTTCATACGTTTGCATCAATAGTTCGTTTTGCTCAACATTTATGACATCTATTGCAGTAATATTGTGATTTTGATTTCCTAATTCGATGTTATTGTGAAGTCATGGTTTTTAGCAGAAATCAAACACTGTTCATTGTTGAAGAATACTTAGGAACAAGATCATTTTCTTTGAGTCGTGGCGTTTAAGGTCAAGTTTTCAGATGTGAGTACTCCATAGAAATACAACATTCACATACTTGTTAAGAAGTTCAAAGAAACGAATTCTTTAGACTATAGAGAACAGGAAACGTAACAGAAAGCATAGGCTGTATTGATTCAGAAATGTTGGAAGATGTTAGGGTTAGTTTGGAAAATCCCCCCTAAGAATTTTGAAACAACAAAAGCAAACAGCCTAGTCACACCTGCATACTTAAACGCCTCTTGACACAAAGAAAATGGTCTTTTCTTTATATTAAAGCGAACAAACCAGTGATACAAACTTATGAACATATATTGCTTGTAAATAATGACTTAACACAGTTCGAAAATTGGGTGCGTTAGTAAAAAAACGTCCTGTAGATGTCTGATTCCAATACAAAACAGGAAGTTGCCCCAACAACGCCAGCGTGTAGGACTGTGTGTAGTGTTTACTTTGGTTTGTTGTGTTGGTACTGCTGGCCTCTCTCACAATATTTACATTGCTACTCAGTGTCCATATTTACCTGTGAGCATCCACGTAGGCCTCGCTAACATGATGCAAAACGTGTGCATCCTAGCTAAAAATTGGATTGATTTAACGGTCCTTAGTTAAGTTCAGTATTATTCAACATAAATGTAAAATTTCAAAAGTGGCATGTACATTTTCAAATTTGAACTGGAAAAGCTACTGGTGAAGTCCGAAAAGTGTAAACTATCCAAAGTTTAGAATGTGTTGAATTTTTGTTAGAATTTGTATATGGTACCGCAAACATTACTGTAAATAAACACTATAATAAAATAACAATAAACAGGCTAAATGTTTTATGTTGGACCATTCCATTACTCGTTGGGCTATTAGTAAATGACTCAATCTGGGGAACAGTCGGCCCTAGTTTGTAACAAGACTCCCACCATCTTTTAGACATATCAGACCATCACCTGCGTGGTTCGAAAGTCACGTTAAGCCGTTGGTCCTTGTATTTTCATTGGTCATTGGGCTATTAATTAATGACCCATTCTAAGGAAGAGTCGGCCTTAGTTTGTAACAAGACTACACCTCATAACTCATTACTACCACTCATCACACTCATCCTTCACCACATATTTGCCTTCAAATACCCTCCTTCACCCCGCAGGTACACCTCATCATCCATCAAAAACACTCAACACACTCACCCTTCATCCCATATTCACCTTAAAATACCCTCTAGGAGTGGACGGTGTCTCAAATCAAATTAAGTTAATTATTTCATTAACAACGTACAGTTGCATTGAAATAGTCTATTTATTTTGAAAACTAAAATTTTATCACTCACGTTTGAAAATATTGTACACCAAATGTACAACGTACAAGGACTATTTTTCACTTCAAAATAAATTACGTCCCGGACAAAAGAAGTCTCAAGTGGCATCCACTCTCGGCCTAAGTTAAAGGCCGAGATAAATCATTTGCTAACAATTCACAACTTTAACCCCTCCCCTCTTACACCCCTCAACCCCCCTCCCACCACCATGGCAGGCCACTCGGTAACTGTTAGAGCTTCGTTCTGTCTTCATCTTTAAACTTGTCTGCAAACAACTTTGCCCGGCTTTGTTCAATGTTCACCTCTCGGCCGCGTGGTAAAAGCTAAGTTTAGTTCTTCCGCAAGAACACTTTCCTCTTCAGTTTGTGTGCTGATGAGAACTTTACTTGACCTCTTGGTGAGCTTATTGTTTCATTTCTCGTAAAGGTTGAAAAGCTTGTTCAAAATTTCTGTTTCGGTCAATTGCAACAAGCTTGAACACCAATGAAGGAGGTAAAATTACTTGTTTTGATCGTTTAAGTCAAAGTAAAATTAATAGCAATTTAAACTTCACATTCAAAACCCGTTTATCTAATATTAAGTGTGGGTTTTAACTTATACCAACGTAAGTTGCTAATACGAATACTGTTCACAATTCTGTTCATTGTAACATTGTTTCTTTGATTTTCGAATTTTTGAGCACGTCATACAAATTTACTTAAATCTTCTCATTTATTTCAAGTTAACTTTGATTTTAATAACAAGATGTCTCACATTCTATCTTTCACTTTATTTACTGAATAGACTTTTATTCGCAACTTTCAACCACAATTGTCTAATCTAAAAGTAGGTTTGAGATTACTCTCTATCATCTGAGCTAATGCTATAACTTTTCCAAACACTGGTGTTTTTTTTCTGAACTATTTAGATATCAGTGTGTGAGTTGCGTAAGTAGTTTCCGAGAAGAGCCCCGAACAAACACTGTCCAACAACATGACAATGTTTCAACAACAAATTGCTCAGCTGTAAAACTACCGTGTGTTCCTCTAACTGAGACTTCAAATCCTATCATTTTCAGATAAATTTAGTTTCTGTGAGATTCTGTTCTATTGTCTGTTGTATAGGTTTCCTTGTAGGTGGATTATTATTATCAAATTTCATTTTAAAAAATGAGATACCCATGCCGTCAGCATGGTAGGACCCAGTCCCGGGACCATGAAATTAGCACCAACCTTAACCCCCAGTACACGTTTTGAGCATTTTTTCACACATAATATACATATCTCTCTAGGTCGCATTATATCTCCGATTTTCATTAAATTTGGTACAAATGTTTTTTTAATAAATATCTCGGTCGAGTTCGTTCGCCAGCAAAATTAGACTACTGGAACCGTCCATTTGGGACTTTTCGACAAAAAAGGGGTTATAAGGGTCTAAGGATTCTAAGGATAAATCGTAAATTTGATTTGACTTTAAGAAAATTTAACATAAACATGAATTTTATTTTTGTACATTAGTATACCAAAAATATAAAAATCTATCAAGTCGTTTCGAAATTGCAACCTAAAACGAGATTTGTTTGCCATAACAGAGAAATGGGTAGTCCTAATTCAATGAAATTTGTTATCACTTCAAGATGTGTAATAAAACTTGCAGTAAAAACCACGTAAGTCTGACGCCGAAGGCTGAGCGAGGCTGAATACCTTTTTTTCTTTCAACAACATAAACGTGACGTCATCCGTGTTTCCAAATCTTGCCAGTATATTTTACTTGCTGCCTATTCAGCGAGTCCATTGAAGGGTAACAGTGTAAAAACTTTGCTGACTGGAGGAAGGGATTTCTTTGACCGCTGCCAAAATCCCTTCCTGTTCAGATTATTGAAGTCTAAGATCGTATATTCTTTGTAGCTTATCTGAAACCTTGACTTATCTTTTTCTTATCATCATAAGTATCTCTTTAAATCATTTCAGATCCAAGTTTTCGGACTGGAGTTTGTTACTGTAAACTAGAAAGCCAATGTAAACCCTTCAACAAACTATCAAGCAATACGAGTACTTCACGTATATGTTATTCATACTACTTAATATTATAAAAAAGGTTAAATTTGCCTTTTTAACGAGGCGATGTTAGGACTACAAAGTCCTCTCTACCACTTAACCCCGAACTTTACCTAGCGTCACCGTATTAATCACATTACAAATAGTAAGTGGTGACTGCGGGGATCGAACCCGCGCCACTAGAGTGATGAGCTCCGGAGTCGCGCGTGATACCAATCCGCCACGGATCCGCTTTCGCGTGCCTGAAATACGAGATATATCATACAATAATCATAATCTATGATTTCAACAAGGTAGGCATTCAACTTTTTTTATGCGATCGTAAACAAAAGTTTTATTTTTCTGCCTAAAAAGATGTTGCGTTACTTATCTAGATTTTATTGAATCTTCGTTAACTTTACTTTATCATACAATACTCTCATACAACGTTTATAAAATTGAAAATTTTAAAACACATCCAAAGAAATTAGATATGTTTATAGTGACACTTCCTGATAACTTCTTTAACCAAAGGACCACTGTAGTTTTATAGTACTGTATTTTTAGTTTAAATCTGGTTTGCTATAATAATTTCAAGATTTATGCTATAAAATAACTTCAAATAAGAACAAACTTCAGAAAATAATTATCAATATCACGCTAATATAATATCATTAGTACACTTACCAAAATAATATCAAGATGGTTTTAAGTACAATGGCCTAGCAACATTACCATAGAAACGCATTAGCACATTTAATGCGGTGGTCAATATGTAATGTATAATGTAATGTACAGAGCTCAGTCAATGTCATGTTAGAATGTGACCAGACAATATTGTCCTGGTACAATATTCATGTTTCCATTATCAACAGCTGTCCGAGACCATTTCAATCCATACAGTACTTCCATTTTCCACTGAGTGAACTCCATTTTCGGCTACGACCAATTCGTTCTCTTGGTTATACATTCATTTCTATGTTGTTTTAGCCGCAAATCTTTCTCCTTAAATGTTCTTTGGGAATAAAAATGACGTATTATTTTTATTTTATTCTTCTGAATACTCTTAAGGTGGAATAACAAGACTAGTAACAAGTTATTGTAACAAGACTACACCTCATACTACCACTCATCACACTCATCCTTCACCACATATTTGCTATAAAATACCCTCATGAGAGTGGTCGGCATCTCAAATAGTGATTTAGTGATTTAATACACGAAGCTTAGTACGGGTCGGGTAGGAACAAGTGACGACGCGGAGGGTTGCAGTTTAACGAACGCCATCGTTATAAATGTGATATTGTAAGTTTAAAATCCTTAAATAGTAGGTCATTAAATTCTTTATGGTGGACTTAAGGACAATGTTCCAAAATACACTTAGAAGATGCGGAAATGCAGCGATTTAGAGCTATAAAGTGTCTATTTACAAAGTTAAATATACAACGGTGGCCTCAAACCACCTTTTATAACTTTGTTGACATAAAGTAAAAGTTATGATACTCAAACAAAGCTTTTACTTGAGGGCAGTCTTGGCTTGCGCAAAGATCACTGGAGGCGTTGGTCCAAAGTTGACTCAAGGTTTCGTTATTTTTAGCCTTACCAAAGCATATAACTTTTTACTTGAAATTACGTCATTGGCTAGAATACACTGTCGTTTTCCACGCCTCTACTGAGGTCGTTTGACACATAACATTATAAACGTACCATGAAACATCACAAACATATGAACCACGTTAGTTAAGTGTGTTTAAAAACTATGTAAATATATAGTTACGGTTTTAGATTTCGTGTTTATTACTTTTAGTCAGAATGACGATATTATTCAAGAAGAGCACACTAATAGCACATTTTACAATATATTTAAGACGTCTAAAAATATAGTTGGTTGCATTTAAACGAAGTTTTGAATTGATAACTTATTTAATAAATAGCCTACTGAGATTAAATTTAGATCTGCAATGTCCTACCACGACATACGGTTGGACTTTAATTGTAATTATAAAAATATGAGAAAAATTTAAAACATGAAAAATGCTCGTGTGTAGTTTTATGAATAAGTTTGAAAAATATCGTAGGCTTTATTTCGTAAGCGTGTATCTGACTTATTTCTTGACATTTGAAAAATTTCAACTCGGCTGTTAAGAGTCAATCTAGAGCACTAAAGACCACGGTGTGCTCAAAGTTCAGCTAAGATTATTGGCGAAAGCTGCAGGGTTAATATAGGGAAACCATTTTATTCGTTTGTAAATGAAAGCTATCTAATGGAATAACATCTCTACTATTAGTCAAATCTATTTTTAGTTTGAAAGTTCATAATAGTGGCGGAGAGCAATTTAATAAAAAGAAAGAAACGGAATTTTCTGCCACTTCCGGAGAAAAACTACTCCTAACGATTCGGGTAGTTAAAAACTCCACCCGTCTTCAGAGGACTACACTAATATAGGAACTACATTTAATTATGCATCTTAACTTAAGATCTAACCTAAGACTATACCAAAAAAAAAAAAATACCGCTACATCTTAAGAATTATAGCTTGTCAAAATTACAATTAAAAACAGAACCAAGTAAAATGAGGACACGTTAATAGGAATAAACTACATGTTAGGACTCGGACTGACGAACCTCGCACTACGGGAGCCGCGCACTAACGGATATAGTTTAGTATAGTCGCAATATTGTTTGGTATAGGCCTAATCTTAGGTTATATCTTAAGTTAAGATGTATAGTTAAATGTACGAGTAGATTCTAGATTAGTGTAGTCCTCTGAAGACGGGTGGAGTTTTTAACTACCCGAAACGTTAGAAGTAGTTTTTTCTCCGGAAGTGGCAGGAAAAGTCCGTTTCTTTCTTTTTACTAAAACAAATCTATTATTGCTACATGTGTACACGTC
This sequence comes from Matsumurasca onukii, assembly GCA_018831715.1. Lineage (NCBI taxonomy): Eukaryota > Metazoa > Arthropoda > Insecta > Hemiptera > Cicadellidae > Matsumurasca > Matsumurasca onukii. The sequence goes on along the minus strand of CM032061.1, from coordinate 52,001,409 downwards.
AAAATGTATTCAATAACTAAATAAAAGGTAGTACTCAGTTCATCAATACCATACATGGTTCATAAACCCACTGACTTCTTATAAAAGATATCGTCTAGCAAAATCCTTTTTAGTCGTCTTTTGAATGAGTTGTTGTTGGGTTCTTATTTAAGGGAGACAGGAGAGCATTGAAAAGTCGCACTCCACACTGCAAGAGGTGGTTTTCATAAATGGTTGTCCGGTGTCTTGGTATTAGAAGATTGTTTCTGTTACGTAAGTTAAAGTTGAGATTTACTTAGGGGAGAGGAAAAAGGAAAAGATTTTTACGAAAGATTATAATATTCGTGTTTCTAGAATATAAATTGAAGGAGTCATGATTCTATGATTTTGAAACTTCTCCTCTGAGTCATGATTTTGTAACTTCGGAAAACTATCTACATAATCACGACTATTAAATAAAAATTGTACGTATTGCTCTTTTTTGAAAAAATGAAGAGATGTCCTGGATGAACTGAAACCCCAAAGAGAAATTCTGTATGACATGTGTATGGAAAGACAATACCATAGTTAACTATGAGGAGGTTTTCGATTAGACTAGCGCTTTCAAGAACTGGCGAGGTCAAGTAAATCACTGTTGAATGTTGTAATATAAAACGTATAAACGCAGTTAAGGGAAAACCAGCAGCTAATAATGTGAGTGACACGGGAAAATTCCAGCTCGAGCAATCCACGCATTCCTCCATCCCTTACCTTACCTGGGGAGGAGACATCCCAGTCAGGGACGAACACCTCCGGAATTCCAGCTTCCCTCCTCCGCACACCGTACTCTCTCCCTCTCTCTCCCCAGATATCCCAATCTTCGTTTTATTTCTTTAGAAAACTAGTGTCTCGTTCAACTTACATCTCATACCTAGCAAGGAGTCGTGATCTTTCACTTTGTGATGCTTTTTGTGGGGAACACTGAAGGAAAAGTGTTTCTAGCCACAACCAAAAGTACGTACTCAAAGTCTGCAGCAAAACATAACATCAGTTCCATAACTTCTTGAGAACGTTCAGGAAGGGTTGCAGACATATGTCATACTCAATGGCGGAAAACGTGTCGAGCATTTAGTTTTAAGTTAAAGTCAGTTTAAAATCAAACAAAATACTAATTTTATTGGCTGGGGGTCAGGTTAAAGACTAATAAAATAAACACTGACCATAAAATTGCGAGGGCTTTTCTAGAATCCCCTGTACATCTCCTTCAGATTACTCAAAGCTCTACAACTAAAAGACGATTTCACTGGTAAAGTGTTCAGAGCTCAACCAAGACAAGTGTAACTGTGTAAGCATGAGGACGAGTTCATCTGCGAGGAAGTGCGAAGTAGCTAACTTTGTTTGTTTGTGTTATTTGCACAAGCATGTAACTCCGTTTCGTTACCAACAACTTTCAACTTGTCTCAGTTCTTTGAGCAAATCCAGTTAGGTCCACAACCAGCCGAGGAACGCGTCTTCTTTTGAAGTTTGAATTTTAGAAAGGAAGTTTTACGCAACGTGTAAATGAAATTACCTTCACGCGAAGGACTTTTTGCGCAGACGGCGTGAAGAATATTTGATCAAATAAAATATTCACAACGCACTAAACGAGATCTAATATAAACATCGTTCAAAGCTAACAAACTTAAGGCAAACAACGCCTATCCGACGCGAAGCAAAAAGTGCTACGATGAATCCTACGAATTTCCAATTGCGAAGGGGACATTTTACCTCAAAATGAAGGTTTTTGCTAATTACCCTCTTTATAGCCTGAAGATCCTGATGAACTTAAAAGCTAGTTAGCTAGATGTGGTGCTGACGATCGTTTCAGTCTAAGAAGACCATCTTCTGAGTTTTTGCTATTATGGGGTTTTCAATGGGGTTTTATTAAATCTGTGTTAATAATTCCATTCCAACGTGTAAACTGTAAACATATAACTTATATTGGCATATGACTTATATTATAATTTATTATAAAACTTATGTCATTAAGCATAAAAAATCAAGCAAAATCCATCCAGCACATTTTTGCAAGCGTTGAAAATTTCCCATTAAAATGGGTGCTTCAGAGCTAAAGTAAATTAAACACGTTTATTTTCACGTGTTTAAAGTTTATTTTAAAAAAATGGAAAATGTACAGAAAGGTCTGCTCTAAATGATGTACTGATCGGTCATAGTTAAAGTGTTTGAAACGCACCGTATTCCTATGGCGTTTGGTAGACTGCAAACCTGTGTGTCGTAAATGTTTTCGTCCATTTTGCGCAACATTAAAAACTGTGTAATTAAAGGACATGTGTTAAACCCAGTAGAAAAAATATAGACAACTAGGTTGGCCTTCAGTATTTGATTTTAGAGTGTATAGGAAAATTAGCACAGAAGTACATTAGGTAGTATATAAGGTCGAGATTGCAAATAGTAGAGGAGAAGCGAGATGAAATCATGCAGTGCAAGATATGGAGTGAGACGCAAACTGCAGATTGAATGGGGAACCGAATAGAGAGCTGCAGTCGACCGCTTTAAGGGTTCAAACTATAATCCCAGGTTGACCTACATCAGAAATTTCACATTAAAGAATATACGTTTAAATGTTTGACGTTATTTTTTCTAATCCAAAAGGACACAATGAATGCTATTTTGATATCAAATTCTTAGAGGAGCCAAGTTTGTTTTCTAATATATAGTATACTAGCGGTGTCTCCTCGCTTCACCACGGATGAAGTATTATGTTAAAGAATCATGACTGAGTGTTTCCAGTATCCTAGTAATATTCTTTATGTAAAAAAACAGTAAAGTATTCCGTAATGGGCTAAACAAATAAATAAAGTATCATCACCTTAATTTCAGCTGTTCTTGAGTTAGAAGTTCTAAAATGGCTTCTAAACAGTACAGATTGACAGATTTTTTTACGTTAGTTTTGGTTTTTGCAAAGTATAAAATCAAATACTGTAACCAAAATCCGACAGATTCACTTCAATGTACAGATAAAATTCTCATTTTATATGTATAGATTAAGCCAGGGTTTAATTATAGGCTATAATAGACGATTGTTTCAAAAAAGTGTATATACTGATCTTCTAGAGGCACGAATTTGCTGATTGAAATGTACTCCAACATCAATCCTACGTTCCTGGTAGCATTACCAGGAAAGTGCTTCCGTTTTGTAGTCGCTGGTTGCTGAGTGTGGAGTTGCCACCGAACACCCTGTAATCACTATTCAGATGGTGAATTTTATAATAGACCATTAAAGCAAAATTGATTCATCATTGGTTGGTTTTGGTCAATGGTCATGTTAAGAACAAGCTTATTGTAAGCAAACCAACTGGTATGTTTTCAAAGAGCCCAAAGTGAAATATGATTTGTAACTCGGCAGAGTGACGGTACTTTATACAAGTTGTTGTTTGTGAACGTTCTTTGCATGCTTTGCAGGTTGTTTCTGGGATCAAGAAAACATATTTCACCCCGTAAACATGGATCTGACATGTTCTGTTAACCCGTTAGTCACGGACTAGTAATCGTCCTTTAGCTCGAGCTTCTCAAAGCTAAGTTTAGTTTTACCTAAAAAATGTCAGTTTGATAAAAAAAACTCGAACCAACGTTTAAAGTGATTGGCACCAAAAAACTTTAAATCAGTCGACAAAAGAAATTTCTGGGGTAAATTAAACGAAAAAACAACACCAACATATTTAAAGCGGATCCGTGGCGGATTGGTAGCTCCGGAGCTAATCACTCCGGTGTCGCGGGTTCGATCCCCGCAGTCACCACTTACAATTTGTAATGTGACTAATAAGGTGACGCTAGGTAAAGGTCGAGGTTGAGTGGTAGAGAGGACTTTGTAGTCCTAACTTCGCCTCGTTAAACAATACAAACTTTACCTTTTGACGTCGGTTAACTCATCGACAGAGAATGTTTTGGTACCCACCCAACCCGCAATTTTGGACATACTTTTCGCTTTAATTCAGTTTCTGTGCATTTGGTTTTGTAGTTGTTAGTCTGGTAAGTATAGTTGCTGAAATAGTTATTCTAGCTTATTTTTCAAAACTTTCGCTACTATTTTCCTGCTATTTGTAAGTTCAAAACATTTAAATGCTCATAACTTTAAACCAAAAGCTGGATTGTTTCTCACGTCATCATTTTCTAAATACAACGTTTTACGTTTTGAGAAAATTGATTTATAAATCCCGACAATGATAGTTAAATGAATAAATAATTCTTTTAAACCCATTATTATTTATTTGTACAGTAGAAGGTGTGTAGCCAGCCAATATTCGAATGAACTACCTTTAAGAACGCCATATCGACAAAAATAATGTGTAAATATTACAAAACTGTGAATTGGGGTAATAAATTGTGTCAGGAAGTGTTGTTCCTGATCACAGAAACAATCCTACAGACATGTTCAGAGAGAAGAAACACGAACTATATCTCTTTTGTTACCAAAAAAAGCAATATATTTATCTAAATTTGACACCACAATACAAATTGCTTAAAAAATTATGAAAAACTAATGTTAAATATTTGAGACCTTCGTTTGAAAAATAGGGCAACCGTTCTAAAACTAAAAGCAAACTTTAAAATTACTAAGCTTTGATTTCTGCGTCCTCTTCAAAGGTCTCCAACTGTAACGTGGAAACAATTTATATTTCGTCAATTATTTTTTATGATAAATACTCACCTCACAACAACAACAACAGTGAATTTAACAGTTTTCTCTGCCAACTTTGTACAAAAACTAACTGAAATACAGAAGACAGCGTGGAAAAAGCTTCATCAGCAGAAAGCCAGCAAGTTTTGCAACGTCTGCTCTTGCTCCAGGTAGCAATGAAGTTGTTGATTGTTTGTAAACTTTTGCCACATTCAGTTGCAGAAACTCGCAAATTGAGTTCCACTAACTGGACGAAAGCGCCTCTGCAGAAACTGAATGTACCTGACTCAACTCTGGGTCAACCATTCCTTTGCAGCTCTGAGTAGGTCAGGGTAGAGTGTACAATATCACAAGTTTGCAAGTTAAAGTAACTGATGAACAGGTGATTTGCCTGTTCGTGGCATATGAAGGCTCAGAGGGAGACATTGTTTGACACTGATGCTCCCTCCTACACCTCCCGGCCTGTAATGTCTCTTCTGGCCTCAGCCCTTGTGGCACCTCAAAAGAAAGGGAGTTTTAAATTCAATTACGTAAAGAAAGTTGTTTTATGTCAACTCGTTTTTTGTTATACTAATTAAAAGATGACACAAAATCGTTTCAAATGCCTATTGTATGTGACAATTTATTTTAAATGACGAAATTGTCTTCAAAATACTTTGCGGGAAATACCACAACCCTATAACGTAGTCCCATTATGTATTTTGAAGAGAACTTTGTCATTCAAAATAGATTGTATGTGAAATGTGAAATTTTAAACCTGATTTTGTGTCATCTTTAAATTGGTATGACAAAAAACAAGTTTAGATAAAGAAACCTTTCTTTGAGTAGTTGAATTTGTGTTGAAATTTCCTTTTTTTGAGGTGCCACAAGGGAGGAGTTTTATTTTAAAAATTGAAATAAAAACCCGGATTGGGGGGGGGGTGATGTAAAGTACGTCAAAACACACCTCAGAATCTTCTGAAAACATTCTCCAAAGGATTTTAAAGAATATTTCTTTTTTCCAAAGTTAAGGTGGTAGGGAGGGGGACATTTAAAACTCACCCTGTATAGTTGTTTAGTTTTTATTCGCCGCAACCTGGAATCTTTCCTAAAGAACAACACTCTCATGTATATACTACTAGATTCAGGAATAATGTTCAGTATCCGATACATAGGCTTACACCTTACGAATGAACACCTCAAGATAAGGGTTTTAGATTGTACAACAAGTTGCCAAATAATTTCAGATCTTTGCCAATCATTTTAAACTAAAAGTAAGAATTATTTTAGGTGCAAAACCTTACTATAAAATTATAGATTTCTTTAATGATTCTTTTCAGTTGCATTATAGCCTTTACGAGTACTTCATTACTTAGTGTAATTTAACAATGACAAGCAACCCGTTCAAACATGTCATGTAATGTGAACGTATTTGTTGTAATAAAGATACTTTATTCTATTCTACTATTAACAATTTCATAAGATGCAAAATATAATTAACAGAGCCCAATAAGTTATCACGCTTTATTACGGTTCTAAGTATGAGGTATCGGTCTCACAAGGTGAGGTTTGAGAACAAATCGAAGCGGATTAGTTTATCGATGAAACATTCATTGTACGTCGCACCGGCTTAGCGCTAAGTCTGCTTGTTTGTGGGAGGATTATCAGAATCATAAGAAGGGATTGTTGGACGAGATTCTCACTAACTTGCTCATTTCAGAGAATATCTTTGTAAGCTTTATGTAGTATTAGATACAAGAAGAGTTTTAATTGTCTTCCCCTTTATTTAACCTTTAACGTTTGACAGAGGAAAAATTTTGAAACCCCTTTGGGGAAATGTTTATATATGATCTTGAAGTTTGTTTTGACATGATTTGCGTCACCCAACCCCCACCGAAATGGACAGGTCTCTAATATTGTAAATGCAAACTCTCTGTGTGGCACCTAAAGGAAAGGTAATTTTTACACAGAATTGAACGGTGCAAAGAAAGAATTTTATCTTAACTTATTTTTAGGTTATACTCCTTTAACGATTATAAGTTTTCAGGTTTAAAGTACCAAATTTTACATAAAATGTATTATTACTGACAATTTGCTCTTCAAAATCTCGTATGGGATTTTATTACAGGGTTGTGAAACTTTCCTCAAAGGATCTTTCAGAAGTATCTGTCAGCCAAAAGAAATTGTTCGTGAAATGTGACATTTTGAACCTAAAACGGTGACTTTTAAATATGTTTAACCTAAAATGAGTTGAGATAAAAACATTTTTCTGCGTCGTTGAGTTTTTGTAAAGTTATCTTTCATCATTTGAGATGGATTTACGTTCGAAAACTTAAAGGGGCTATTCCCCGTTTTTGATGGATGGTTGGATGGTACGTCGAAACAAAATTCCCATAAAACAATCCCCAAAAAGTCTTTAAAATCTTTCCTTTGTCAAAGAGTCATTTAAAAATCACCTTGTATATCTCTTAAATTCTTAAAATTACATTGTGTTAAACTACAGACGCATTGCAATACAGTATTAGAATGGCATACATAGCTCGAACCTACTTAGCGCACTGTTTGTAACTTTATAGACTACTCAAACTCAGTTGACACGCGATACACTTGTTTGTTTACAGTTGAACACAATGAGGGCTCAACTCTACCATTGTTGCTTTGTGAAACATTACTTTGAAAACTGTACAACAACTGATAACAGTCCTCCCACTGACCCTTGGCCAATGCGGCTCGCACAATTACACAATAACAATTATGAGCTATTTTGATATCGTTGGACTTAGTTTAGAAATAAAAAGTAAATGTCTGTTTAAACTAAATTAGCTTTACTGTTGGTTCTTAAAGTTTATATTGACAATTTATACAAAATAGGTCGTCGGTTTTGTAGTGTATTTTAAGTCACTTTCAGTTCTGTGTCGAGGGTGGTATTGTTTTGAATTACCAGCACAAGTAGATGTAACGCTTTGTTGTTTGGATTTTAAAACTTAAAAAGGACAAATTGTTTATTGGTGAAAACCTTACCTCCGTGTATGTATTATATACATTCAAAATAAACTAATTTAGGTCCAAACACTAACTAAACAAAATGTAACTACAAAAGCTGTATCCAATTCTTATAAAGTTATGCTATGAAAAAATCCTGAAAACGTTAATGTCCTTTAAATTGATGACCACCAGTGTAGGGTCAAACGCAAAACTGCTGGTTACAATTTATATAACTATCACAAATCGATATTGTAGTGTGACAATTTATATGCTCACTGATTAGTTCGAGTGAAAATTTATAAGTTTTCTATAATGTGTACAACAATTTCGTACTATAAAAGTTAAACGTGCTCCAAGACAAGTCATACTTAAATCAATACAATCTTCCCCTTAGCCTCAAGGTCGGAAAAGGCTGAACTGGCGATTGATAAGGATTGATAAGCTGGAAAGATAACAAGAATCGTGTGTAAAAGCACAGTTTGTTTATGTTTCAACAATCCTATCAGTGCGGAGTAACCAGTGAACCACAAGCATTATGTAAATGTTGATCGGTTCTCCGATACGCCGTGGTTAGAGTCACGTATGGGCTTTTTACTGTGGTCAAAATAAACCACTGAAAGTGGTCAGTCAATGTGGACTTGTGGTCATTTAGAAATAATCCTTTTTTAATTTTGAACGTTTTTCAAGCTCACTAGATCACACTAAATCACTATTTGAGATGCCGACCACTCTCATGAGGTATTTTAAGGCAAATATGTGGTGTAGGATGAGTGTGATGAGTGGTTGTAATGAGTTATGGTGTAGTCTTGTTACAAACTAAGGCCGACTCTTTCTAGAATGGGTCATTAATTAATTAATGACCAATGGAAATACAAGGACCAACGGCTTAACGTGACTTCCGAACCACACAGGTGATGGTCTGATATGTCTAAACGATGGTGGGAGTTGATGCGGGTATCATCAGATGATCACTGAGACTATCTGAGCCGCTTTAGACCTACATCATCTCTAGAGACTAATTTCTCATTTAGGCTTTTGTTTGAGATATAGTGTGACTTGAATATAAACGGTAAAGTTTGTCATGTAACGAGGCAAAGTTAGGACTACAAAGTCTACTACTCAACCTTGACCTTTACCTAGCGTAACCGTAAAGTCATTTTACAAATGTAAGTGGTGACTGCGGGAATCGAACCTCCGCCACGAAGAGATAAGCTCCAGATCGCGCACGATTCCAACCCGCCACGGATCCACTCCAAACCGCCACGGGTCCGCTAATTTTTAATTTACATTTATATTTTATTTGAATCAGCAGACTTTATTTCTTTAGACAAAATACGACGTAAGAAGTGTTTGGTGTTTTGTGTTTATATGTATTCGAAATTTGTCTGATCGTATTTACAAATCAAAATAAGGTTTGCTTGATATTTTAACTAAGGTAACGTAAAACTTGTGAAACAGTTGACATTGAGGCTCTTATAGTGCTAAACACGCTGATCTCTCTTTGAACAGCTGAGGTTTTAGCCGCGCCTTTAAGGTAAGTCCCTAAAGTTAATGTACAGAGAGTTTGGGGTTTCACAGTGCTGTCATTAAAAGTAGTACGCATTGTCCTCGAGTAATAAGAAAATAGAGTTTAATTAGGTATAAATTCAGTTTTCGTGCTTAAGCTTAATGAAAATATAATCGGCTATTGAAAATCTTGCTTCACGCCCGTTTGGATTAACTTACTTTAAAATATATAATCGGCAAAAAAATCTTAAGAAAATTCTGATTTTAGTCTCTCTCTATAGCTGCTGGTATTCACTATCATAATTTTTAACACGAAAACCACATTGACCTGTCTGTTTCTAGTTGTTATTGATTCAAAACTAAATAAAACCTCTGATTTGACTTAAAAGCGGAATTGAACTTTTGGAAAAAGACAATCAAAACAGTTTTATGGATAAATTTACAAGAGCATTGTGTTGACAAGATTGACAATAAAAACATAAGGTGACTAATAAAAAAGGTATAAATAGCTTCACTTTGGGTTTAAATCAGGCGTTACGTTTAAAAATTAACACACTGATATTGAAAGACCAATATTAGGTATGATTATGCTAAATACGAACATCCACGGAAAACCAAAACTACCATAGAAACTGGCGTCAAAGGATATTAGTGCGAATCCACAACTAATCCACTACGTATTGATACGTGCATTCCACGTGTTTTCATTAGTGAGAGAAAATCCATCAATATAACCAATTAAGATTTACTGAATCCATTAAACCGTAACGAGGTCCAACATGCAATGAACCAACAATCAGATCAGAATTTAATTAACCGTTCTCTCGATGAAGATTAATAATTTATCAGAAGTTATAACAAATTTTATCAGTTATTTAAAGGTCAAATATTTTAGAAGTATTTTGATTTTTACGTTTGTACATGCAATTCAGTATATAATTAGTTAGTTAAAATATTGATACATTACCTTTAACTCCTAAATCATCTATTAATCTGCCGCTAGGGAAGAGGTATATCAGAAATTTACTTACTGGTTTATACGAGTATACCCTACATGACTAGACCGTGGACGCGGTCTCTCTTAGGCTCCTATTGTATTGCCTCAAAATTCACGCCCTGGAGCGTTTTGCTGTAAGTCACACCCAGAGTCATAGATCGTACCCCCTTGACCCTTGGTCTTGAAGCTCTGAGATGGCACATTCTAACATTCATTGGAAGAGCATGACAGCCAGTACGGAAGTTTATGGTCCTTGAGAGCCTACATAAAGGATGATTGATGTCTTGAGCTCTCCTGACATTGTTGTGGTGCAGGTTAGATCATATGTTGACCAAGCATAGATAGATGTACTGATTGCATATTTATAATATTTTTGAAAATAAATCCTCATATTATGGTGAAAATGTTTAGTCTCTGGATGACAACCAGATATGGGCGTCTTGGCATTGGGAACGCGAGCTACAACCCCCCTCCCCACGAATGGTATCTTGAAGAAACCGTCCGATTTGCCAGATTTTGCCTAGTGGCGGCTTGATAGTTCAGAACGAGACCTCGAAACTAAGTAACTCAAGGACTTTACTGTCACCAGGTATTTCAGTGGCGGATCCGTGGCGGATTGGTATCGCGCGCGACTCCGGAGCTCATCACTCCGTTGGCGCGGGTTCGTTCCCCGCAGTCACCACTTACAATTTGTAATGTGACCATACGGTGACGCTAGGTAAAGGTCGAGGCTGAGTGGTAGAGAGGACTTCGTAGTCCTAACTTCGCCTCGTTAAACCAGACAAACTTTACCTTTTTTCTCTGTTGAGAAGCCACGCAGTCGCAGTTTCTGAAATGTATAAGGTTGGGAAAACTTGTTGGTATTTCCATGGTGGGAATGGTTGGAAGATTAGACATCAAATATGACTGAAGGCAAGCGAAAAGAAAACATCGTCAAACAACTTTTCAGGACAATATCGAATCCACACTCTATAAATTAAGGAGTGCAGGCCAGAGAGTGAAATTTCGCTCTCTTGGATGATAAAACCCAGCCACTCTCATCAAAGAGTGGCTCGATTTTCACTCCTTGGGGAGTGGTTTTTACTTTTTCATTTTTAGAGTGTATTTAGCTAACTAGATTCTTACGTTTCAAATAGATATTTTTAACCTGCGTTTAGGTACAGAAATTCACTTAGCCAGCAGGTAGCTACTGGCGTGAGCAACAACACACAGGTTTGTGTGTTTGTGTTTGTTTGCTGTTTATAACACCTTCACCAACGAGAGAGATAAACTTCAGTGAACACATTTTGTAGTTCTCTCACAACTCAGTTGAGTAGTCTACACTATCGAATAAGAGTACAAGATTTCTCCATAGTTCAAAGTTAGAACCTGATAGTCTTTTGTTGCCAAAAACGGCCTAACAAATTAAAAGGCCATCTTGAATTAGAAACACCATCTCTAATTACTGAAATTATTGAGACTTTACTTTAGGAAGTCAATTTTCTAAAAGTGGATTTTAAACTTATTTAAACAATGGAAATCCCTTATAGTTTCTACTTTGAACAATTGTACTTCATTATTTAAAGAATCAACATCCAACTTTTGGCGTGGAGTTTAAAAAATAAATACAGTTTTAAAAAAAAAACGTTGGACTTATTTCAAATAGGCTTATACTTCAATAGTATTTAAGTACTACTTCAATAGGCTTTTTGAATTAGTATTTATTATTTTCAACAAACTACAATACACGAATTAAGGCTAAACTGCGCCGAAAACAATCTTACAAGACATAAGAATAAAGTGTAGTTCTATAGCTATACAGGTGTCACAAAATGTGTGGTGCGCTATGCAGAACCGGATTCTACATGCGAAACTAACTGAAAAATGTCTTGTAAGAGTGTAATTTGTTGAAAATAATAAATACTAATTCAAAAAATCTTTGAGAAATTTTTTTGAAACTTGGTACAAACCTTAATTGTTTTCCTAATAACATTTTTCAAACATATTTTTTATCAAAATGGCGGGCATTTTAACACTTCAAAGTCAAATTCCAATTTGATTCCATTTGCGTCAAATGAGAAATATTTTCACCAGTATATTACCAAAAATTGCTCAAGAGAAAACACAATGAACGTTGGTGAAAGTTTTCTCGGGGAAAAGCGAAACAGTTTGAGATTTTAATAACGTAATGGAAAGAAACCGAGTTTGAAACAGGAAAACAAACTGTCGCGAACTTAGTCTTTTGTCTCTGGAGTTGCAACCGAGTATTTGATGAAATTTCATGAGCAAAGCTGTGCAGGACAGAGTTACTCTTTGTGTTCGGATATAGAACTATACAGCTTGTATCACCAGCAGGTAAATCAAGCAAACAACATCAAAGCTTTGAAACAATACGGGAATTAATCTTTGTGTCTCTTGATTATTTAAACTCTCTGTCCTTTCATGGCTTAGAACCTTTCAAGTGACACTACTTTTATTTGATTTCTGATCAAGTATTTTGTGATGGCTTAAATAAAAGTTATGCGCGACCTTGTCAAGTGGGAGCATATGAGCACATACACGCTTGCTTGTAGGTTCGAAAATTGGCGATAAACAGCATCTATTCTTTACTAGATTTTATTGATGAAAGCATTGCATATGTTTGTCCATTGAAGAATGTCAACTGAATGAAAGGTCCGTTCACGGGCAGCTGCTAGTTGCACGTATTTTCCCATGATTCTTATAGATGCATCATTTTGTTTATGTCGATATTGATATGATGTATATCAGTATATGCCATTATGATAAGTTGCCATAAATTGTAAGCAAAACTTTATGAACAATATTCCCATTTCAGTTGACATTAATTTGGGTACTTACACACAATAAGGTTTGTTATTTATATTAATTTGTTATTTATTATGATACATTCTTAGACCTTTTCACAGATACAAAACTGCCTGGGGTCACCATATTTATTTGTTCTATATTGGTCTCACCATATTAATTGAAAGGGTCCTATTTAATTGGGAAAAACTGTCACTTCATTGCAGCCAAAATTTATAAAAGTTAGCTTATTAAGGAATAATTCATCCTCATCTATCTCTTAGATTATTCTTAGTGGGTAATCGTTTTGAAAGAAAAATCCAGAAAATCTCTCTTGTACAAAAGGGCAGTCAGATTAAATTGGTATTAGGTAAAATAGAAAGTCTTACAGGTGCCAATGTAAATCTTCATCCATACTGCCTATACATTTTATACATTTTTGTTTTTAGTTAAGCTTTTATACTAACGGCACTTTGATCAAGATAATCAGTAAAACACAATAAATCATAATTGTATCCCACTTAACTAAATTATATAATAATCTTCCAGTTGAAAAAGGAGAGTGCTGAAATTAAATTTTTTCAATTCAGTTCAAAACCAGGACGGCACGCAGCTAAGCGCTAAAGGGCAGCTGGTATGAGTAAATTGAATTTCCTTTGCAATTTGTTACTCAGCTTGGCCTCCTGTATGATCATGGGCGGTAAGATTTTTTGTTCTGTTACGACAAAAGTTACGAGGCTATTCGCTACGTCCACATACTCGCTTCGGCCTTCGGCCTCAGATTTACGATTTTTACAGAAAGTTATAGCCTACTACATATCATAAAGGAAAAACATTTTAATAAAATCGGACGTCTCATTCCGTTGTTATAGCTTTTTGTAATACTTTTTTGGCCGCCATTTTGAAACGACTTGATGGATTTTCATAATTTTTAGGATATTGATGTATAGTCATAAAATTTATTTTAAACTTCATCCAAATTTAGATAGTTAAAACCCATTTTTTGTGGAAACCCCCTCGGGTAGTTCCTAATGATAGAAAACACAGTTTTGACGTTTTAAAAATACTGTTGAAAGTGCTTATTCAGAGTTACATGTATCGGAAATGTTGAAATCTCGCTTTTGAACGCTTGAGACATTATTAAAAGACTGCTTGAGCGAAAAGCAGTTTTATTAGATTTTACTCACTCGGAAGAGATGCTAAGCCCAAGGCGAACAAACACCAAGGTACTTTGATAACTGAGTAACAGCTCTTCAATACTTTCCAGTTCCTCATTTTAACTTTTATATTTAACTTCTTCTTCTTCTAAGGACCAGAACAGGATAATTTGTCTATTTAGTTCAAAATCCAAAATAGAGATCAAATTTCAAGTGCGACTGAACATCCACTTCTCCACAACAATGGACTGTTATATTGTATGCTTGTATGCTAACAAAATAGTTCTTGTAATTTTTGTAATTTATTTATACCACTTTATTCTATTCTATTCTTTATTTATTACTAAAGAAATTTAGAAATTCTTCTAAATTAACTTTATCTGAAACATGTTACTGTCAAATAGTGACTTTAAATCAACAACCTGGAAATATTAATCTTTAGTAATAAATTAGCTTTTAGCGTTTATATAAATTAAGATCTATTCTTTATTTAAATATCTTTAATACTTAAAATGAAATACCTAAGAAATTTGCAAAGAACACGATTAAACGGAGCTAGTGCGCCAAATAAAACAGTAAATACTGCCTCTAGCAGTGTTATACATAGAGGCTATATCAAAGTAGTTTTGACAATCTTTATGACGTTTTGTATCAACCAACAGTGGTACGGTAAAGATCAATTAAAAAGTTGATAAAAGGCTACAGTCTCATAACTTAAACACCAAACCGAAATAAATGCCATGTGACTGACGGGGTTCGTTGTAAAACCTACGAACCATATTATACATTGATCAGTAGCTTCAAAACTCCCCATTTGCAGTATTACAGTCAATATGCCTTGTGTTATTTGAATTAGTTTAAGTTCGATAACCAAATCGTGCGATTTCCAAACAACCGAACTTGCACATACGTCAGTACTTAAGACTCTAAAGGTTCCTAGCAGCGCATTCTATGCGTAGGATGCCTCAACTATGTTTCATTCCTCAGTCACGTGGCATCTGTAAGCATTTACCCACTATATCATTGTCATTGAACTTGCTGCACGAGTCACTGTCTCTGTAAATGATTTTAATAGAATATTGACCACGAGGGGTTCAATTAACCTGAAACCAATCCAAAATAAAAACTCAAGTTTAAATCTACAGGCAGGTACATAATAATTTTAAATTAGCGTCAAGGACATATAATTTACTAAATCCATATGGGTTCTGTACTCTTTTCCAAAATTTTAAAAGACCCAAAATTGTGTTCAGTAATCTAGGCTAACTGTATGAATGGGTTTCACAGGATCGTGTGAGGTACTCGGGTGATGAGGGTGCACTGATGATATGCCGTGTATGCAGCGTCTTAGCATATCAAAGGACGCATACCAAGACAACAATTCAGGAGGGTAGGAAAGGAGGGAGACCAAAAGCTGCAGTTAAGTCTCATTAAAAAAAACGTAATTTTATTGGCGGTGGAAGTTTTGGTTAAAATGCTACTGTATATTTGGGAGACTAAGAAAATATTTATGAGCACCTTCAATTTACAAAAGTAAAGTCTCAAAATTCAATTAAGAAATAACAAAGACGAAAACCAACAAATAAATGTCACTTAATTTTCGAACAATAAAATGATCAACCACCGACAAAGTATTCAAGTCCAGTTAAATTTGTTTATACTTAGTTATTTACTGTTAGTTATTTATTCAATTTTTAATGACAAATAACCACAGTTTTCAGGTTGAGTTAAAGTTCTATGTCAATGAAAAGAAAAGGGGAAAAACATTGAATTTTCGAGCCATGTCGATTAAGTTTACTGTATTACTACGTTCGGTATAATCTTCATATACTTTTTCATCCGACTAAATACTTTCTCGTGCCTTTCATACATTGATTTCTATAAGTTATTTTATCAATAAATACTTGAGAGAAATCTCCTTGGAACCAATCAAGTAAAAGGTGGAACTGAAGATACACCTAAAGAGAGCACAAGGTTTGACCAAAACTTTCTGCCATCAAAGGCGACTGGCTGGTCAAAGATGATTTCCCGACCTCTGGAGAAAACATAATCCATCTAAAACTGAAACCCTGTTTGGTCAGTTGCCAACCCCATCTTCTTCTTTGTTGATTGCTTTTCATTCTTTTCCCTTCTTCTATCATTTTCTTTATTTTTCCGGATATAAAATTGTGGTGAAAAAGTTATTTTCTAGATAATAAGGTTTTGATACCTAAAAGAATACTTTATTTAAAAGGATAAAGATTAGTATTGTAGCTTGACATATACGAGTATTTGGTTTTAAACAAATATGCGTTTTGTACGTTTTGAATATTTTTGGTCATTATTGTGTCATTTATTTCTAAAATCAGCTGTTTTTCATACGTGTAATGCCGTGATAAAGTTGCAACTTTTCCCCAAGGAACTAATTAAAATGTTGCTTTGATGACGTTAATGTTGCAGGGACATAAGCAGTTTTATGAGTTTGTTTTTATAATCAGTGCAACAGCTGTTTTTCTAAATGTTAACGTCATATTACTGAGTTTAAAATATACCGTAGGTTACTTTGAGTTGTTACTATAACACTAATTTATCAGTATTTTCATCGTTACAAAAGTATCGTCCATCACTCGGCCCGTAAAGTCCTCGACCAGGCCTCCGCAGTTAGTATCAATTGTTCTATGTTAAAAGCAACTTATTGATGTTCGCTTACTAAGGAAATAACTGAAAATTGTACTTAGTAAAGAGCAAACTTAGTATTTTCATTAATTATTACGAGCATATTTTTATAGTACCGTACTTTAGTGAATTGGTGATGCTAAGTATCCCGTTAGTATACTTTGGAAACAACCCGAAATTTGTGTTCTCTATTTTTTGAAGAGTAAAAACTGCAACATGTTGTGTTGTGTACTTTTCAGTACATCAAATTAACGTTAACATAAATCTTTAGTAACTCTTCTAAACCATAGAAGCTGGTTAAGACCTCCGCTAGCAAAGTCAATACTGCCTTCACCACTCAGAGTAGAGGTGAAGGGTTATTTTCCAACAGTTTCTTCTAAAGAAGCTATTTAAGGTGGAGTTAGTTTTCGTTTTGCCGGCGGGCAGACTGGACGTCAATATTTACTTGCGCCAGCTGGGAAAGCCATTACTCACAACTGCTCTGGCCCGCCAATAATCACTCCTCAGTCCTCACTCAATCCTCACTCAGCCTCACTCAGTACCTTGCAATCAGAACCCTTCCTTCTTTCTAACGTTGAAATACTATTGAGCACGTTATCCATGGTGTGAACAAAGTGTTCTTTTTTCACCAAAAAACTATGAAAAACGTCCGTAGTCTTATTTCAGTCTCAGAAATTCTACCATCGTCATCAACACACTTTGAACAAAGAGCTTGTTTCTATGTGCAGCTTTAGTGAAGAAAGAGTGAATCAATGTGTCTGAAACTTGTGTATTTTGTTTTCTCCGTTTCACTTTGTTTCCATTCGCAAAAATAGCGTCGAATTTAAAATTGCAATAAAACATTCAAATTCTTGGTATTTTTTATATTTACTGATTTTAAATAGAAACTAGACATTTTTCTAACTCTTAATAATTAAATTTCAAACATTTTCTATATTCATTTTTAGAATATAAAAACATTCGCCTTTAATTTCAGAAGTGTATTTCTGGAATGTGTTCTCTTCTGATGTAGGTAAAGGTAAAAAGGTAAAGTTTGTCTTGTTTAACGAGGCGAAGTTAGGACTACAAATTCCTCTCTACCACTCAACATCGACCTTTACCTAGCATCACCGTTTATTCACATTACAAATTGTAAGTGGTGACTGCGGGGATCGAGCCCGCGCCACCGGAGTGATGAGCTCCGGAGTCACGCGATACCTACCCGCCACGGATCCGCTTCCCATGTGTACCTTGAAAAATAAATGTTCTTGACATTCTTGAAGTTTTTAGAGATTTTGACGCTATTTCCTAACCACAATTTAATTAGCTTTACATTGCAAATCTTAGTTATTTTTTAGATGTACTATAATATTGAACATCTTAAACCTTCACCTTGAGCCACGTAAATATGTCGCTAACTTCAAGACATTTAGGATTTAAAAGCCCGTGTGTTGTATAAATGTTTGATAAGGTGGATTTGCTATAACTTACAACGTGAGGATAAGGAATGAACGATGAGTCGGAATGTTTTCATAGAAACCCCGAGAGGTATTTCGTACATACTTTAAAACAATTTACATAGCAAAACTCCGAACGTAATGTATAAGTTTTGAGTTGTTGATGTTAGTTGAGCTTATGTTGTTAAAGTAAGCGGTTGGTTAGTTATGAACGTGTTCTTCTATTATCACAGTTTAAGATAAGATAGTGAAGACTCTATTAACTTTAAACTGCAGCAAGTTACATGACCTGATTAGTTGATGGATTAAAGATATTGCTTCCAACGACAAGGCTCGACACTTTATAAATTATAAATATACAGGCTACGTGAGTTTTGAATATCCCCCCACCTTAACTTTTGAAAAAGGAAATATTTTTAAACCCCTTTGGGGCATGTTTTTATAGGATTCTGAAGTTTGTTTTGACGTACCTTGCGTCACCAACCACCCACTCGAAATCCGGGGAGGCTCGCCAAATTTTTAAAATACAAATCCCCCCTTTGTGGCACCTAAGAAAGGTAATTTTAACCCATGTTCAACGGCTCAAAGGAAAACCTTTTATCTTGACTCGTTTTTTTGCTATTCCAATTTAAATCTTACAATAAATCAGGCTTAAAATGCCATATTTCACATACAGGATTTACATTTTTCACATTTTTCAATTACAGGACCCCGGTGACAGATTACGAATATTTTGTTATTAGAAATAAAGTATAATCTGTAACTCTATGGGATTATGTTATAGGGTTGTGATGTTTCCTTCAAGGTATTTTGAAGAAAAATTAGTCATACAAAATAAATTATAAGTGAAATGTGGCATTTAAACCTGATTTCGTGTACTCTTTAAATTGGTATTACAAAAAACAATTCAAGATAAAACATTTTTTTTGCTTGTATACGTATAAACACTACAAAAATCATCAAGGTGCGTCTCGTGTTTTCAACTATCCAGGTTCAAACTGAAACTGTTTCTCGTTTAGAGATGAGAGAATTTGTTTTGCGAGGCAACAGAAACTTAACGAGAAGCAAACAACTTTTTGTAATGGGATTTCAATCCAAACGTCCATTTCAGCCCGTCTCTAATCTAACCGGTGCAAATCGAGAACAGGCTAAAACTATGCTCTTAAAAACAATAATTTCATTTTTTTAACATTCTTGAAGTTTTAGAGATTTTGACGCTATTTCCTAACCACAATTTAATTAGCTTTACATTGCAAATCTTAGTTATTTTTAGATGTACTATAATATTGAACATCTTAAACCTTCACCTTGAGCCACGTAAATATGTCGCTAACTTCAAGACATTTAGGATTTAAAAGCCCGTGTGTTGTATAAATGTTTGATAAGGTGGATTTGCTATAACTTACAACGTGAGGATAAGGAATGAATGATGAGTCGGAATGTTTTCATAGAAACCCCGAGAGGTATTTCGTACATACTTTAAAACAATTCACATAGCAAAACTCGAACGTAATGTATAAGTTTTGAGTTGTTGATGTTAGTTTGTTATGTTGTTAAAGTAAGCGGTTGGTTTAGTTATGAACGTGTTCTTCTATTATCACAGTTTAAGATAAGATAGTGAAGACTCTATTAACTTTAAACTGCAGCAAGTTACATGACCTGATTAGTTGATGGATTAAAGATATTGCTTCCAACGACAAGGCTCGACACTTTATAAATTATAAATATAGGCTACGTGAGTTTTGAATATCCCACCTTAACTTTTGAAAAGGAAATATTTTTAAACCCCTTGGGGCATGTTTTATAGATTTTGTTTTGATACCTTGCGTCACCAACCACCCACTCAAAACTGGGAGGCTCGCCAAATTTTAAAATACAAACCCCCTTTGTGGCACCTAAAGAAAGGTAATTTTAACCCATGTTCAACGACTCAAAGGAAAACTTTTATCTTGACTCGTTTTTGTTATTCCAATTTAAATCTTACAATAAATCAGGCTTAAATGCCCATATTTCACATACAGGATTTACATTTTCACATTTTTTAATTCAGACCCCGGTGACAGATTATATTTGTTATTAGAAATAAAGTATAATCTGTAACTCTATGGGATTATGTTATAGGGTTGTGATGTTTCCTTCAAGGTATTTTAAGAAAAATTAGTCACAAAATAAATTATAAGTGAAATGTGACATTTAAACCCGATTTCGTGTAATCTTTAAATTGGTATTACAAAAAAATTCAAGATAAAAATCTTTGTTGAATTTGTGACCATTTCCTTTGATGTGCCGCAAGGTTTGTACTTTTATTTAACTTAGGCCCTCTCCTTCGATTTTGGTGGTGTAGACGCAAAGTCAACACAAACTTCAGAATCATAAAGCATTTCCCAAAGAAGTTTAAAAAATATTTCCTTTTTCTAAAGTTAAGGTTGGGTGGGGGAACATTTAAAACTCACCCTGTATAAATACGTATAAACACTACAAAAAATCATCAAGGTGCGTCTCGTGTTTTCAACTATCCAGGTTCAAACTGAAACTGTTTCTCGTTTAGAGATGAGAGAATTTGTTTTGCGAGGCAACAGAAACTTAACGAGAAGCAAACAACTTTTTGTAATGGGATTTCAATCCAAACGTCCATTTCAGCCCATCTCTAATCTAACCGGTACAAATCGAGAACAGGCAAAAACTATGCTCTTAAAAACGATAATTTCATCTTTTTTACTTCAACCAAAATATCATAGTTTGTAACTAAATCCTTTACCCTTGAACCCCTCACTTTATACAACTTATTCAACAGTTGAAATGTTTACGTTAAATTTGTATCAAATACTAGTTAAATAATCATTAATCTAAAACACTATTACAAACCGTACAGTCAACTTTCATATACATATGTTATTGCTAGTTAGTATAGTAATATGCTATACTAACTAGCATGTGTAGTAATATGTTAACTAGCAAATAGTAATAACAAATAGTAATAGTAGCAAACTATCTGAGGTTATCGATAAAAGAAACCCTGAAACCCAGTTAATAGAAACCCTACAGAAATCTATTTCTTCGTTATAAAGGAAATGGCCTTTCGACTTAATCCTACCATCATGGAGTAGCGAAATCAGAAAACAGCTCGAACTTGTCTGGTTGGGGTTTGTCAATAAAATAAACCCAGAAACATAGGTAAAAGAAACCTCTACAGACATGCATTTCCCCGTTATAAAAGAAGGGATAGTTCAATCACCAAATTCATCACCGAGCGTGGTTGTCATATCGTGCCTTTCCACCCGTCCCGCTTCAACACCTTAGCCACTCTGCACCCCGCACGACTTGGCAACAGCGCTTGGTGTCGCGTCTAAACTTCAAAACACTTCCTTGTCCCATCGGACCTCTGTAACAGCTCTACTCTCTGTGCCTGATGGTGACAATGAATTCTAAAGATTGGAGATAGAGGGAGAGAGTACGGTGTGAGGAGGAGGGAAGGTGGAATTCCAGTAGTGTTCGTCCCTGACTGGGATGTCTCTTCCCCAGGTAAGGGATGGAGGAATGCGTGGATTGCTCGGGCTGGAATTTCTCCCGTGTCACTCACATTATTAGCTGCTGGTTTTCCCTTTAACTGCGTTTATACGTTTTCCACTGCAACATCTGGCAGTGATTCATCTCAATCTAAATATCAAGAACAAGAGACATTGTTTGAGATCCAAATTTGGTAAAACAATATCAAAATTGCTTACACGCAAAAGTTATTGCCCTTGCAAACTTGGACCATGCTGCAAACACGTTTTCAACGTTCATTAGGCTGTGGTTTTCCAGTAACTTTGTTTGAAGTGTTCAAAAATTTTATTAGTGGATTTATTATTGAGTGTCCGAAGTAAGGCGAAAGAGAAACATTTAAATGGATCGCGGAAGATGTACAGACGCACACGTACGTGTATGATAGAAACACATTTAGACAAAAGGTAATTCAACATTGTGTTGTTGTGCCTCCTGGGTTAATTTATGCCATAACGTTTTTGTATTTACCTTTGACAATTGGCACCAAATTCTTACAGGACAATTTACATCAAAGTAGGTCTATATGGATTAACTTTGGTGCCGATTGAAAAAGGTTTGACTGGAAATTTGGCGAAAAGGAAGTAACTAAACGGAAAGAACTAGGGCAACTAGCCTCATTGATGAAAGAAAAAGAGAGCTTATTCCGAAAGGACAACAAGTGTGAGTTCAAGAAACTTCTAAAGACGGCGTTAACGTACCTCTCGTGGTCTGAATGGGTCTATTCGTAAATAATATTGAAACATCTTTATGATAACTACACATGTTTCATAATTAAAGTAGTAGAAATTCTTCATTCACTATTCTCAATTCACTTCATTCACCTGGTCAAACAGTGCAGCAGTTACATTTAGTAATTATTTTCAGTTCATAATTTTTCAAATAACACTTAACTAAACTCGTATGGTAAATGGAACAGTCCACAATCAAGAAAGCAATAAATCCAGTAAGAAACAATCTGCAGTATTCTGCTAGGGTGTATCGCCGAACCACTGTCAGAAGATAGCATTGTTTAACCAACAAAAGCCTTTAACAATATACTCGTACAGCTTATCTTAAACAGTTCACTCTACAAACCTGACATTGAGTGTAGACTGTTAGACTCGCTGTTTAAGATGAAAAGCAAACAGTTTTCTGTTACAGATTAACAATGAGAACGACCTACTTACTGATCGCATGTAGCATATACCAAAGATTATGTTAAAATAGCATAAAATAATATGTGCATTGTATTCAACCAACTATCGTATATTTTTATTCAACCTCTCTGTGTTTTGTTTATTAGCACGGGTAAAATTCACAGACAAAATTATTGAAACAAGTAAACTTTTTCTTAAGAACACAAACAGTGAATTCGGCACTACCTTAGAAAAGGATTCGTGGACACAAAAGCTTGGTAAATTACGTCCATTGATCTCCATTCTTTTCCTCCTTCCCACGGAAGTGAACCCACCTAAAGAAACATTTGTTAACTTTAAATGTAGCCGTTAGAGAAGTAGTACAAGACTGGTTACATTAATTTTCTAACACTTGGACATACATTATTAGTTGTCCTCCTAGGTTCGATATTATTTTGTTGGGCCAAAGTTATTTTTTAATGCTTTCAAATAAGTTTTCTGTTGTATAACTCAGTATTGTTTGTTTTTTTTTAGTTTGATAACACAACACAGTTTGATATTTTTTGCACTCTCCTAACCTCTGTTAGCAGTTTAGGGGAAGGATGGCCAGGTGTTAATCCCTAACACAAGGTCAAATACGAGTATTGACATCTGATCGCCAGTGTGCCAAGAGTGCGACTGTGCCAGGAAATATTCGGAGAGCCTTTTTTTTACTGTCTACGCCAACAGCATTTTTATTAGAGACTCAATTTAGGTTTTTGTTTGCACCACAAAATGCTTTTAAGGAAAGGGGTCCAAACCCTTGTGCCTGCGCCGAGAATCGAAACTGCGACCTTGCGCTTTGTACGTGGCTCAACCCACTGACCCACGGACGGCATTATTGTTGTTAATGGTCACCACAAATATAGGTTGATTCTGTGATTTGTTTCCGTAGTAAAGTGTAGTAGTTGTAAGGATTAGAATATTTTTTAGGCTAAAGAGTAAGAGGTTCACCACAGCAATCAAATGAATGAAACAGCAATATCTACGAAAATTCCTGGCATCTATACAGATCACAAGGAGTTACAGATAAATGGCTCAGATATCCTTCATTTATGGCAAGTAGCCAGCCTGCTGTAGGCTGTTTGGAAATGGGGCGTGTGAGTGTATCTTGGCTGAGGATAATACTGGGCCTTTTAAATGATTCATCAGGTTTTGAAATCTTATATTTACGTTATCTGAGTTGTGCTGGGAATCATATCAATTGAAATAAAATATGTTAAGTTTGATTTAATATCCACACAAGTTTTTGGAAAGATGTTTACGCGCATTAAAAGGTTTTGTGTTGAATTGCATATTTAAAAGGGTATTTAAAAACAGTTCACAGCCTAGATAGCTCCTCACGTGGGTTTATTTAAATATGACTTTTCGCTAATTTGTTTTCCAAGTTTGTTGACAAATAACCACAAAAAATACGAGTTCATTTAAAATTGTCTGGAGTTAAGGGAAAAGCAACAGTTTTGAAAACCAACTTTATACGATTTTCAACTTGTGTGTTAATATCTTAGTCAAAATTAGAGACACCATGTCTGTCCTTAGTGATATGAACTAAATTGTTAAAAAACATTCTTCGTTATACAGCAGTTTCAATAGTAAGTAAATAACAGTTTCTAAACAGATTGTCTATAGTGTTTAATTGCTTAACAAAAACAGCCTCAGATATACGAGTAGTTTTACTTTTTATTTGTCATAATTAACAACTAAGATTCCGAGTTTATACATCGTTAACACTTTTCTACGATTTCTAGAAGCTCACAAAATTAAGCAGAAGAAAACCACACGGATGAGCCACAGCCAATGAGAACACCGACAGTTGGCATCCCTGCTCCAATGTACAGTTGGCAGCCCTGCCACCAATAGGATAGCAGACAGCGAGTAGGCTATCTCAGTTTCAGCCAATCAGTGACCCGAAGATATCCACAGCGAGTCCGAAATATCTCAAACTAATTATTTTGATGTTTTCAATGGTGAGAACCGGAAGAACTACCATTATAGCTGAGAAGTAAAGTGAGTAATTTCACAAGCATATTTACCAAGAGACAGCGTGTTCACGCCACCCTCATTCATACATAGTTGATTGGGCCCATTAGGCGCTCGGGGCATTCGACTACTAATTGGTCGATAACACATTAGCCACTACCTGATGCCTGGCTGTTGTTGTTACTGTTCAATTCCATCAGAATGCAAATGAACCTAGTTTATTTTTTTAGTTTGTTTTGGTTTTATGCTGGGCAAATAGCTATTGATGTAGCCATAAAAGATATTATAAAACACTAATTGGCTTATCACCTTCTTTTAATAAAAATCTTGAATATGTGAAATTATATTTCGGCTTCATATACAGATACTATCTTAGATAAAATATAACAAGACAAACCATTACAAAGACAATCACAGTAGTTAAAACTTTAAATCATATTGTTATACACATAGAAAGAAAGGGATAACCTATTGAATTTTGGCCAATAATATGACGGTTATAGTTTCAAGATTTCTTTCAACAAGTTGCAAATTATCTTCCTATGTTCCAAATAGGATTTATGGTATTGGAGGGTTCGCTGAAATGTGAACTCAGGAGTTTACAGACCATTTAAAATGTCTTTTAAACTGACTTTCAAACTAAACGTTTTAATTAGATTGTTTAAGCAGTAAATCTAATTTTATTGTTCAGTTAGATAAAAATTTCCTCTTTTTAAGATTCGTCTGTCAACTTCTAGGTATAGTTTCAAAGATAATGAGTATATCTAGGGCAGCCATCTTGGCCACGTAACGGACTTGACGAGGATTGACGTTAAGTTATGTTAGGTTTGGTGAAAACAGGTGAAATAAGAAACCTCGGAAATATAGTTGGGAGTTAGGGCAACAAAAGTTGACAATTCAAACTGCAGTCTTGCACTAAACGCAGTCGACAAAATATAAAAATCTGGAAAAATTTCAATTTTATATTTAGAGTGTAAGAAGGCTAGCCCAGTATAGCCTTAATATAATGTTTAACCCCGTCCTTGCCCTGTCATCTCATTCACTTTACAAGCTCGTTCAATGAACCTGGCCTCTCAAAGGAGGCGAACTTGTTATTTTTGTCTCAAGCTTTACTTTGTCACTCCTAAAGAAAATGCTATGCTGTGATCCTACAGAAGGTTTTGCAGTAAAACTACAAAATGGGCTTCGAGCATTGATTTTACTAACTCGTAATGGCTATTCAAATGTTCTAAATTTTGTTTCTTTTTCTTATCGAACCGTTTTAAATTTAAATATAAAGTCTGAAGTTGTTCTCAAGTACTGTTAACTATAACACATTACTACTGTTTGAGTAGTCAGTCATGAATGGTTATTTAGTGATAAGATAAGACCTTAATTAGTGTCAGCCTTCTTGTGTTGTTGTTCACTGCAAAGGGAATTAATTAGCCTACCTAGTTCAATACTGGGCCTTATTGAGAAGTTTAAACCGTCGGTCTATTGAGAATTACGAAATTTGACCTCCTTTTCTCTTAGGCTTGTATTGAGTGAATCAAGTGCTGAGTGCATGATTTCAAATTCACAGGATGTCCATAACATCTCTGAGAGTATTTCCAGCATTGTGGGTCAATATCTACAACTGCCACCATTTTGTTTTTCATGTTCTATTTTAAAGTTGAAAAACTAGTAAACGCCCTACGTACATCAACATGAGAATTATCACGAGCTTTTTTAACTCATAATAATAATATTACACTCTAAAACAAGAAGTGTAGGCCACTCGGGAAGAGTAACATTTCGCTCTTTTGGTGTTGAAACCCAGCCACTTTGATTTAAGAGCGGCTCAATTTTCACTCATTGGGAGTGGTTTTCATTTTTTAGTATTTAAAGGGTAGCAAAGGTAATGTTATGATAGGTAGATTGGGCAGAGATGTCGAATTGCTGAGGCAGGAAAATCAAAATAGTTGCGGCAGCTCAAGCATAAATAGGATATTTCTCCTATTTATCTCCGGTTATCTGCTAAAGTTATAAAGTTATGCTTACAGCATTTCTGTAAAATTTGTTGTTTGCCAACCAGTTTTGGTAACTGAAAGCTGTGTATTGTTTTAAACTTGACCGTGGTGTTATCAAAGCATGCGCAAATTTTCACAATGATATGAAAAACAGTTTTCGTGTTTGTA
Organism: Matsumurasca onukii; assembly: GCA_018831715.1. Taxonomy (NCBI): domain Eukaryota; kingdom Metazoa; phylum Arthropoda; class Insecta; order Hemiptera; family Cicadellidae; genus Matsumurasca; species Matsumurasca onukii. The sequence goes on along the minus strand of CM032061.1, from coordinate 51,974,438 downwards.
ACATAAAAGTAGAACACACACATAACACAGTGGTTGGATTAGTAACTATTGACTTTTTTATTGAGTTCTATGATGATTTTTTGTGATTATATCTACGACGTTTTACCTAAGACCTCAGAAACCCTTTATGCACTGAATATAATGTTTTCAATAGACCAGTTAGTTCTAAGAATTATCCATTGTAAACTTAATCAAAGTTTAGCTTTGATGGATGACTCCAAGAGTGGTTCCAAAAGCTTTCGTTGAGAACGTCTTTGATCATCAAGAAAACTATTTCCTCTTCAATTGAGCTATAGTTTTATCCGAACTTTGCTTAGCTTCTTTATTTTAACATTAAGCTGTTCTGAAATGATAAATCAAAGAAAGGTTTATCTCGATTTAAATGTAGCATAAGCTGAGTTTTATTACTTCACTATACGGGTCAACACATTATAATTATGTCCATTAAAACCCATTAAAAAGCCATATGAGAAATATTTATTGGGAAATGGTGGTTGAGAAAAGTCCAATGATCGCAGCAACACGTATACTGACGAGTATTGTGTTCCATCTGCGAGTACTGTAACATAGGTGTGTGTAGGTATATTTTAATAAAACTGCAAATTTAAAGTAAACAAAAATTTTGCTTATATCTTTAGAAAAACCATTTGGTTTGCCTGTTAGTTCACCATCTTCTCCTTATAAGTGACTACCTTGTGAGTTACTTCCGCCGTTCCGGCCGTTCTTACAGCCCGCTTTGGTATTTTAAGGATGTTATACTCGTATGGATGGACACAATGCGAGATTAGCTTAACCCTTAAACAAAGTTTCACCGCCATAGTTTCAGCCAATTTTGACCATAAGCTGTCCAAAATGTCTAAAACTGTGTTTGGTGGTGAATCCCGTTGGCCATACAGTATTGTACCTGACGCACCATGAGCCTGTTTCTCCACGCTGAAGCAAGCTTTCCGAGCAAACGGTTGAAGGTATGACAAAAGTGCTAAGTACCGTTTGTATAGAGGATTAAATTTTAAAGCTCCTATGGCCTGTCGAAACTTAAATTTCTGTTACGGTTTTTCTAGAATTTCACCTTACAGTATCGGGCTTATACATTTTCATACGTAGTGAAGTCTTACCAATGACCACCATCTTGAAAATAATAAAATTATCGAACATTTTAATAGCCTATGTGTTGGCAGGTAACTAAGGCAAATTCCTGTAAAATTGCATCAAATTAGGTGCTGCAGTATTTTCTGATTAAAGAACAGACAGATCTCATTTTTATATATTAGTATAGATAGATATCCCACAGTAAGTGCAAACTTGTTTACTGTCAGAAAGCACTGAGCCAAAAGACTAGACAACACTCTTCAGTTATGTCATATCAGTTGTGTGTCATTTCAGTTGTACAGCTGTGAACTGAAGGCCAGTAATTCATTGAAGACTGGCAGTTCATTGCCATAGTTCTCGTAAAGCTTACAAAACCTAGCACTTTAGCGAATTCCCTTTGGAAAAATGAGATTCGAATTTATAACGTACATTCTAAATATGAAGTAGTGAAAACCACTCAGAACGAGTGAAATTTCGCTTTTTTGGGTGTTAAAACCCAGCCACTCTCATTAAAGAGTGGCTCGATTTCCACTATTTTGGAGTGATGTTCACGCTTTTATATTTAGAGTGTAAGCAAGGTAACTCCAAGCTCGGAACATTAAATAAACACCGATCCCGACCCCTAGAATACGTTTCGGAATTTTTCAAAATTGTGTTTGAGCGTAGCAAACATCCTTATAGCGCCCATGATAATAGAGCACGAAAAGCTAAGGCTGTGAGCGGAGTGAATTATAGAGTAACAAATTGCAAATGAAATTCTCTTCACTTATGCCAGCGGTGCTTTAGCACTTGGCTGCGTGTCGGCCTGGTTTTTAGCTTTCGTTCTGATAATGTACAATTGTATATTTTGGAGGGTTAATTTAGCAGCCATATCATAATCCTTATCATAACTGCGAGCTAAACAAAGCAACTGTGCCTAAGCTCAAGACCAGGGGTTCACATTAATCGGTCATTTGTATGCCAAGTGAAGTGAGACGCACTTTTATTATGAGACCTCCTTCACCCACGCCTAGGTGAGCGAAGCCAGTACTTATAGGCGTCCCCTAAAGGGTTGGGGCCTAAAAGAAACAAAAATACTACAAATCTTGATATTAAGTAAATTTATCGTGAGATGGAAATCGTTTACTTTACATCCATCAAGACTTCCTTCAATTGCCTCTTGAAGGACTGTGTTCAAATACCAACGTTTGTTCTTCAATGTGGCAAAAAGACCACTTCAAAGCCGTTCTCCACACTGAAGGAGGTGATTATCTGAGAATGTTGTGTGGTGTCTAGGGACTCTGATACTGTCTCTTGTTTCTATTGCGTAGGTTGAATTTACGATTTGCTAAAGGTGTAGAAAATAAACCAGGATTGTTCTTAATGTCGAGGTTGTCTAAGTGTCGAGATTTTGTGACTAGACTTCGTAGCTTGACTAAAAATAAACGTTGAACGTAGTCATCTGTTTTGCAATACTTAAATAGTGTTCTGTCCAAGATGAACTGAGCCTCCACTGAGGAATACCATCAGGCAAATGAGTATAAACAATGTATTAACTAATATACCAAAAGAGTATTTTTGGCTTATCTTTTACGTTTTTTTTCTTTGAATAATTATTGACTCACTTGATAAACATGTAGACTCCAGTGGGTTCCATAGCCCTGGAGATTCCTTTCCAGGAGGCCAGCATGCTGTACTTCTGCTTGGCGGTGAGGGGGAGGCGAGGGTCCGGTGGAGCGGGGGCCGGGGGGTCCTCCGTGCCCCTGTTGGGGCCCCCGTCAGAGCCCCCACGCTGGACCAAAGCGAGTTTACCTAGTTCACAACCCATCTCGGGCAAATCAACACACACGCGCACAAGTCACTACACCTCACTAGTTCTGCCTCGGGGACACATACTGAGGCTGATAACAGTGATAACACTGACAGTGGCAGTCAGCTGTGCTGGCCTGGACTGTGACTGGGAGCACGGCTGAGAGCAGCGCACACCTCTGCGCGCCCGTGCGCACCGCCACCCCACCGCCACCTGGCCGCCCCACACACTGTGCCTCGGCCTCTCTCTTAGTTTATTTATTGATTTAGGATAAGGAGATGCTTCACTAAGAGTAATATTTGTGGAGAAATCAGCGTTTTTAATTTTGTTCTTGACGTTTGCCCAACACTGATACTCGATGCATTTACTCTGGTTGAAGACATTTTGAATAATTGGATCGTTGGGTGGAATACATACTTTCCATTCAAACTTTATCATTTTTTGGTTCAAAGAAAACGACCCCTATCACCAAATGTACCAACAGGTGGGGGAAATAACCCATACCTCATATTATAGCTAAAAGACGTACGTTTTGTAAAAAATGGAGCAATTTAAAAAGTATCGATTTTGAACTAAGATACGATTTGACAATTTGATCCAGGTTCAAGGTTAGTATTATATCAATGCGATTTTTAATTGGGCATTTATTACTGTGTGAATCCTTCTACCATCCCAATCCCTTATTATATACCAAAGATCATAAACAATTTCATCTCGGTTTAAAAAACTCCCCATTCATTGCTGCTCTATTTATACCTCTTCAAGGCTTTAAGATTGAGTTTAAGATTAAGTTTAATAGGCGTGTACATCTTTGAAACCTTAAAAATCGAATGTTAAATAAATTTTGAGCTAGATATTTCAAACTTAAACGCTTTAAACTTAGGTCCAATTTCGTAAAAGAAGTTTTGTCAGGTCTCGTTTACAAACCCAAAGATCAATAATAAAACAACCAAATAAGATAGACAGGTTTAATTTGCTGCAGAAGTGTGTTAAAGTAGGACCTTTACAATGACGGTTCGACATGTATAACGTTTTTATTTCAAGATTTCTCAAAAGCTATCCCCATTCCCCAAAGAGGTAATTTTTAGGGGTATTTTCATTCGTTAGGGTTCATTTTTAAAGTTAACAATATTTTTCCTGGGTTCTTTGGGGATAAAGGTAGGGAATCTTAAATAAAGAAACATCAAAATCGGAGTTTATTTGGAGTATACTAGATAGTGAAGTTCTAATCTTATTATAGTGCTGAGATAGTAGCTAAATATAGTTGGTCTATTACACGGTATGTTTCAAGCTTCTCAAACCAGAAAGTTGTAATGAAATATGCACGATGTACACTTACGAGCGAATTCCAGTGTGACCCTTTTTACAACACCTCCTCAATTTCCTTGGTTTTCGGTGTGGTAAAAGTTTGGTATTCTGAAGGTATTGCTGAAATTAATGACCCTCTGAGTTAACTCATATGAGTAGGGGCTTTAGCGAGCAGAACTCATAGAGATGCAAAGTTAAAATCATCCAAATATGTATTTAACCTTTAGAGTATCGTAACGTAAATTTTAGGTAGAGTTACTCTTCATAATTAAGTAACCTTCATAAAAACATTTGATAGAAAATCTTCCATGTTGTGTTTTTAATAGTTATACATGAGTTTTTATTATCGAAGCGAATCTTTATATCTTGAAGGTTTTAGACGAAGGCAACGTTTTGTATTCAAATTTATCTTGAATGAAGAAACAATTTACCTAAGAGTAAAAAGCAAACTAGTATCAAAGCTGAATTTGCAACGCTAAGCCTCGTGTTCCGTTTATAATCAGATTAAAGTATGGAGTCGCATGTATTTATTTTACGTCAACGTATACGTAGGTATGATTTTAAATCATTCTGTGTAGTAAATATTAGTGAAAGAGTTTTTGAATGTTTATTCATATATAACTGTTGGCTTTGGGATAGCTCAGAGCTCTTTGAGAATATGTCCAGGTATTGTTCAAAATACATAATGTATAACGTCCAAATCACTTTCCTTGTCTGCCATTATTTTATATTTTTATTTATTTTAGTTTGAAATATTGCTTTAATTGTTGTTTTTTTATTTAAAAACAAAACACGCACGTTTTGTTTGGTGTGTTTGACTGTTCAGCATGCGATGATTTATTTAAAGCTAGCTCATTTTAATACTTTAGCTACTTTTCACCTGAAACGAGATCAGATTGCAGATGCCGAAATTTCGTGTTCTTTCTCGATCACTAACGATAAAAACCTCTGCAATAATTTTTAAACTCTAAAATTAACTATAACAACTCATTATAACAACTAGAGTCTCTAGTCTTTAAAATTGCTTAAGATTTATCGACAAATCTTTTTAAAATAACTATTTGCCATACAAACCATTTAAGTAGTTTCCAATCTGAAATATTGAACTGTAGGTCTCAGATAGATTAATATAGCCGCGCCAACTGTATCTAATTCAAGGGGATCATCGGTTTGGCTCGATTCCCTCAAAGGCTAAGCTTCAATCCCCTGCCTCATCCAACCTTTCATTAACAACATAGTCACGTGACTCAATAATGTAAGTCCCTTCATTTATACAGGGTGGGAACTTTATCGCGGGCTTTAGGGATGTCCATGTTTATTGTCCACGTCGTTTGGCAAACTGCACTGATCGAGGTATAAAGCTGAAATTTGCTGCACAACTAGACTTTTTGAAATAATTTTGTCATATATTTTTCATGCCCAAAAAGCGATCTACTCACGCCCAAACTCGATGTAATATACTAAAGTTTATTTTTTGAACACAAACTATATCGCAAACCGCAGTTTTGAGAAGTTGATCAATCAAAATTTATTTTTGTTTAAAGTTTCAAAAGTTTTAACAGCAATCACTTTCAATGGAGTAGTTTGGTAAAAATAAAGTTTGCAGCACTGTTTTTGGCGAAAAATGCTTTTTCCAGTGTGCGGTTTTTAAATACTTTAAACGACAATAACTTTTGACTGACAAATTTCTCAGAGGTGCCGTTTGCAGAATTGTTAGCATTGAAAAAATACCTTTTCAACAATATGCAGGGATCAATAGCAATCTACATTTTCTACAAAATCCGTTCTACTAACTCCAATGGCACCATCGAGCTAACAACCTCGTCCTGTATATAAACATTGTTTAACTGTTTTTTAATAAAGTTTTATTCATAATTTAGGATTTAGAACCATCGTCTTGTAAAACTGTACATCTCCTGCGTGAAACAGTTGAACTCACAGGTTCGCTATGTAAAACGGGGACATTTATAAAACTGCGCTAATATTAGTACTTGTATTACTATAACTACTAATATTACTAAATGGTCTTGAAACGAGCTTTACTCGATGCCTACGTCTGAAAATACGACCTATCGTTTAGTTTCTGCAACCTTTTAAATGTGTCACAAATACAAGTATTAAACTAGTAGACATTTTAGGTTTTAGGCATTTTATAGATCACTTTTTGGCAGTTTCAATCGAAAACTTGGTGAAAACTAATCTGTTTCAACTAAAGGTAAAAAGGCTTATCGTCAGCTCTATACTTTCATCGGTGTAATTTTCCAAGCAATGTGAAGATTAACATGACTATCTCTATGACCCGCGGTTAAATTGTCTGTACTTCGTTGTGCTTTCAGTATTTTGGCCCTAAAATGTACTTTTTTCTCCGTGTGTATAATAAACCTACCAAAAGATTCAATTCGTTACTCATGACGTATGTTAATTTATAAAATCCTGACTAAAATTACATGAATGTTACTTGATTATTTTTGGAATAATCAATAGAAGGCTATCAATATTATAGCCCTGTGCACTGTAGTAGGAACTTAAACAAAAAGCCCTTACACGAAACCTTCTTCTTCTTGATTACATTTAATCACATGTAAGCCATCGACATCAGACAAACGCGAGCATGTGGTACCGAGGGGGAGAATGAGGGCGAGAGAGAGCAATGCTAACTGTGCTCGGGCTGCCACAACTATGTTGATTTTGTTGCCTCAGCCATTCGGCATCCATGAGCTCTCTACCTTTGCTAAAACGTATTTAAAAGTAATGTACCTCGAAAAATGTATGACCCTTGTTTAATTTAATTTTAGCTTACTTGATAAACATGTAGACCCCGGTAGGCTCGAGCGCCCTGAAGATCCCCTTCCACGAGGCGAGCTGGATGTACTTCTGTCTGGGGGTGTGAGGGAGCCTAGGGTCCAAGGGGGCAGGGGGTGGAGGCTCCTCTGTCGTGGTCATGGGCTCCTCGGAGCTCCTCCTGTGCACCAGAGCTAGCTTTCCTAGTTCACACCCCATCAGTGAGCACGTAAACACAACACTAGCGCACTCTGACGACGTGTTGCGACGAACTACACGATGTGACTGCGCACTCGTGTCTCCTGGCTAGACCTTCGCGCGTACATGATGTGACTGTGGGAGCGTCAGTCATGGTGGCCTGAGAGTGCAAGCGTAAACATACCCTCAGAGTCAAAGTTCGGTCCACTTTCTCTGCGGTAGATAACTACCCTAGAGTGTTTGCTTTTTGCTATTGATCCTTAATGGTTTAACCATTTTATTTTATTTGTAACGAAACTTTTCGGGGTAATCTCCTAAATGTTCTCTCGTGGTGAGTTTCAAAATAACAATAACGCCTTAATATCTTAAAGGCTCACCTTAATATCTGAACCCGCAGGTCTAAAACAGTGTAACGGTCATGTACTGAATCTACTAGAACAGTGAAACATCCATAAACGTTTAGTAAATTAGGAACTTATGCTGATTTTGTATTCAAAATACTGTCCTACTCAGGTAACTGTGTTAGCCTGTTTTGGGTGATTTATTCAAACATTTCCCACGGGTTGGCTTTATTGGCTTTACAAAAGATGACTAAACACACATTTTTTACAACATTTAACTTTTTAACGTACGAGTAATCAAAACTATTGCAAACTTGTACAGGAAAACTGTGCACACCTACATTTTAAAATGTAAAACTGTTGACATTACTTTGCCTCTAAGTTTTGGACAAGAAGAAAAGCCATTCGCTCTTTTGAGACTATAATTAGGGAGAGAACTTCGAACTGGTAACATAAAATAGTGGTTTAGGAACTTTTGCCTTCACAGACACAAGTTCGTTTTTCAACAGATTACAATATGACTGACTACAGGGCTAGTACCACTTGAATGAATGAGAGATATTGAATGTTAAAATTGTATATCTGGTTGGGATTTCAATGTTGGAATGTTAGGAAAATATTAACTTTTCAAATAAAAAAACATAAATAAGGTTTTTACGCAATCAACCGTTTATACAGAGTGAGTGTTAAATGTCCTCTCCTCCCCCCTTAACTTTTGAAAAAGAGACACTTTTTAAAACCCTTTGGGTAATGATTTTGAGGTCCTAGTTTGTTTTGCGTCACTATCTCCCACCCAAAACCCGGGTGGAGGGCCCCCAAACTTTTAAATACAAATCCCCTTTGTGCACCTAAAAGAAAGAGAAAAGAAAAAATTTATATACAAACTCAATGACGAAAAGAAAATCTTTTATCTCGACTCGTTTTTGTAGTTCATATTTAAATATTACAATAAATAAGGTTTAAAATAATGCAGTCCAAACAAACAAAATTTTGTATTATGACACATGTTTCTTCAAAATAACCTATGGGATTATGTTATAGGAACGTAATGTTGCCCTCAAAAGATTTTCATGACAAAATTGTCACTAAAAGATTGTATGTGAACTGTATTATTTTAAACCTGATTTCTTGTAATCTTTAAATATGTATAACAAAACGAGTCGAGATAAAAAATGTTTCTTTGCGTCGTTGAGTTTTTATTTAATTTCCCTTTCTTCCACAAAGGGGTGGTTTGTATTTAAAACTAGTGGGCCCCCCTCCCGGTTTTTGGTGGGGTGGGTGACGCAAAGTACGTCAAAACAAACTTCAGACCCCTATAAAACATTCCCCAAAGAAGTTGAAAAATATTTTCTTTTTCAAAAGTTAAGGTGGTGGGTACATTTAAAGCTCAGCCTGTATATTAATTTTACGACTAGCTCTATTTCATACGTAAGTTAGTTAGAAATACACAGTTGACTACATACACAGGTTACTTGAATTTAACATCGCAGCCAATGGACAAATTTAACGGAGAAACAATAAATTATTAATAAACACTACCGTTGGCAACAATATGATTTACAACATCTCTTCAGATTCGTCTGAGCAATAAATGAGTACAATGTTGATTACGACTCCTACACATCGTGGTGTGGCTGCCACGACGAATTAGACTCGGCTGCCAAACTGGCAAACTGTCAGAACCTCCATCCTCGTAATTAACTTTGACAATCACGTACAAACTAATGTTCCAGTTTCAAGTAGTTGTATAGAAATAAAACATTATTCTTGCCTCTGAGACAGCAAAATTAATTTATTCTTTTACCTATCTAATGCTTCCGGTACAGACTGAGTCAATATACTAATTACCTTATTTACAGTGCCAAACGTTTCGTTCTGTTTACAATCTAACATACTTGAGTCTCAGCAAGTCCACTTATTTACAATTTATCTATTCACACCTCATTTACCTAATCAACTGGCAAACCGTCTATCCACGTAATTAACGTTGACAATCAAGTACAAATTATGCTGTAAACTTCGAGAGTGTGTATGGTAATAAAACAATATGTTAAGCGGATCCGTGGCGGATTGGTATCGCGCATGACTCCGGAGCTCATCACTCTGGTGGTGCGGGTTCGATCCCCGCAGTCACCACTTACAATTTGTAATGTGACTATACGGTGACGCTAGGTAAAGACCGAGGTTGAGTGGTAGAGAGGACTTTGTAGTCCTAACTTTGCCTCGTTAAGGAAGACAAACTTTACCTTTTTTACCGTGAGACACTTGTTAGGGAATTTCCGATATCATTTACAGATCGAAACATCGTAGAACAAAACTGGAAAGCGGTTTTGAGCTTTATAATACCTCTTGAACAGAACGCAAAAAAGGAAAACACAAGATGGTTTATATTTAACCAATTTACTTGGCATTCTCCCCCAAAACTGAATTTATAAATTTAAGAAGATTTAGTATAAACACTTACGCTGCCTAATATGTGTATATTAAAAACTCACAAAATGCATTGAGACCGACCAAGATGGATACTTGTTTTAATCATCTTGGTCTGGCTGATCGAATGTTGTTGATTTTTTGTACGCACGTTGGTTACGATAACATAAACGTGTATAACAAGTTGCACAAAGTATAGCTTAGTTTGGAACTCAATATGTCAATAAATCAATAATTTATTGCGGACACATTCAGGCTATACAATGTCAATGTTTTGATTGGTAGCTAAGAGCCGATCTGCTTTATTTATTTAATTTTGCTTATTCACTTGCTTTCACTAGTCCAAATGAGTTTTTGTCCAGTAGCTTTTTGACAGTATTTTCCGCACTATCCCTGAATACGCCATAAAACCATCCACTCTATAAAATGCTTTTGGTATTTTAGATAAGTTTTGAAGGAGGTAACCTCCTTAAATTCTATATACGTTAATCCCCTTATAGAGGAATCAACCGATCCCATTCACTGTCTCCAAATATGTTTTGAAACTAGTGGAAATCAGACTCCAAATTGTTTCTATGTTAAGTGCGAACAACAAAAGACACACAATGTTAACATACGAAAATAAGACATTCATTGTTTTATACAAACTGTTACCTGAGTAAATACCTGTGATTCGAAGACTTGCGGCTCAATATTTAAACCGATTTCCCTCTCGACCTGTTACTGTGTTGTGATTTGTGCAATGTGTGGGTTTTGTGGCTCAGAGTTTTACTTGTTTGGTCTGTTCTCTCTCACCCGTCGAGACCGTCTAAACTTAGAAACATGATGATAGGTAACAAACACTTGCAGGTGTTTAAATCATCCAAACTGAAGAAAGTGGGTCTGTGATATTTACTAGTTTGTGAAGATGGGTTTAGATTTAGGGGGGGAAGGTCGAGAATGCCTACTGTAGTCTAGCCCCCACATCTTTGGATGCGTATTTGATTTTCTCTTCTGAAAGACATTTCTTCTTGTATTCTTAAAACACAAATCGTTAGTTAATCAGTAAGAAACATACTTGGTTATCAAAGTCCTCATGCGTTTTTGTATAATTATAATTATTGTAGGCCTACATCAAGCATAACTGAAAACTGTGTACAACAGACGGTAAAAACGTACACACAATGTTCAGATTTATGCATATTTTATTCCAGTCTTTCCTAAAGTCATGATAACCTAATTATTACAGCTTTTAAGAGTGCGTAGAACAGCCGGTAAAAAGACGGTGTAATCTGACCAATCAATGTAGTCCACGGTGGTAAAAAAAAAACTACATGCTTTCAAACGGCTAGGAACTACGAAACTTCGCTTCAACTTTGAACACACGCCTCTTAGTCGGTTTAAGGGTGTTTGCTGTGTTAAAAACGGCGCCTTTGCAATCCGTTTAATTCATGGGCACCTATACTCGGTGGCAGGGAAAGGAGACGTAGCTCCCCCTGGCTTTCAGTAAAAGTACTTTAAATATTTCACATGCAATCAAAATTTTATATCAATTCTTTAAGAACAAAATGTTAACAATTTAATTATTAACATCTGAAAATTCAAGTAAATGCACATTTTTGGGCACTGTCGTTGTAACGGGAAATGGTTTAGAGAGTGCAAGTAGTAGTGCCACTGTTTTGTACGCCTACAGAGGATAAACCAGCTGCAGCAGTTGGGGCTTTGGACTCTTAAACTACTATTAACTTTAACTGTTTTGAAAAAATGCATATGATTAGTACTATTAATGAAATACATCAGTACTATTGATTTTATCCTTCTGAAACAGTTGTATCACAAATCAGTTGCTCGGGTGTGTGCGGGTGCTGTTATTCTCAAGGCATGTTACTAAAAGTCAACGATTTCAACCGAACATGTAGTTGTCAGTTGTCACACGAGAGTTCGCCAAGTTTCGTGGCCCGAGTTCGCGGATGTGAGGTGGGACCCCCCGTCTTGCACTTGCGCTCGGGCAAGGGAATGGCCTGCTCAGGCAGTATATCCTTCGTACATCGACATACTTGGACTCAGGGCACTTGCCAAGCATCTCACGCGCATGCCTGTGGCGCCATCTTTTGGAGGGAAAACTCGCGCGCTTTGCAACAAGTGTATTTTTGAATGGACCTAACAAACTTCGGAACAGTTTTCACGTTGGTGTGTAAAAGCTAAAAAGAATTAACGAGGAAGAAATGATTCTAAGCAATGGGACACAACGTAATCCGTACGTTTTCTTCATACGTACAGCAAGTAAATGGTTGCTTTGAACGGGTTTGAGTATCTAAAATTGTGCTCAAATGTAATTGATTTCTATTATTATTACTTTAATCAAAGATTATGTTATAGTAGGTTGATTGGGCATAGATGTCACATGGCTCAGGCAAGATACGTAGTTGCAACAGCCCGAGCACAGATAGCGCTGTGAGTCATCTCACACAGTCTTTCTTCCTCCTCGGCTCGACTTGCTCAAGTTTGTCCTATATCGATGACTGAAAGTAGGATTACTTAGGATTTGTAGGATTTCCTACCCTTTTTCTATAAATCCTTAACACACGAAATGTTAGGTTAACAAAATTATATACGAGTATAGAAGATGTTTTAAAGTATAATTTGGTGCTTCAAACTATAACATCTCCTGTCGCCATTTCAAAAGTTATAATCATCACCCCAGACTTTGTACATTATGGTTGACAAATCCATGTCCTTTTTAGGCACTTGCCTGATTTATTCGTCTTTTATTGGATAATTGTATGAGCTCTTTACAATATATCAGACTAGGATAGAATGTGTCTTTGTTTTTATTAATCAACGTAATATCTACGTTAGTAGATGCACTATAAAATATGGATTTACTGTCCAGTGTTAAACAAGCAGCAAAAGGCAAAATAATTAAACCCAGATTTGTATATAAACACAAAAGTATATTATCATGGACCGCTCATTTCGCCTACAGCTAAAACTGTAAAAATGTTTGTTTGTTTACCATCAATCTGCTAAATAGCTTCTGTACTGATCATTGGCTCCTTTGATCGGCAAGGGGTGAGCCTCCGTGTTGAACACCCACTGATCCAAAGGGATGACATCATCATCACTGAACAGCAGATAGAGGTACTTGAGAGTCTCCGCCAAGAAGAAGCTCTGTTGGACGTCATCTTTAGGTGACTTGGGTAAGTTGACGTACAATATTCCACTGAAGCCATTTGGAGTGTAGCAGTGTGTCTTCAACGCCTGAACGACCTCCCATCCCCACTTCCTGTACTTGGGGTCCTTCGTGACCCTCCAGAGATAGAAGTAAGTCTCCACCACCTCAGGCCGGAGGATGTAGTAGGGCACTTCGACAAACATCTCGTCATCCGTGAAAGAGAAAGTCTCTGGACCTAATCTGGATTTGGTTAAATTGTAAGATTCGTGGCAGGTGTTTGCTATCCCTTTTGCAAGGAGGAGGCAGTATTCGTCGTCTTCTTCCCCAAGAGTTTGAGTTCCCAGAGCCAGTAGACCTCCTGTGAAACACTTTAGGTGACTCATCGTGTTATCCAATCCTCCTTCTTTAAGATCAGAGAAATACACGAGACCGGAAGGAGTAGTACTCAACAAGTTGTTGATCACGGCACTCATAGCGTCCTCGTAGGTTTGTTTCAACTCTTCATCCACCTTTCCTGATCGCACCCACTCCTTCAGAAGGTACTCGAAGAAGCTGTCCCCTAAAGCTCCAATAGACGCATGATTGCCTTCCAACTGCCACGTGTCATTTGTTAAATACACCGGGTATAGTCCATCATGTTTTTCCATTTGGTGGAGGAACCTACTAATATTGCTGGTTTTTTCACGATACACTTCATCTCCAGTTACGTCTGATAAATAGTTGAATTCAAGTGATAAAGATCCATACTCGGCAAGTACTCGTGTACCAAAAGGGTGTTCACAAAGTGTAGTTTTCGGATTTATTCTAGAACAAGGTATGCCGTTCTCAAAGTTAAAAGCAGGTAACAGATATTTAGCAGTACTTTCTGCTTTGTCTTTAAACATGGTGTCACCAGTCAAGGCGTAACACGATAACAAACCACCAACTAATCTAATATTAGTCTCAAACACTGATATAAAAGAGTCTACATCTCTCAGAGTAAAGTTTTCAGCAATCCAAGCCTTGCCTAGATTGAATTCTTCAATGAGCCCCATGATGTACAGGGTATCCAGAGAATCTACTATGGTCACTCCCAAATTCCCTTTCAAGAAACTCCCTTCGTATCCCCGTTTCTTCAACGGCCGCAACTCATTCTGACCCCAAGCGTACTTCTTGTAACTCTCCCAAGCATGCTTCATCATCTGTTTCACCGTTTCTCTTCTTACAGCCACGTCATCAACCTCTCCCAACTCTGCAGTCTCCAGCAACCCTCTACCAGCTTCCTTGTCGGCCAGCACGTAGAAGTGCAACACTGTCACGGTGACCAGAAGAACTGCCACTACCAATGCTGCCAACCTCGCGGCCACACGCAGCGACACTACTCTGAGTAGCCACGGACGTCTAGGCATGTCTGCCTCAGAGTACACACCGCGGTCGACTGATAACAGTTGTGATAAGAGCGTGTAATAAAGCGCCACACGACTACTGCCGTGCTCTCTCTGAATTGGTTTGATTTGTCGCAACTTTCTTTTCAACTGTGTATTCAAATTTGTTTGAATGATTGTAGTCTATTATTTTGAACTTGTTTGGTTTTTAAGAAATTAATTTGAAAATTGTTGGTGGTTTTGTTTATTACAGGTTGTCTTTGTGGATAGACTAGTTGGAAATCCGTCTTAACATTTAGTTACGTTAGTTTTCTCTTCAAAAGGATTGTTTTCTGTCCAAAATCTGTGGGTCAAATTGAAGTACTGAAAGAACTTTCTTGGTTCAGCCCAACAAAAGTTAGAACTTAGAAGCTATATCTCGGAAATATCAAATCCAAGCACATTAGTATAAGTAGATTTTACAAATGTTCGTCCTTTTATGACACAGAGTAATTCAGTTTAGTGTAAATCTCTCATGAACTTAATTCCTTCACCATGAGTAACAACTTAGCCACGACAAAACCTCCCCTATGGCTCAGGTCCGTCGCATAACAAATAGTTCTATTTAAGAAAAGGATTTGGCATTGATCTTTACAACCTAGCAAGCGCAAATACTGAATAGATTGTGTATTTTTCAAATATCCTACTTTTGTATTAGTAGGTATTAAAACTTACCTAGATAAATTATAAAATTAAATAAGTGGAAACATGACTTATATTTGCCATTAACTATTTACAAATATTGTTGAACCCAAAACAAACTTAACATATGATTTTTATAAGTACAGTTAAGTTGTTCGCCACACGGTAGTTTACCCCGCTGGGAGTAAAAAACCAATAAAAAGAAAAATTGAACAATAAGGGGTTATTGATTATTATACACTTTAGGGTGAAGATCTTTCTTCCTGAACGGCTCGTCCTTATATTTTCCATAGTGTCATCGAAATCCTCTTCAAAGTGAACGGACTTCTTTTTCTTTTTGTCCGTCTGACATCCATTAGGCTGTAGTTTCTCATTTTGTTGGTATAGTTGTGATATAAGGAGATAATCGTATTGATTTGTTGGAGGATCATATGTCGAGGAAAGGATAAAGGCTGGTTTAACTCTGTCCATGGACACCCGTCTTTCCTTCCCACCTGCTAATATTGTTATGGTTTTGTCCTCTCTGGATATCACCTTGTATGGTCCAGTGTATGGTTGTTTTAGGGACCTTCGAATCGGGACCTGTTTGAGGAAAATATGGGAACAATCTTTCAATTCTTTGAAAATAAAGTAATCTGTTTCCATGGGTCATAAAGCAGCTACTGGTCTTATCTTTGAGATAAGGTTATGCAATCTTGATTTGAAACTATTGAAGTCAACAGCCTTCTTATGTATGTTGGTCGGTTTTAACATTTCAGCAGGCAATCGTAAAGATTCGCCGTAAACAAGATCGTCAGGTGATGCGTTTATATATTTTTTGTAGGCCGAATGCATTCCCTGTAAAACTTACCTAGATAAATTACAAAATTAGTTAAGTGGAAAAATTACTTATATTTACCATTAACTATTTACAAATATTGTTGAACCCAAAACAAACTTAACATATGATTTTTATAAGTACAGTTGTTCACCACATATTCAACACTTGAAAAGACACTTCTACAAGGACTTAAACCTGTTTTATAGACCTACTAATTTGTCGGGATAAAAGATCGCACTCTGTACTTTAAGCCAGATTATGATGAAAGACCATTGTCAAAACCACAAACCTGATTTGAGTAAAAGTATTAAACACTTAAATGAATTATATTAACCGAATTTTACTACGACTAATTTTACGATTTCAGTCGCCTCTAATTGTCTTTTTGATCCTCATTTGTTTAACCTCCTCATGTGCGCCTTTGACGTTGAACTTTAGGTCGTATCAAAAGGTTTCACTTTAGGACCTTGCGATGAAATAGGCTACTTTTATTGAACATAAAACATGTTGAGTAGTGTAATATTAGATAGTGAACTAATATGTTAATAGTCATAGATAGCTGAATTTGTGACCTATTCAGACCTGTGAATGCCCGGAACCTTTATTGTGGGCAAATTTAGAAGAAGAAAGAAAGTATTTTATTTCATCTTAAAGAATAAAAAAAACATTAATCAACAATTAAAATATAACAATATGTATAAAGGTGTAAGTATAAGGAAACAACTAAAACAAATATATAGGTACCTTATATACACAAACAAAACTTAATTAAGTAAAAGTAACCGCGGGGTAGTGGTAGGTGAACTTTTGAAATATTAATTTCACCCCATCACGTGACCCCTCATTTGAAAGGGTATAAAAGTACAAATTCGATGTTATAATTTTTTTATACATTGCTATTCCCTTGTTCTAAATTGCAGCCCAATTTGTGTTTTATTGTTTGAGCAGATCAACGGGCGCAGTCGCTATCGTTTCAAAATTAAAAAATATATATTTTGGGTCATTAGAGCTTTAAAATGATATGTTACAATTCGGATTTTGCACACGTTTGAAAACCACCACGCCTTTTTTCAAAAATCACTAGTTTTTTAAGGTTTGAGAAATTTATCATGTGGTATCATTTTAAACCTTAAATGACCCAAAAACTTTCTTTTTAAATGACAAAAGCACTTCAGATGACCCTTATTACATATGCCAATGCATGTTTAAAAACTTTCATTTGTTCTAAAGTTAAGAAGGGGAAAGGGTCAGACTTTTTGGACACCTGGTTTATGCATAAATTGTGAGTATTTGCAATAATTAAAACGCCAGTTCAAATATTTCTCTTGGTCTAAAATTAGCAATAGTTCTTAGTAGTTGATTTTTAATGTTATATACTCTTTAAAGACGAATATCTTCAGCACCATTCTAGGCTAATATTCCATATCCTATTTTGGATTCAAACAGAAGGGACCGAATTAGTTCCCGTTTAGTTTTTGACCGAATTGGTTCCCAGACTGCCTCAGGTATAAGCACTGCATCGTGCCATCGTATGCAGTAGCCTACAATGAGCTTTGCTAGGTCATGCATTGGAATGTAAGAACAAATTGCATTCAAGGAAGGTGTTCAGTTATGAATATTAATTTTCCAGTAGAGGCTATTATCATCCATAATGATTCCTAAATTGTTTAATGGGAGTTGTAGTTTGAATGTTGGGAAGCCTAGTAGTGATTTTTTCCGGTATAAAAAAGTTTAGATTCACTTAGTTTATTACCATCGCAATACTGTCCACTGTCCAGCCATTATATAAAATAGCTCAGTATTCACGATTTTGCTATTCCAATATTTAGATACTTTCTTGCTGATGATCTAAACTGGCACTGTGAATGGAGGGCGATATTAATTTTGAGAAGCCACCATATAAGTCATTTCCCATTAGTAGTCGAGCTATTATACTCTAAATGTATAGAATTTTCCATTTTAACACTTAGATATTGTATCATGAATGACATAAGGTCATTTATATTGGTAATTTTATTTCGTATCTTTTAATTTTGAAGTTAATTTTGGTGCCTTCTTCTTTGACTCAGATTGTGCCAGGCGTTAAATATATTTTATTTCACCGATGCTTTTCTTCCGAAGAATGGAGCTATTAATCCTGCAGCATATACAAGAAACAACTTAAGAGGCCCTGTACTCTGATCCGAGGCCGGGCGCGTAGTGCCGCTTATAACATGGGACAAACCTTAACACTGTGGTTTCACAAAGCCATGGCACAAATTGAGAAAAGTGCCACTGTCGGATTAAATAACTAACTCACTGCAAACAAACTATTTTAAAGTTTAGTGTAAATTTCGATATTTAGAATGTATTTACGATTTGTTTTAATGAAAATCATTTCTGTAAATACATTCTAAAAATCGAAATTTACTACAAACGTCCGGCCTCGGATCAAGTACAGGGCCTCTTAAAACTTCCAGGCGAAATGAAATATTAATTACCGGTACGAAATGTTGAGCTCTATGTACTTATAAGAAAATGAAGTTTTAAATTTCTGAATCAAAAAATATTTTACGAAAGACAAGTTTTAGAGTTCATAAGCTTTAGCCTGAATAGATCTATGCTCCCAAAGAAAAAATTTTCATGTCTACGTACATTAACCATCTTAATATATCGTTTGCAGGTTTTACTACATGTTATAAGCTGTCCCTAGGGACTTGTAGCCACTCTGTACGGCCGCCTCTTAACATTAGAAAATTTTATAGTCCTTCCCACAGCCCGGTGCATTCCCGACCCGACGCCGATATAGCCTATCAGGCCGTTTTAATCAATAACAATGTTCGACACAACACTGACCCGATATCGCTGCTCACATTTGTAAAATTCATTTACTTATATTTTTATAGCACTATTTATTCGTCAAAGTTATCTGATATCGTGCCGACAAACTAGAAAGTAGAAGTTGTTTTTAGAGGAGTATCGGTAATGGCCAGTGTGAAAACGGCTATAGTATGTAAAAACTCTACGGCATCTTGCCTACAGTATGGTCTTATTGGTTTTTTGCGAGAGTTAATATCAAAAGTCTATATCGATCACTCGATACCTCGAAACTGTACTGTTATTTGACGGATTTTGCTCTGTGCTACCTCTTTTTTGTATTGTTTTACTTCTTGTTTGTCTGTGGGCAAATTGACAGTGACACACTGACGGTGTAAATAGACGAGTCATCATAATTATTCTAGCAACTTGTATTATTCCTTTAAAATCGAATTAGTAACTATATAATCGGTGTATGTGATTGTGAATGCATATTTGAGTCATGTCTTTTAATGTAGGGAACAGAACTAAAGTTTGGGGTGTAAACTTATTCGGTTGTGAAATATTTCGACCACTTTGGGTAGGATTACTGCAAACTAGTTCGCCTGTCCTAGGACCAGGTTTTTCTAATGTAAGATCGATTTTTGGCCTAGCAATGGAAATATACAGTAGATTTTACTGTATGTTTTATCCTTTTGTCTGATTACTAAATTGGGATATGCTTCTACGCTGACTGGAAATTCAGATACAAAAACCTTTGGGATAACTAGGTATTTTGAGGCTGGTGATGATACTGTTGTTGAGGACCGTTTTAACCACCCAATCAATAAAAGGGAAGTTGGAAAGGACTCCCGTCAAAGTAACATTACAACAAAGGTATGTATAATTTACTTTAGGCTTACAAGTGTACAAGTTGTTGAAACAATAGCAATTACCCACCCATCTAGCCAATTTACGAGATAGGTATCAATCATGTAGTGTTACGTAGGCTATGTAAATGCAAATATACTATTTTGACAGCTTAGGTCTAAAATTGGCCTAACATTAAAACTTCACAGAGAATAGACATTAATTACTTCACTGGCATTGTATTATAGTACTAGGAACTGGCCTATATGGCAGAGTAATGCGATAGTGGTGCTCCTCAAACAGAACATTGGGTGACATTGTTCGCAGAACAGGCAATGTTACTGTATCCTTAATAGAAACATAATGGTAATCCTTCTTTACTCCTGCCAGCACAACATACAGCAATGACGATCAGATCTGGCTCTCGGTAAAAACAAATGTAATATACAGCAGAGGGATGATTAGTGTTGTGGAATAAATTAGTACAGCAAAACTTTGATGGTTGAACTATTTGTGGAACCATTCAAACAGTGGGTGTCGAACTATTCAAACGACAAATTCAGTATATAGCCCAAGTTATAGGAATTCATCACAGAGAGGTATAAAATACATCTAAATACTCTAGAAGGCTACTTTCTCTCTCTCTCCCCCCGGTTTGACTGGGTGTAGCATATACACATAGGTTAATAATAATAGCTTTACAATATTAATTAATAATAGCAATATTATCAAATTAGCTTGGAAGGAAATAGGGAGCGTCAAACTTTGAGTATCCAACTTTAGAGTTTCTAATGTCATAAAAACAAATTTCTCTAGCATTTCAATACCATTTGTTTCTCAGTTTCCTGGTATGCTTAACTAAGTATGGTTGTAGGCTGCGGTTGTAGTTTCTGTTCAGATGGGTTTCTTTTGTATATATTGTGTTTTAACATGGTCACACATTTGATCAACAACCGTTTCTCTTTTTCTTTCCCATAGACTTTATGGAGCATTAAAACCAAATTTTATCAATCTTGGCTAAAAAGTTTAGTCAAATTGAAAATCCATCTAAAATAAATAGGTAATAACATTAGTGAGCTGAGAATAAAAGTGTAGGCCTAGTGGTATTTCCAAACCTAGTTGAGATATATTTTATACTATTGAGTAAAATGCAGTTTTGCTAGACAGGACAGGTTTACACAACTCTATCCTTTGTTCACAGCAATTTAATTAATATTTTCCCTGGTATCTTGGTTTTAGTCCTGCGTGCTCGTATGTTTTAGGTGAACCAGTTGAATGACTCTCACCAACAGTTGATGGTGCACTGGGCCGGGGAGGGCTCTGACGGTCATCTGTTTGGCCCGAGACCCGGCCGCACGACCAGGAGACCAGTCCAAACCCTCGTCTGTCTACATCTCCTATAACTATGGTGACACGTTTGAAAACAAGACAGACCACTTTGGATTCAACCAACAGGGCAACACTTTGTACGCTTCTATTGACAAGTTCTTCAACCATCCAAAGTTCATTTCTCGGGTAAGTTGGTGTATTATTATAAGATAAATGCTGAAACTAACATCTGGCACCTTCTGGTAGCGCTTGTATTGGAGTAGTGTTTGAGAATATTGCCTCCAAAGCATTTAAATATAAGGCAGATTAAATTGACAAAGTTTAGTCTCTGAAAACGGAGATCGTTTGGATTTATTTGTGATGAACGTGTACAAATAGCAGAACTGTGGTGGTGTGAATCCACACATTCGAAAGTGATGCTAGGTAAAGATTAAGGTTGAGTGGTAGAGATGACTGTGTAATCCCCTTTATTCAACCAGACAAACTTTACCTTTCTTTAAAAAATAAACTTAAAAATCTACTGGTCTATAAGTAGTTATTTCTCCTTTCCTCTATTAAAAATGTACATTTTATTCAAAGGTAAATGTGACTCAAATGTATAGAATTTGTCTTATGTGTATTACAGTGACTCTCTTTGCTTCGGCAACCTCCATTGTATCCTCGGCCGAACTAAAAAGCGGCCGGATTATCCAAAAATACTAGGAAAAGACCTTGAGGAGTTCTTTTGAGCTCCAAAACTGATATTGTTTGGCTCTAAACCTTTATTAAGTGAATTAATAATTTAATATGGTCAAAAATGTAAATATCACTCTACAAAACCTTAGGATTTGGGACTAATTTCAAGAAAACCGTTCAATTGTAAAAAAATTGTTAATGTAGCCTATGTTTAGACCTCAGGTGACTGGCTGAACGAGGGGGAGTCTACTGTATTTTAAATTGCTATTTTACTTTTTTATTGCTATATTTACTTTTTCCTTAAGAAATTGAGTTGCTGCAAAGTAGCTGGATAGTACTGATACCAATTTTTTCATTGCGACCACCTTATCTCAAAATTAAAGAACAAGTAATATCAATGTTAGACAAGTGTTAAGTTGAGTAGCTTATAGACAATTTCTTTGTGTCTATACTTGTACTGTTCTTGGCATCCTTGTATAATTTGTTCTATTTAAATTGGTTTCCAAACACATGGGTTTTCTTTAAATATACTTTGCACTATCTAGCAGGGAGATAGCTTGTGTTTGATATTACCGTAACGTGTTCCAGGTTGTATTCCTTGATAAGGCTCATAAGATGATTTTTACCACTTCAGACTACGGCAAAAGCTTCGAAGCTCACAGCTTGCCGTTCAATCCTGTTGATTTGTACTTTCATCCTGAAAACCCCTCGTTGTTCCTGATCCATGATGACAAACTCACGGTAAGGTTTTAGAAATAAATTTAGATGTATTTACAGTAAACCTGTATGTTTAATCTAAACATTTCACCGTCAATAGCGACTTAAATAAGTGTGTCATAAACTATAGTCAGTATTAATTTTTTTATGGCCTGGTGTAGTCCTTACACATCAGAGACTGTTCCAACCACAACCAATGCTGGACATCCAAGGGTTCAAAGGGAAATAGTGTTTGACAACCTATGCACTAACCCCACCTAGCAGAAAACTACCACTCCCACTGACAACTCACGTGTGAGTTTGACAGCCCACGACAAACAGCCCGGTTGTTTAGTGGTTATAGTGACGGACAGTTGGTCCCTGTCTGTCACAGGGTGGTTTGAATCCCACCCGGGTGAGCTCTGGTACGGTGCAATGCTATTCATTGAATCACTCCAGGCCCGCACAATGACCGCTGAGGATCACTGTAGGAAAATGGCTCATCAAATCCAGTGAGGCGCGTAGTGGCACTTTTGAGTTTAGGGAGGCGCCAATACCAGCTTAGAGGAGTGGTTCTATGACTGGTAATGCACTGTACCAGAGAGAGCAGTTTTGCTGAAATCTTGCTTACAAGGACAAGGGCAACCCATACAGGAGGCTTTTAATGAAAATTTAAAAATAAAATGAGACCGCAAAGGGTTGATAATACAATTTTTAATTACAGTAAATTTTGTTTCTGCAATTCAGAAAATAAACCAATGAAAGAGCTCCTTGATTTCTGGACCTTTGTAATAGAACTATATCTCGTGATTCCCAAATTGTATGCCCTACCTATCACACATCGATTCAACAGGTCCCAAAACACGTACAAACTCGTAAATTTCCTCAATTTAGATGTCATGTTTGCCAAACTAGGTTCAACAAAACCCATTTAGAACACAAGATTTGTGTTAGTCACTGGATAAATAGTCAGATGAGTGGTTGTCTTATCTGCAGTGTGGTTGGTACTACTCATTCATGTTTATTGTTTATCCGATCATATGGTTTCGTCAGCAAATGCACTCTTTGCACCCAGATACTGATATGACTCATCAGCACATGAGTGCACTTTCATCCATCGTTAGTCACCAATCAAACAAATGAATGGACTCTACAAACGTATTCTCACAGTTGAATACTCTGTATCTGTTGTAGGATTTTCCACTGAGTTTACAAGTACTTATATTTCAGGATAAAACATAAAACATACGATAATGTATAATTTTGTTGCGATAACAGTTTATCATGGTTTTTTCATGTGGGAAGAAATATTGATAAAATACTCAATTGTAATCTCAGTACGCCATATGCTATAAAGTGGAAGGTTATGAACCTATTGATTATTTTCACAGTTGAAAGATAAGGGATCAAAAGTTGGACTTTGTATTGTTGAGAATATTTAGACAGGCTGAGTCCAGTCAAGCTTTTTATTTTAATCTTAAGATCAAAATGCAATAATCAAGTTAAAAACATTTAAGCTTTACAACTTTAATTGTTTTTAAAAATAAATTTAGCTTTTCCTTAATGCAAACAAGTCTTTTAGTAAGCCTAATAGTTTTGTGATTTTATCCAACATTATCAGCATTCTTTCTTCGTATAATTGTTTCAAAAATAAAACAACTAAAAAACCAAAGTTTTGAATCAAGTTAGGTTTGCCCTTGAATTCTCTCAATTTAGCCAAGTTTGACTTGATTATTTTCTGTTTTAGAAAACCTTTTTTAGTCTGAGTTATCATTTTTTTTAGTTTGAATGAAAATGTGCACACACCTCAAACATTCATGCATTTGTCTAAAAGGGAAGGCTGAGTATATTCTATAAAACATGTATTTTCAGACATTTCTTGGGATTACAAATCTAATTCTACCAATTTACAGCTCTATTTACACAATTTTTCCCTAATATTAGCAGAATGAGTCATAAACTGAAGCAATAATGTGGTGAAGTCAAGTATTTATTGACTGAAAGCTATAATACCACACTCAAGGTTTAATGCCAGTTTTAAGACAGTAGCAGTGTTTCAAAGCATCTGTTGCATGACCACGAATTCATGATGTGCAAAACATTAGTCATAGCCCAACTAGTCATGATAACAACAACTCGAGATTTTAATGTCACATTTTAAAATCTTCTGGCACGATTAGGACAGCTAATGTCTCATTCTTCAAAATGATAATTAATTGAATCATTATTAAACAATTTTAAAATTATTAATAATCTAAATAATAATCTTTACTTCTTTTTTGTACAGTATGTACAATGAAATACCACTATTGAAATAACCAGTAAGGTAATTTGTAAAACGTTGAGTTAACTCATGCAACTTGTTGTTTAATTGAAATTTTTAGTCTTCTCAGTTGATATTTACTATTTAGTAATAACGTTAAGCCAAACAACCATGAATTGACTGTGCAAGAGTTTTAAATTGACAGTACTTAAGAAAATTTCTTACTAAAAGGGTAAATAATGGAAGTAAAATTCAGAATATGTCAACTAGTAAACTGTAAATAAGATTGAATAATTCATTTATAGCTCTGAATCTAAATATTTTAGGTGGTGCCAGTGGCTTACTTCTATTACAAACATTTATTTATGTAACATTTCTAATAATTTTCATCACAGTTTCACTGTAACCTATATGAACAAAACAAATTAATAAAAACAATATTAAGTTATCAATAAAACAAGATGCATAAAATCCACATAACTATAAAAATTTATATTTCAACCTGTGGGATGTTTAATACTTAAAGTATGGTAACGTCGTTTACAAATCCATATGTTTTCCCATATAGATTTTAAAGATAATAGTTCTTGTAAGCATTAAAAGTAATTAAGAATCAGTTTTTCACAAGTTGTATCATATAAATTTAAAAACAATCAGCAATTAATTCACTCATATCTTATTCTACTTGAACTACGTGAACATGAGTGCTGTTTGGATCAACAACTGCGCATCTCGTGTTTTGTTTAGTGACTATTCTTAGTGGGGACAATAGACTCGCGGTAGTGCAGCTGTCAAGGCAGTGTGTGCGAGAGAGACGGAGATAGCATGTCTGATAGAAAGCAAACAACAGCGAGTCAGTGATAGCGGAATCACATGACTTCATGCAAGGTCGTGTCTCCTATAACTCAAACATGAACACATGATTGCCGTAACGAGCAAAGTGGAGGACAGGTCTTGAGGAGGAAAATGTAGCTAAGGTTGTCTGGGAGTTGTACTGTGTAATGAGCGTAAAGAGGACAAGTTTTGAGGAGGAAAGTTTAGCTGAGGTTTACTGGGAATTTTCTCTGTAATGTGGACTCTAAACAACAACAAAAACACTTGGATGAAAAGTATTAACAAATCAATCAAAAGGAGGCTGTTATGAGAACGGAGTCAGTTATCAACTTTGGTTTACTAATTTTTGATAACACAGAAAAAATGGTACAGACTACTATTTGAATTGAATTGAAAAAAAACGTTTCTATTAGTAACAAAGTTAGGACTTTAAAGTCCTCTCTTTCACTTAACAACAAGACCCCACTCTCCTACACCTTTACTTGAGACGACTATTATAAATGGGACTAAGTTTATTAACTTAGTCCTTGTTATCATCCTCCTTAACTTAGTTATGGTTATCCTCCTTAAATTAGTACTGTTATAAGTTTTTTAGTACTAATGTGATCATTTAAAAAGTTTTGTTTGTATTCATTGGATGTAGCTAAATTAGAGAGGGTTTAAATCAAATTAATAAGGGGATATTTATAACTTTAATTTTTGTGTTATGATTGTATCTCTGTTTTTTCTACTTTCGTTCACAAGTACATTTTAGGACTTTTAGAGTATTGTATTTTAATCTTGAATCTCTTCTTATAACAGACAAAAATACACAACCTTGCACAACCTCATTTGTTACTACATAAAATTCAGTTCATTGCCTCTTTAAACTAAATTAAATATTAACAGTTAAATTAATATTTATTATTTACAGTTAGTTAATTGTTTTATACTATAACACAAAACATAAATAGGGTTAGGGTTAAAGACTCTCCCTGTATTCCCACCCCACAATCTAAAATACAAATAACTTAATAGTTAATTCACAATATGTGGGTAAGTCACACCTTAAAAGTTTTTCAGAAGACTTTGAAGAAGTGAAGATGAGCTCTGACTGGACAAGATGTGCTCCTTGTTTAAATATGTATAATTTGTTTATGGCTAAATGAGCCTTAGGTTGTTTATGATTAAGTTAAACAGAATTTTAATGTGTATTGTATTTTAGTTAAAGGATTTTTTTAAATATCCTGCTTGTCCCTCTGTTAGTACTTTAAAATGAGGTATAGGTTACGCTGATCTTGTGGTCATCCGTGGTTATGATTTGTCTCAACCAAAGACCAGCGTGTAAGTTATACACTTTGTAACTCAAAGTTTAGCTGGTCAGTTAGGCTTTCTGGCACGGAATGGAGTAGGTTCCAAATTCGAATACCTAGACATTCACTTTGTAAACTTTTTTTATGTACAATAAAACCATCTTGTTTGACATTACAGCTGTGGTCGACGGCAGATTTCGGCGTGTCGTGGGGCCACACGCAGGAGTTTGTGAAGGCGCTGTTCTGGGTGTCGGAGGACGGAGGCGAGCAGTACCTCCTGGTGCAGAGAGGGAGGAACCTACCTCTTCATCCGTGATTGCGGTCAAGGGTCTGCTGCCCGAGCAGAAGACATCGCTCAGCCTCGACATCCAGAATGTGGTTGACTTCTGGGTCAGCAAGCAGTTCGGCCACCAGGAAAGACCCGAAGGTAATTCTTGGTTGAACTGTTTTGGTTTACCTAATCTTTACCTGTCCTTCATTTTGATAGGCAAATGAAAACGTCAAAACTATAGGCGTAATGAAGTATTAGGAAATGATAATAGATTGTCATACTAACAATTTTACATAGAATGGCAATTATCAGTTTTCCGTAGAATTAAACTTAAGCCAAATACAAGGTTTTCTGCAATTCATCATGATATTTCCAAGCAAAAACCTAACCTAATTTTTCTGCTTTCACAATTGCAAAATTGTAACCATTTTTTTAAATATCAACATAAATTAATTTTTTATTAAATTACATGGGACAGGCCACAAGTTTAAAGTCAATCCTTCATACATAGTCACATTTAAAGCATCAACATAACTTCTCTAGAACACTGAAGTAGCATTGGTTGAGGGAGTTGGACTGGTTCTATCTTGGTGTCTCGTGACCCCTATGTGTCAATTATTTATAGCACTGGTGACCCCTCTTCCTAACTACCGGTACTTTACTGGTGGCAATCAACTCAAAGAGTCTATTGATAAGTTAAGAAGAAATGGCTGCCAATTGATCACTTCTATAGCCGGATCTTCACAAATGTATCATAGGGGCTCTGGACAGATTTCAATGATTGAGGTGATGACAGAAAATATGTATTGCTTCAATTTCTCTTAGTTTTTTTTTACCCTGAAAAGTTACATGTTTTATTTGGACCCTATCCACTCGCATTTATTTTGAGAACCACAGTTTTTAACCTGTATATATTTGATACAAATTTACATAACTACAATTTAAAATTAACGTGAACATTTCCCAGAAATTTCTTTTTGTGACTTTAAATAAGTCTTTAAACAAAATTAATTAATTGCATAAAAAGTATATGCTCAGTGCAAAGTTTGAGTAGAAAGGTTTAATCATTAGTAATATTGTATTCAATAGTTTGTGAATTATTGTAAGCAATTTTAGAAAAAAGATATTATTACTATTGTTTTTACTTATTCTGAGTTTAAAAACCCATTGTTTAAAAATATATGATTTTGTGGATGTGTAGTGAAAGTATTGTAAATGTCTTGTTACTAAAGTTTTTTATCCTAAAAAATCAACTTATTGGTGAAACCAAGTGCAAACCAGTTGCAAGCAAGTGTGCCATGTACACTTCTCACACATACACTAACCTTGTACCTGTCCCTCACTCTCAGACCAGCAGCACTCGCTTTATTTGCAGATCCAGAAACATCTTTAAAATCCAACAATTAAATGCATTTTCACTGATTGATCACTTTGAGTGCAATCGGTTCCTGATTTATATTTTTGTTTGCTCTCACAGATGGCACTGAGCCTGGACCTGTTGGTCTCGCACAAGCGGGGCGAGTTCAGGAAGGCAGTGTTCCAGTCCGAGCTGCACAAGCAAGCCTTCCACATTGTAGACGCAGACAGGTGAGTAGTGAACATCTTGTCTTTACCTCTTGATTACCCACTTATGATTGCTGTCCTCAAGAAAATGTGTAAAACAGGAAAACGTCAGGAAATAATGAGAAAAAAAGGTGAATCTGTCTTAAAAATGTACAAACCTGTCTTGAATTTGGCAATTTCGTAGGAGTCAACCTTTAGTTTTTTTGTAGGCACAAACTTACTTTATGTACGCTTTATAAAAAAAATAGTTAAGATTGTGCATATAATCAGACTAAAATTGTATGTAATAGTCATGGTATTTTATTCCTTCTTTTTCTTGTTGCCAAGAATGTCTTAGGTGTTTATAAAAATCTGGATTTCCGATAAAATGATGACGCCCAGGAAGATTGAAAAGTAGTCTGGAAAATAGGGAATTTCGTTTTGTAAGGTGGCAAACCTGCTGTTTAGAATACATTTTGTTTACGTTATGTTGCAGCATGCGAGTGATGGTGGCCATCAGTCATACAGAGTACATGGCCAACCTGTACATCTCAGAGATGATCACTCCCGGAAGTGACATCAAGTTCACACTCTCGCTGGAACGAGTCTTCTGCTACTTCAAGGACAAAACGTGGACCGACTCGTGGCTCAGGTGAGTCTTGGGAAATCAAGTAAACGATATGTTCGGCCCTTGAGCACAATTGTCAGGGGAACGCCTTAGGGTTCTGTATTGGTACATCTATTCCCAAAATTTTCCTGTTTGCTGACTACACTTCCTTCTTAGTATCCAGGGCTATCGTTTAAAACTCCCAAAACAAACTGTTTTAGACACATGTATTGACCAGCCAAAGTTTCACTTTTATTTCCAAGGAAATATAGGTTTGTTTGCATGATCTTTATGTGGCAGCTGTTACAATGGTTTTTTTTAGTCAAAATGATTTATCTGTTGTAAAGAAGTCGACTGTTGTAAATATAACTACTCTAACCATTAATCTTTACTATCTGAGAAATAATCTATTCCAAGTCAGTAAAAAGCCCTAACTGATGATCCTTCAGGATGAACTGGAGTAACAACAGCTGTTTGTTCAAGTAAGCATCACAACTTGACTATTAAGTTCAAATGAATAATTAAATTTGAATTATTTAAAATTTAATTTTATAAATACATATGTTAATGTTATACCTGCATTGTGACAATAAGTATTGTTCATCACTCTGTCCGAAAGTGTCTTTTGACCGCCATTTAACGTCCGCGGGTCGTCGACAATAAACTTATAATTAAGTAAAAGGAAAGAACGACTTTTCCAGCCACTTCCGGAGAAAAATTGGTCGCCACTATTATGAACTTTCAAACTAACAACTTATAATTGTTTCTAAAAGCTTCACTTTAGGACTAGATGATGTAATATACTATTTGTTTGACGAAAAGGCAATGAATGGTTGACCTTTTTTTGGCTGAATGAATTCAGAATAATCCAATTAAGTAGAACTGAGATATTACCTCTCCTGTCTCAAAATTAAAAGTCAGTTCCTCTTTTATTGTTCGATTTGTGAAAACCACCATTTAGTAAATTGAATATAACATCAGTCTCCCTAGCTAAACTTGTCACTTGTTGTTGTAGTGATGTAGCAGACTCGACATTCGCGGACGTACACAAGGTGGAAGGCATGAAGGGAATCTACATCGCGTCCCAAGTCTTGGAGTCTGTGGGTATTAACCCTGGAGTGGAACACTTGCGCAGCGTCATCAGCTTCGACTGGGGTGGCGAGTGGAGACCTCTGAAAGCACCAAAGTTGACATCGGATCACCAACCCGTCTACTGTTCAGAGGTTAGTAATAGGGGTTAAGCTTTTGTGAGAAGAAGAATTTTCTAAACAGGTGTATTTTTCAAAGAAAAGAAGTATTTTTATGGTTGTTTTCAATGAACTAAAGTACTGAAAGTATTGACTTGGTTGCGTAACAAATAATTAAGTTATTCAAGGACTCATAAGTATTTCTAGGCCCAGGCCTTCAAAATATGTTCAATGAAGCTCTCTTGATTACAGATTTATTAAGAAATTCAGACAAGTTTCTATTGACTCCAGCGTAGTGTTTTTTTAGAGAAACCTTGGATATGACAAAAAGGGTTTCCTTTCTCTTAGAAGCTTGTTTACGATACAGGTGACTTTTGGCTCTTACATTACTTCCTGCTGTTACAGGCGACCAACTGCTCGCTCCATCTGTCCCAGAAGTTTGCCCAGATGTACCCAGTGACCCGGTCAGCTCCGATACTGAGCTCCAAGTCTGCTCCGGGCATCATCCTTGCCACCGGCACTCTGGGCACCTCCCTAAAGGGACACGTCGGCCTGTACATGAGCAAGGACGCAGGCCTCACCTGGACTCAGGTAAAAAATAATGTTTTAAATGTTTTTTTGTCTGCTCGATGTCTGTTCATAGTTGAACTGTCGTATCGGTATTAGGTTGGCCAATGCACTAATAGCCACAAGTGCTGTTGGTAATTGATGCGGGAGTAACTATGACTCCCTCGAGATAGCATGTTTTGACTTCTCATTTTGTCAAGAGTTATAAATGTGGACAAGAAAAGTAAATCTCAAATATGGAAAAAGGTAGATGAATAGTTGAAGTATTGTAAATATTAATGTAAAATTCCATGAAACAATTTTATCTACAGTATTTTATTTCAGGTGCTTCAAGAGTACTATCTGTTCAACTTCGGGGACCACGGAGGCGTGTTGGTGGCCGTGAAGTACTTCAAGTCTAACGGAGAGACCAACGAGTTGAAGTTCTCAACTGATGAGGGTGAGAGCTGGAAGGATCATGAGTTCACTAACGAGGACCTGAGGATTTATGGCCTGATGACGGAGCCCGGAGAGAACACGACGATCTTCACAATGTTCGGCTCTGCAAAGTCTCACCACCAGTGGCTCATTGTCAAGGTGGACCTCCGCAATGCTTTCAGTAAGTCTGCATCATTTTTGGTTCAGATTTATTATGAGTTTTCCAGTCAGTATTTGTCTGGTCATATTACCTCAACATGTTTCGACAAAATGAATGTTATTGTTGAGTAAAAAGTAGACAAGACCCAAAAACAGGAAATTTCCAATAAAAATAAAAATCCCAAAATTGGTGGGAATTCCCTAAACTGGGACTTTTTGGCTGGAGGGATTTTTGGGAGGAATTTTAAGGTGGGAGGGATTTTTGGGAAATTTCCGTACGGGTAGGTATTTTTGGAAAATATAGTAGTTTAAAGGGAGTTTTGGTAGATCTTATAATTTGAGTAGATTTCTAAGCAATCTCATTTTACTCTGATCGAAGATCAGTTTTCTAAGTGAATGACTGAATTCCTATTAAAGATTTCTCCAAATACAAATGAAAATGTTAAAATTAGTTTAAATGTTCACAATTTCCTGTGATGATTACAAGGTTTGATTATATGGCAATATCACTAATACGATCAATAATAATATCAAATCAAAGGACAGTCATGCTGTACCATACACATTTCTTTTAAAACTCACTTGAGATTGAGATTTGTAGGGTAAATATACTTTCTTTTACTGTAAAAAAACGTTTTCAATTTGTTGACCTTTTCTTTTAATTTGTAATGACTGAAATAAGCTTTTAATCCCGCCAAAATTTTCCTGATATCAAGCAAAAAAATGTTTCTTGTCATTTCCACCCAAAGGGAAAAATCCAATCCCATCCACCTAGTCTATTTGAATGACACCGTGGTTGTTTTGCAGCGTACGACTGCGCAGCCGAGGACTACAAGTTCTGGTCCCCGGGCAGTGGGGCGAGGGGGTGAAGATGGCGTGTCTGCTGGGCGTGAAGGAGACATACGAGCGTAGGGTGCCACTCAACTGCTACAACGGCCGCAACTACGACCGACCCGTCAAGATGGAGGTGTGCCCCTGCGATGCAGAAGATTTCGAGTGGTGAGTTTCCATCAAAAGCAAGATGAAAATTTGATTTAAAAGTTAATTAAACCTCTACCAATCACAATACTTACTTGTATACTTGATGTCTTCGCCTGTGACCTTTTTAGGATTGGTTGCGTCAAATTAGGTTTTAGGAGCTAATCTTCCTTCAAGAATAAAGGTCTTAGCTTCAGTTCCCTTACAGAATAGAGAGACATTGAAATTAATTCTTGTCTCTTGGAAAACTCAAGATTTTCAAATTAATTGTTGGAAATTCATTGTGCGGTGTTGTTACATTAACATAGAAATGTCCATTTACTTCTTAATATTTAATTTTGGAGTATTTTATATTGTACAATATTTAGTTTTCATGTGAACTTCATTATTAATTTTACTACATTTAGTGTTCATGAGAAATTAGTTAAATATCCACATGTACAAGAAAAGGGAAAACACAAATGTACAAGGGTCTGTTTATCAGTTTGTTAATCAACTAACCAAGAACTCTCACTCTACTCCCTTTCATAAATGGCTCACTCTTTAGAATCAAAAGGCACACTCACTATAAATCTTTCATTCAAAAACCACCTGTTCAAGAAATATTGAGGTGAAACCTTCAGTAAGGATCTCTCAAACAGAACAACAAAATATAAATAGTGCTGAGAACAGTTATCAGGAAGGAAAGCTCTGACGTTTCAAGCTAGGTTGTGTGAGTTAGTAATTATTGTGTACTTTGACATTTAAACCACAATAGACTATTTGTAATTAAGGTATATCTTTCTATGTCAATTTTCCCAAACACTTTCAACAATACGCTTGACATTTCAGTGACTTTGGGTTCGAGCGTGCCGTGGGCATGTCGCAGTGCATCCGCAACAAGAGCCTGGCGTACAACCCGTACGCAGTGCCTCAGTGGTGCAAGCCAGGCCTCTTCTATAACCGCACCAAGGGATACCTCAAGATCCAGGGTGACTCATGTGTCAACGGCCGCACGCGTCACTTCACCGCCGACCTTCTCCCCTGCCCTTACGAGTAGGTTTTCATTTCAGATATTCAAACATTAGGTTTTATAATATTCTGTTGCAGACAGAACATAGGAAACAAATATTCATATCCTTTAAGTATTTTTAGTGTGTAAATTTCTAGAATATTTTTCTTTTGCTTATCTGTCATAAAATCTATAAAATTTTGTGACCTACTCACCTTATTAATAATGTCTTGGTGTTCAGTGAGCGTAAAGAGTTCCTGCTGCTGGCTCAGAAAGAACGCATTGTGAGGTTTGACCTGGCCAACTTTGAGTTGGAGCATCTGCCTATCAGAAACTTACAGAACGTCATTGCCGTAGACTTCGACATTCACAACAACTGCGTCTACTGGGCTGACATCGTCACTGATACTATCGCTGTAAGTACTATCAAATTTTGATGAGAACGTTTTGAACTTAGAAAAAAAGTTATCAACTGAAAACAGTGATTTGCAAATGCCACATATTTAGTATTCTCTTAAATTTTGTTTGTATTAGGGTTGGAGAGGATGACTTTTTATTTTGAGACGGGACAAGAAATTTTAAGTACCCAGAGTTTTTTTGGGAGGAGACAAGATAGAATAAGCCCAAAATAATACATAAATAGGTTTTGAGTTCACAACAGCTGGGTGAAATACATTGCTTACTAGTAACTACCGCCACATTATAGTCATAGTTACTCTTGGCAGATTACAATCTACATTTTCTTTATACAAACTGGTCTAGTGGTCTTTTCCATTAAATTTCCTTTTGGTATAACTGTTTTTCAAACCATGTTACTTCTAAATTCAAACCATTAGGAAAAACCAAATAATCTTGAGCTAGCCAAGCTAAAGGTTATTATTTTCAATAATATTTGAGTAACAGCACAGGAACCAAAATTTATTATTATGACTGCGATTGTAGCAGATTCACTATATCTGAGAGAATTGGATTGGATTCTTAGTGTAGACAGATGAGTTTTGATTTCATTCCTGAAAAGCATGTTTGTGATCCCATAAACCTTAGAATAAGTAACAAATTAAACATTCCATTGGCACAGACAGCAAAAAAGACTATTTTAGATTCAAATACCTACCCACTCCATACAACTAATATCCCGGTGTTATAGCGTCAGTGTCTGGGAGCCAACAACTCTGCGGCAGTGGAGGTGCTCGTGGAACGGGACTTGTCCAGCGTGGAGGGCATGGCGCTGGACTGGATGTCGAACATGTTGTACTTTGTGGACGGCATCAAGGCGAGTATCCAGGTGATCCGGACCGACATTGACCATGCAGGACGCATGCGGCGCACTGTCCTCGGCCCCGACGTGCTCAGGAAACCCAGAGGCATCGCGCTGCACCCTTCTGCCGGGTAGGTTCACTTGGCGAAGGGGTTTTGGCTCTGAAAAACAAATTATACAATTTAAATGCTGGAAGAAATCTTGTTTAAAAACCATGCACAATTTTTAAAGAAAATTAAAAAAATAAAGTAAACAAATGAGTCAATGTGTGACAATTTACAAAAAAGTTACTGTTTAGCACAAATTAAAATAATAAAAAAACCAAGAAATATAATTATTAAATTC
Source organism: Matsumurasca onukii (assembly GCA_018831715.1). Lineage (NCBI taxonomy): Eukaryota > Metazoa > Arthropoda > Insecta > Hemiptera > Cicadellidae > Matsumurasca > Matsumurasca onukii. The sequence goes on along the minus strand of CM032061.1, from coordinate 51,939,427 downwards.
TTGAATCAGTTGAGTTGTAGTTGTTCTCCTTGTAAAGGACATTCTCTTTTTATCCAAGAAGTGTTTTTGTAAACTCATAACGACTGAATGAATCCACCTTCTATGACTGGTTTTAGACATTTTCAAAGTTTTAACAACACATAACAAAGTAAATTTATAATTGTTTATTCTTCTTTAATCAGGATTTTATTAATAGGAGGATGCAAACCTTTGCTTTTTTATTTTTAACTTTCTTTTGTATCTTAGAAATGCTGACCTCTTAACCTTCCAGAGGTCGACGGAGGTTACCTCCGGTGTATCTGTGTTCTTTAATCAAATCGCCTAGACAAGAGCCAAAACCTGTGAATCCATGTACCTTTCTCTTCTTTCTTAGAACAGGATAAAATATAATTTAGCCACTTACAGCCTCGATTTTGTTAGTTTTAACTGTTTATATTAGAACCTGGAGGTAACTTCCATGATGCCTCCTCGCTACGGAGCAACAACCGGAGTTAACCTTCGTGGTATGAACCCTGATTGTAGCTGGTGAATTCATCAGATATTCTTTTAGTTTTATAGTTTCCGATTTTCATTTCACCAATTACTTTTAATTCTAAAAATGATGATACAAATGCCATATTGTAAGAACAACGATGTTTTGCCATTTTCACCAAGGTTTTAACCCACCTGGAAGTAACCTGGTTCTTATCTATGCGTTTAAAATCCGCGCCTCTGGAAGGTTAAGGGTCGCATTATGATCCTTTCATTTCTGTTGATTCTTTTCTGATCACTCAACTTAATTCTTTAGTAAAATTCTACCAATCCAATAAATTCAGTAACAACTTTATCTTGGCAATTACAGCTACATGTTCTGGACGGACTGGGCATTAGAGGATCCGTGTGTGTCTCGTGCCTCTCTGGACGGCTCCAATGTCAAGCGTTTGTTCTCCAAGCCGGACGTCGAGTGGCCCAACGGAATCACCATCGACCTGATCGCAGAGAGAATCTACTTCGTAGACGCCCGAGAGGATTACATCGCCAGCGCTGACTTGGAGGGAAAGGGCTTCCGGAAGATCATTCACAACAAGGTGCTTGTTTGGGAAATCGTGAAAAGTCCCAATTAGTTTCTTGCATTTTTTTTTTTAAGGTAGTAGATTTAGAAAATTAACCATGCGTTATTGGAGGAGATTTCATACATGCTTTGTACGGTGGTAAAGTATTAAACATTTTCTAATTTCTACATCTCTAAACATCTAGATGCTTTTTAACTGTTAATCCTAAACCGCCAATTTTTTTTTTACATTTCTTTTAATAACTTTAACTTAAATCTTGATGTTTTCTCCATTAACTTTGTGGTAGTCGAAAGTATACTGATGATGCTAAGGCGAATCATGTCTTAAAAAATTAAAAATGTATGTGGTAAAGTACAAAAATGCTTTTATTGTATAACTCGCTTTAGCTGAAGTTACTTTGGGTGAGGATGAAATAAGACAGACTATGATAGACATGCTCAGCGAAGGAAGAAATCGATCCTTGACAATTGTGTGAATGTTTCAGCCGCAAACCTCTCACCCGTTTGCAGTGGCTGTGTTCAAGGACCTGATGTACTGGGACGACTGGAAACAAAACTCCATCTACTCGGCAGATAAAGATCACGGCGTCAGCATTCAGCCCATCGCAGACGACTTGCCTGGCCTTATGGACCTTAAGGTACCCCAACGTTCACTTCTTGTAGATGTTCCTTTGTTAAGTGAATTAGTATGGTCAAAATCACAAATAACATTCAGCAAAACCTTAAAATTTGGGACCAATCTCAAGATAAACTGCTCAAATGAATGGCCATTTACACAAAAATTGTAGATGTAGCCTATATTTAGGCTTCAGGTGGGCAGCCAGACCATCCAACGGCCGAACCAAGCGGGGTTGAACGTGAGGGCGTTTACAAAGAATCATCACTAAAGAGTTGATTTATTCGTACACAGGTGTACGCTCACAGTCTACAGGAGGGCAGCAACCAGTGCAGCAAAGGACACCGGTGCTCTCACCTGTGTTTCGCCAAGCCTAACAACCAGTCGGTGTGTCTGTGCCCGGACTCCATGGAACTGTACGACGGAGAGTGCTTCTGCCCCGGCAGAATCAAACCCCTCGCCAACGACACTTGTCCTGAAGGTTGGTTGAGGCTTGGAGGTATATTAATGTAAGGGTGTTTGGTTACCTGAAGTCATTGCTAAGTTTTCATTGTAATGATCACTCAGTATAAATTGAAAAACAATTTTACTGAATAACAGTAGGAAATGTAAGAATAGGAAATATAGGATTTGTAGGGTAGATGTGCACTTAATTATATGTTTAGTCCTTTTCATAAAAATGTATATTGTTAAATTTTGACCTGTTTGTTTTAAGTTTGCCTTTAGTAAAAACTGTTTTGAATATCTGTAATTCCCCCTAAGATCAAACAAGAAAAATCAATAACCATCAGAAGAAAAAATCCAATCCCCACCCTCCATAGTTGAATTGCAAAAATTTCTCCAGAACATTTTATAAACACTATTTTATAGAACAGCTATTTTTAATTGTAATCAAAATTTGCTGGTTTCTCAGATCAGTGTACTATGTAATTGAGTAAAGTATATCCCTGCTTATTCGTAACAACTGAACATTTCGCCAATCTGTTGACAGACAAGGACAAGAAATGCCAGCCGGACCATTTCAAGTGTCACAACGATCTGTGCATCCCGCAAATGTGGACCTGCGACGGAGACAACGACTGCGGTGACTTTTCTGACGAGGTAGGCTTGCAAGCTCGAGTATAAGACAGTACTTTAGTCATAAAATATGTCCTGACATTTTCAGAATTTGTTGGAAAGGCAAGCCAGGAGGGATAAAAATGTATCCTTGGGAAACGCTCAATGTCAATCACGAGCGACAGACAAATTGCACCATGTACAATTGTTTAAGCAATTGCGAATAACAGTTTTAAACACTCTTGTTGACAATTGTAGACAATAATAATGTTAATTTTTGCTTCTCATAAAGAAAATTAAATGAGGAAATTGTCTTTGACTTACTCTGTCTTGTTCGGCCCTGTACCAAAAAACCCCAAACATTTAAATATTTTCATTTTGTTTCAAAAGTCCAGCATGTCCCCTAAAAATAAGATTGAAGTAACATAACCATGTTAGAGGAATATAAAGAGTAGCAGATGCACATAAAAGTTAAAACACGAAAAAGTAAGAACACTTACATTAATTTTCTGGCTTAGGGCTCTTAGACTTTTTGTTTTAAACGTACGACGTCAATAATAAGTAGGATCACGCCGAAAACTCAACACAGTTAGTCCCAAACTATGATTTCTGCTAAGTGCTCCGAACATGAAAATTATTATACTTTTAACTCATCTTGTAAATATTTAATCAACCTTTTGTCTTGCCCATATATATGATAGTTTCCTTACCCATGTGCAGTGCCTGTATCGCCGTGCCTGTGGTTAGTCACTATGACCCAATAGCTATAAGCTTTACTGGAACAATGTTTCGCTTTGCTCTAGCAGTTATTTTATGTACTATTAATATTTAATTTTAACCTGCTTGGTTATTGTTGCTTTTTAGAAGCAATCATTCATCTTCTGTCATGAATTTTAACATAGCTTAGAAAAAGCGGTAGTGGCACATCTAACAAGCAATAGAAGGCGGTAGTAATTAACAGTGGTTAACTTTGAGTTACTGTATCTGTCTAGCTGAACTGTGGCAGCATGACGTGTCAGCCGGACCAGTTCCAGTGTGTGGGCAGCGGCAAGTGCATCTCTCCGGACTGGAGGTGCGACTACGACAAGGACTGTGAGGACGGCAGTGACGAGAAGAACTGCAGTAAGTAGTCTGTGTTTAGAGTAGAGATGGTCAAGCACTCAGATATTCAGGATAGCTGATTGGACGTACGGTTAGAATAATCGCTAACATTAAAAAATAATGTTTGTTTTTACACGGTTGTTGTCTCAAAGGTAATTAATTGTTATTTATATTTTTTGGCTTACTTTATTTTGTCTCATTTTTAAAAGGCCCAAGTATTTCTAATTTCCAGTCTCATCCTATTGTAAGACCATGAAAGACCATCCCTTTCATCTTTAATGTTAATTGTACTGCAGCAAATTAAAGTTCATACTCGTAATGTAAGTCACAGTCATCATTTGGTATTTGTGTTAGTCAATAAGTGTTACACAGACGTCTTTGGCTCTTTGTTTAAAACTTTTGTAGGAGAAACTCTGACCAATGCAAGGTTTTTTGTATCAATATTGCTGTGACTGTTAGGATAGTTTATACAATTTGGTTTAATTTTACTGTTTATTACTTAAGACACTATTCATTGTGCAATATGTACATTTATTGAATAAAGGATGTTTTGAATTTGAATTGAATTATCACTGTTTATGGTGTTTGCAGCGTACGCAGCTTGCACCAAAGGGCAGTTCCGTTGTGCCAACAACCGCTGCATCTCTCAGAGATGGGTTTGTGACATGGAGGACGACTGCCGAGACGGGTCTGATGAATCCAACTGCACTTCCTCCCTACCCACCACCTGTGGCAGTACGTTTCACACTTCTACTCTCTTTCCAACACACAGTTCAGAGTGTCTTTAGTGTTGTTTGCTAACTGTAGGGTGTCTCTTTCGTAAGCATAATCGCCCGGCAAGTGGGAGAATTGGGTTCAAGTCCCGGTTCGGTCCAAACTTTTGTCTTCAAATTTCTTTAGTAATAACTGAAAAATAGGAATACTGCAGAAACATACTCAAAGTTAAGATTTTTTTTTAAATATGCTCAAAAGGCAGGAATTTATTTTAGACAAAAGATGTGAAATTGTTAATTTTACCTATAGTTAAATGCCAAATGAAGCATTTATATGGTAATATGTGGATTGAGGCATCATTTGTTTTTGCGAGACTTGAATTTCTCTTGATACTGGGATTACAAAACCAGAAAAGTCAAAGAGACGTTTAAGCGTTAGAGTATAAATTTGTCAACAAATGCTCTACCACTGAGCTTTTTTAGCTGACTTTAGCAAATTTCGTAGACTAAACACCCTAGATTTGGGTAGTTCCGATAATAGTTTTGCAAAACCTATCTAAGGTTGCTATGTTAGAAGTCTTTGACTTTGAAATTACAAAAACAAGGTAAGAGAGGAATCAAGTGAAGAAATCTATTACACTAAAAATTTCCAGTATACAATCAGGGTTGACACGGTCAGGAAAACCAGAAACGGTTTTAAAGTTGTTTAAAAGTTTTGAATTTTATATGTCTAGAAAAGTTAAAAACTTTTTGACATAACTAATTTTTCTTTATATAACTAAATTTGTCAGGGAAAATGTACAAAGTCTGTAAATGTACTACGATTGTGCTGTTCATAGTAAAGTAATTAAATGTCTTGCAGGAGTTCAATTTTCTTTTGGATTTTATACCAAGTTCTTGCAATTTGCAGACAAATATCCAAGATGCGTGTCGATTAACCTGAAATGTGCATTATCAATCACAGACTGTTTTCCTTCTTTGTCTAGTAAAAAAATCAATTGAAAAAAGTGAATCCAGACATTGTAAAAATAATTACTGAAAAGTTTGGAAATCAGGGAATTTGTTCTTTAAAATAGTTTAACTTTAACAAGTTCAATTCCATGAAAATACAGATTACTTGTTGACCCTGTACATCTGTGTTTGCAGGTGGGTATTTCATGTGCAACAGTCCTCACTCTTGTATCCCCAAGTCGTGGCGGTGCGACGGCGAGAAGGACTGCAACGACAACTCAGATGAAATTGGCTGCGAACACAACACTTGCGAGTCTTGGCAGTTCCAGGTATGCTGAGTATCGTGTTGTTTACTTGGATTGGCCGGAGAAAGTCAGAAACACTGGAATTTGCAAGGAAACTAGTTGTTGACGGGATGGACTTTTGATTTTGAGACAGGATGGAAAATTTAATATACCTGGGGTTCTTCGGGACAAGACAGAATAAGCCCAAAATTTGATAAATCTCTTTTTGGAAAGTTAAAAGATCTTTTAAATAAGACCTTTCCGCCAAAACAATTCCTGTAACTTACCCAAATTTTCAAAATATCCTCTAGCACAATTTTTTGTATTCTTATTTTTTGGGAATCCTGCAATCCCACCAACCCCTAATTTGTACAACCAAAAATCTGGACTTTCTATTGTTGACCGGATTAACTGAAATTTTAATATAGCCTAGTAAAAAATTATAACACCAAATGATAACAAAAGCTAAACAAATACACGGAGTAATAATTAAAACCCTCACAAGAAAGCCAAGGAGGTATTTTGGCCTGTTGTCGACTCTTGACTAAAGTTGTCCTTACTTGACTTTTTCCATTTAGTCCTGTCTCATCCAAATGTTTTAAATTTTCCTCTACATTCCAAAATTGAAAAGTCCATGCTGCCCAATCCTGTTTTGCATTTATTACTTAAACTTCAAGAGGCCTGTACATTACCAATATTCAGTCATGATCTAAGATGTCACTTGTGAAATTTGTTGTTCCAGTGCAGGAACAAGCGGTGCATATTCAAGGCTTGGCAGTGTGATGGAGATAATGACTGTGGGGATGGAGACACCAGTGACGAGGAGAACTGCCCAGTAACAACTCCAGCACCGGATCCCGTCCGCCCCACTTTCCGCCATGGTCAGTCTCACTTACATGAAAGCACTCCCTAATTTCTAAAACATAGCCGATATGTTGTCACAAGCGCTACTGTGAATCCCAGCAAACTTCCAGTCACAAGGGATAGTTAACCCAAAAAGTGGGTTTGTACGTTTCTATAAACTGCATTTATATTCAGAATTTTATTAAACTTGTATCAACAGGTATGTCACCGTTGCCAACTTGTGTACTACCAATGAACAATATTCAATCAGCCAAACCAAGTTGACAGTCAGGGTGTCCACCCAGCCTTGAACTTGAAACCTTAAATAAGCCTTCATTTTAGTCATCAACAGAATATAAGATGATAATAAAAAAAAGCTAATAATTTAAAACATTTAATGCATTGTCTGAAAATAACTATTTCCTCAATGTTTAGTCATGTGCAAAAAAGTGGTTTTGACAGGGCAATGTTTGTGAAAAATAACATTAATAGCGGTGTCTATATGTAGTTCAAACTCTGGTTTTTATCCCTAAATCTTTGAAATTTCCAAGTTGAAGCTCCTCACCTTCCTCAAATAAGCAGAAATGGAGCCTTGAAAATCAGTTAAGATGCCAAAATAATGGGAAAACCCTTGATTATTTTATTAAAAGACACAAATAACAGGCAGTGCATTTTAACTTTGAAGTAAACCTAAACAACAGCAAGCGCTCTTCCCAAACATACTACAAAGGTTTCAGAATAACTGTTCCAACAAGTGAGTTTTCGTTGTAGGAAAATGACACAATAGGCTGCTTTACTACGGCTCAGCTTAACCATCTGACGATCCATTCCAAGCGGACTCTATTTACATACACTCAACTCTCGATTAACCGGGATCTGATTAAGCGCGTTGTAGATTAACGGGACACGGTCAGGAGAGAAAAATAAAATCACCGATCCATAGCGCAGAAGTGAACATACAGTATAACACCGCGTCCGCCTTAGAGCGTGTAATAGACTGTAGAGGAAGACAGATAAGCAGTCTGTCTGACTCACTCACCAGCGGCGCCCTCCCTCACATCCGCACACCTGCACTGACCCTTCACAATAATTAGTCATGTTGCGTCTTTGTATACAAGTGGGCGTGACTGACCTTGTGACAAGTGCATTGTCTTGTATTGTGCAGAAATGCATGGCAAGCGTAAGCTGCGTGGTGACAATTCAACAGAAGTAAAAATGAAACTACGTCATGTCTAGTACATAGATTATGGTAAATAAAAAATGACTACAAAAAATAGCTCCTCGCCAGACACAAGCCCCCAGGTGGTCCTTTATCTCTTCTACCTGCCTTCCTTATCTCCTCCTTGCTGACCCTTGTTTACAAAATTTTTTTGTGCTGTGGAAGTGGTGGACCTAGGAGGGCAGGGTTTGGGATGGGAGAGGAAGGCAATCGTGATGCATTATTTGTTCTGCTTTTACCTCTTGACAGCTGCAGCTGGCAATTACGTCACTGGTTGCTAAGGAGGGGTCAGGGGCCTGACTAATCATAGCCCTCTAGCTGTTGACATTATAAAAGCGGGGTGTGTCTTATACGAGGGTGTAGAGTTTTTACCGTATATTCAGGGGAAATTTATGGATGCGTCTTAGACTCGAGTATATAGGTACATTTCAGTTACTTAAATACTGTATACTGTAATTGATAGTCTGTATTTTATCGTAAATATTTCATTTCCCCTTCCAGCACTGTTTTTAGATATTTATGGTTATCCGTGATTGATCCGGGAAGCCTTAACCCGACTTTATCCCAAATAATCGAGAGTTGAGTGTAGTACTAAATCATTTTCTGTAATTCCTCCATTTTAATTTAAAAATTGTGTAACTTTCACCAGCAAAATTAACAGATTTCCAATTGCTTTTGCAGGCCAAGTGCACGGAATGGATGTTCGAGTGTGACAACAAGAAGTGTATCCCGTATTGGTGGAAGTGTGATGAAGTGAATGACTGCGGAGACAACTCAGACGAGATGGCCTGCGGACCTATCAACGGGCCGACTCCGTATGTGACCACCCCGACTCCAAACCCAACTGTCAGCAATGTGTGCGCCCGACACCAGTTCCGCTGTCTGGATGGTAGGTTGTTCACTCAGAGTAGGTAAACAATCTGGTAGTTGAAGGAAATCACAGTGAAACTTGACTCAACTTATTACCTTTCGCTGAATCGGTGACCAGCTCTGCTGGATGGAAAGCGTCAACTTGTAACAGAGTTAATTTAGTTGTATTAAGTTGACAGAGTACATTTAGGTCTGAGACTGACTTTAGATTCTAAACGTGGATTCTACACCAATATAGAAGAAACGATTCTACTACGTTTTTTGTACAAGATTAGTTTTCACTGATTAAAAGTGTCTAGAAGTGGTCCCAGATGAATGCTAACATAACATCTCTATACTATAAAGCTTGTCTAACATAAAGCTACAGTTAGGATTGTATTAAAGAGCTATATTGAGCATTCTCTAAAGAACAATGTGACTAAGTAAAAGGAAAACGGACTTTTCAGCCACTTCGGAGAAAACTACTCCTAACGTTTGGTAGTTAGAAACTCCACCGTCTTCAGAGGACTACACTAATCTAGGAACTACATTTAATTAATATCTTAACTTAAGCACTAACCTAGGACTATTCCAACCAATATTTTACAATAGCTACATCATGAAAATTGATGGCTTGTCAAAATTACAAACATATGGACAAGTAAAACCAAGGACCGTTATAGAGATAAAACTACATGTTAGCCTTAACATACAATCAAGCTGAAAACAAATAGCTGAAAAACACAGAGATGTGGTAAGTAGTTATTTGAAAGGATCTCACCCAGACTCGGACCACGAACCTGCGCTCTAGGGGGCACTAACTAACATCCCGTGATTCGGTGGTTGACAGCCGGTCTGAAAATGAGAGGCCGGGTTGGGGATTTGAGGCACACAGCCGGCCGGGGGAGGGGTTTGATGTTTTCATGGGAGAAGCGGCACATTAAAACATATATCATGGAAACAAGAAAATATAACATTGCTAAGGCCTAACTGTATTTAGTGTGGTCTCCATGCTTAGCTCACATGGGCGTTCAGTTGAGACATGTATTTAGTGTGGTCTCCATGCTTACGGCTCACATGAGTTCAGTTACAGGGCATGTGTGTTGTTAGTTTAAACTATTTAAGCTATTTGTTTTCAGCTTGATTGTATGTTAAGGCTAACATGTAGTTCTTCTATAACGTCCTGAATTACTATCCATATTCTAATTATTTGACAAGCCATCAATTTCATGATAGCTGTCTGATTAGTGCTTGAGGTCGCGTGTAGTTCCTAGACAGTGTAGTCCCTGGAGAAAATTTCTAACTACAGCAGATAAGGAGTAGTTCTCGAGGAGAATGTCCATTCTTCCTTTATACTATACTTGCCACTTTATGAACTTTCAAACTAACATAAACAATGTGACCATTATTGATGAAATAATATTACAAATTTATGAAAATCAAGACATTGTTAGGGACACTGAGGATAGAGGTGGTCCTTTACTTGGATATTGGAGTCTAGGGATCATTATGATTGCTAGTACAATTGAAGAAACTGACATCTCCTGTAATCTTTGATCACTTGTAATATGACTAAAATATTTTAGAGTTCTAAAGATCACTTCTGTAAAAAAAAACAAGTACTCAGAGGTGATGATAACTTCAGTGGTCTCTAGTCTGACCGATATCAACTGTGTTGACAGGAACGTGTATCAAGAACTCTTGGGTGTGTGACGGGATCAAGGACTGTGAAGGTGGGGAGGATGAGGCACACTGCCAGGACGGAGTGACTTGTGACCCAGAGAGGAACCCAGACCAGTTCCGGTGCCGCCAGGATGGCTCGTGTATCCCGCTGCGGCAAGTGTGCGATGGCATAGTGCAGTGTCCAGACTTCAGCGACGAGATGTCCTGCTCTACCACTGACACACCTGGTTCGTGTTGTGTAGTGCCCTGTTACACCATCTCACTCTTTTAAATGTATATTTTGAACTGTTAGAGAGCAGGTGTTTTCCAGAAACGAGCAAGAGTCACAACAAATTTCAAAAATCAAGATAGAGACGAGTATAAGAATTTCAAACCTAATTTTTCATAGTCAAGTATTTGACGGTTAGTCTTGAAAGAAAATCCCAACCTGGCCACCTTGATAAACCTGCCTTAAGGTACTTTATATCAATTGCAGACATGTCAATTATTTGTAGGAAACAAGCTACCTACCTGACATACCTATCTCAGAAATATCAGTTACGGCGAATAACAGTTGGAATTATTTTGACTCCTTCAAAGTAGCAACCCTCTTTTCTGGGGTACAGTGGAATGCAACCTTTTAGGACTTAGTATTAAGTAAATCTTCCAATCAGAAGATGAAGCCTTCCAAAAATTGGTAAAGTTGAATATGTGTGGAATTTTCAGAGAAATTCTTTTTCCTGGCAGGTTTTTTGGCACAAACATGTTTTTGGTTACCTTAAGAGAGTCATATTTACTCCTGTTAACTTATACAAATGCCAACTTCTGTTTGCATTATACTACAAGTGCAGGCGGTGAAATCTGATTGTTTGCTTGATTATTACCAATTGCTGATGCTAATTGGCAATGATGCACACAGTTGTTGGGAATTGTGTGCACACATATAAACAATCATGATGGTTGATCTTAAATGCAAAACTCATGCAACTTCTGCAATAAAAAAGTCCACACTGTACACTCCTCTAAATTAAATCTATGCCATTCTAAAACTTTTAAATGGCCAATTAATGTTTTCCACTATGATCTCAGTGCCTGCAGGCCCAAGTTGCGACATCGGCATGTTCCCCTGTGACAACAACCGTTGCCTGCCTCTCGCCAAGCTCTGCGACGGCCATCCTGACTGCTACGATGAGTTTGACGAACAAAACTGCAACTCCTCGACTAAAAAGATATACCAGGTAAACCTAAACAGAGCCAAATTTCAGCCAATATTTTGTAGCCTTCCTCTTCTGAAATATTACGTTAATGTTGTCAAAAGTTAAAAAAGTTCAATTATGGCTTTATATTCCTTTGAGGAGTTATAGAAAATAAATATATATACCATGCTCATGAAATATATAAATTAGGATAGCCCATGGCTTTTTATTTTATTTTGTTATATTTTGTTGTATTTAGAAGATCACTTAATGTTATAGTTATAAGTATTATACAACTAGCTAAGCCATTCAATAATTGTACTGTATGAAAATGTGCAATTAATGAATAAAGATATTTTTGAATTGAATATATGGGATCATTCTTCTTGTTCTTACTCTTCTGGTTGTATAATACAATATTACAAGTTGTAGTCAAATCATTATCAATAACTTATCAATGGTGGCTGTCCACTCAAGGCAAGAGGAGTAAGGCTGGGAACACTCGGTCCGGTAGATGCGGCCCGAGTTTGTCGGATCGGGGAAAAGTTGAAGTACATTGCGAGGCTTGTGTCAGGCAACACGGTACCACCGACGGAACACTAGGCCGGGTGCAAACTGTCGGGGGTACACCTGGGCATTTCTACTTTCGGCCAGTCAGGGGTTAAGCCAGGCAGGTAGCGAGGCATTGTAGTAAATGGGAGGTGGCACTTTCGACTCTACGATGCCCTGCGGTGGTGTACATTGCCCACCTGTGTCCCCGATGCAGTAGGAACATCATTATAATAAGTACTTATACACCATGTGGCTGGAATACAGTTTCTTGTATTGGTGTCTTGTCCTTGAATACAGTCCTTTTTACTCTCAAGAAGTTCGTCAAATGAGGGCACAGACATTCGGAAATAATTAAAAAACTTATTATCGTCATCTCGAAGCTCTATAAACAATGAGCAGGAGGCACCATGGAACCGTCTTTTTTCTAAACACATATCTACATACTTTTTTCTTTCTTCGATGATGAAGTAAAGATGAAGAGCTGCTTTTACGTCGACAGTTCCATATTCCTATACAGACTGACATATTTATAAATAAATTATGAACAGAGCCAAACACAATCCGGGCGTTTGCTCTGGTCGTAATGTTCTGACACTGAAATTTCTGCGAATACAGACAGAAACTTCGGGCGGGCGATTTCCGGGCCGTGTGTTCCTAACTAAGGATAGATGTTGCTTATCTTAGCTGAACTACTCGTCCCTTGCTGACTGTGAATAAGATAATAGACTTAATTTCAATATAATATTTTAGGAAGGAGATTGAAGGCTCTTACAGTTTAATATGACTTCTTCTTCCCCATCTCCAAAACTAAGTGGATTAATTTGTATTCCAGTATTTCAGCCCTTCTGATCATTACCCTGATTTATGTAAGTTCAACTGTAAGTCTATTTTCCTTTCCTCTTTTTCCCTTTAATCAATCCCAAGTTATCTCCACAATTTCTAATCTCGATTCACGCAGGTGCTGCAGTTTGGAGTGGAGGATGCGTCGACAGACGCGACAAGTCTGAAGCTGTTCTGGTGGCTGCCGTCCAACGGGAGTCAGCTGTTTGAGTTCCTGCCCGCGTACAAGATGGCTAACTCGCCCGCAAGTCCATGGACCAACACCAGCTGGACCTCCCGCAGCGAGTACCGGCTCACTGGGCTCAGACCATACACTGTGTACAACCTGACTGTATACGTCCGCAACGCTCAGACCAAGCAGGTCTACCCTCTGGCCTCCTACACCACAGCAACCACTGCAGAGGCTGGTCAGTGCAATTGGCTTTCTAGGATTAACAATATCTTATTCTACCTTAGTTGATTTGTAGTATAAATGGAAAGCATCGTTACATACAGTTTTGGGGCGTAATGCAATGGAAAACACAATTACTTGTCTTACAGATGTTGAAGAATCCAAACAAAAGACCGGTAGTTACTTTACACTTCTAAACTACACCATTAATCTCTCTGAACAGAACCGGAAGCGCCGTGGAACGTGACGGTGCAGCAGCTGAGTATGTCGCAGGTGCAAGTGAGTTGGCTCCCACCCCACCAGCCCAACGGACCAATCACAGGCTACACCGTGTGTATGACACCGCCCATACCCCCATTCTGCAAGGCGATACACGGCAGCAAGACACAGATGCTGATAGACCCACAGTTCACCACTCAGACCAACTACTCGTTCTGGGTCAGTACTTCAAAATAGGAGGTGGATAAGGAACTATTCTCTAGGCTATAGAATATTTAAGTAAGAATCGGTTTGGTGAGGTCTTGGTCTTTTGTGGGTGTCAATCCTATCTGGAGACTTCCTTCTTAAATTAAATTAGGGGTGGAGGAGTTTTTGTCGGGATGGAAGATGGAAGGGAAAATTTAAAATACTCGAATATTTCAGGATGAGTTGGTTCAAGTATAATAGAGTTAAAATATTGTATAAATAGTTTTTTGAGTTGACATTGGTCAAAATACATGGTTTATCTTATGAGAGTCATAGTTACTAAAGTTATTAACTAACGTTATTAACGATTATTAACTACCAGCAGATGACCGAATACCACTAATTAAAACATTCCTTTAGTGCTGACAGAATACAAAAACCACTAAGATGTTAACAGTTAAAATGAAATGTTGAAATTGGTAATTAAAACCGCTTGTATTCTGCAGGTGAAGGCAGAGAACAGTATGTACGAATCGAACAACTCGAAGGTGGCAGTGCTGGTGTATGACGAGTCAGTGAGGCTTAGCGTTATGAAGGACTTGAAAGTGGAAAGCAAGACAAGCAACAGTGTGAGTCTGAGCTGGGCACCGGTGGCTCATGCGGAGAAGTATCACGTCGTCAGCGAAGCGTTGTCCATCTCGGACCAACTCGTCTACCCGCCTCTGCCTACACGCGAAACCGACACCAACAAGTATACAGGTAACAGTCTCGTAGATTAACCTTTTGCTGAAAGATTATAGTCACAATGCTTCATGGCATAACAAAATAAACGCAAATGTGATAGTAAATATTTGTTTTCCTGATTCGTTTGATCGGTGTTAGAAGATCAGCTTAACTGTGGACATTTTATACATAAGCTTTTTAAGGACTTTCTGTGTGTTTTAAAATCAATGTGACTATTATGCTTACCTTAACTCCTTGGGTTTCACCTGATGTTCTTTTCAAACTAACATTATTATTGTTATTTTTAGTTCCCGATTTAGCTCCTGGGGTTGATTACACATTTGAAGTGATTCCTTTCAACAAGAACATTGTAGGATCATCAGCATCTGTATCTGCTAGAACGGATGGTAAATATTACAAATATCTGCATAATTTTAAGACTTTTTCTCCTTGCTATTTTAGTTCAAACAGTGGATTATATATACAGAAACTGCATATGATAACCTTTTATTTATCTACTTTCCAACTTTATTCCCGAATAACCAGATTTGTTTACAAAATCGTTCCCATACTGCACCAAAAGTTCTGCTCCCACACGGATCTACAAAATACAATTCGGCTTTCCACCATTACTGACAATCAGTTGCATATCACATGGAAGACTCTCGTACCACAAGTTAAAAACCTCTGAACCAGACTGACACACGTTCTTTGTTCACAGGGGCTCCGATGCCCCAGATCTCTGACATCTACATAGAGCTGTTGAAGGTGCATGGCACCTCAGTGAAGATCGGCTGGACCCCGTCCCAAGACTCCCGAAAGGTCTCTTGGGAATATGGCGTCTACTACGGTAGCAGCCCGGACGAGGCTAAAGGCAATGGTAAGTTTTTAGTCACTGTACGTTGTCTCAAGTAAGAACGTATTTCATGGATTTTTCAGCTTCTAGGGTAATTAATTTGTAGGAATTTTAGGCACATAGGATAACTTACAGAAAACTTTTGGAAAATAAGATAGTTTAAGACTTTTTTTTTTAATTTAGCGTGTTTGTGATAATTAATAGCAAATAATAGTAATAAGCAATAGTTTTCAGGGAAAGTTCTTATTCAAAATTTTTGCAATCATTAAATAAATAAAGTTTATTGGTAATTTACTTTTTAACTCACTTCTATTTAATTTTTATTCTTAGTTACATTTTCCTGTGGAGTTTGGCAATGACTAATTTTATAAAGAAAAACAGTAATAATATAATTTATAGCAAAATAATTTGAAAACCTTTTTTAAACCCAAGAACATGTTCTTTATACTTCCCCGGCTCTTCCTTAAATTCTGATTGTGATTGCCAGGACCGATGCTGAGGACAAAGAACACATCGGTGACAATCCACGAGCTGGCGGCATGTCAGTCGTACACATTCCTGGTAGGGCTGGTGGGTCCGCTGGGGCTGGGTCCACTGAGCCGGGAGCCTCAGTCCATCATCACACAGTTCAACCCCAAGGCTGCCCCTAAGAACCTGCGTGTGCTGACTGACCCACACAACAACACGGCAATGTCTGTCACCTGGAGTGCTCCCTGCTCCGTCATGACGCAGAGTATACCTTACGAGGTCAGTGTGTTAGTAATCTACAAGTCACTAGGACTCTGAAAGTGTTAGGAATATCTAGAAAATTGCGAGATAATCCTCTTAAATAAGTTCTTTTCAGACAGGATTGTAATTTTGGAGTATTTGGCAGTTAGGTAATTAAGATGTTTCTGGACAATCAGACATTTTTACATCATTTTTTCTTATCGTAGAAATACTAGATTTGAGGTAAATACTAATAAAAACTATCCTAATTACAGTAAAACCCAAATAAATACATTTTAAAGTTGAATAATTATAAGTATTGGGTTTTGTTTTATTTTCTCTAACTCTGAAATTTAGTCCAATAGTATGGCTCAAGTTTTCTAAATACATTTTAAATTATGTTCCAATTTTTATTCTTTTTAGAAGGTAAATTCTAAATGTTTCCAACGTCTTTTGAAGTTTCAGTAATACAAATTTCTTATAAATATCGGAAAGATTTGTGTATGATTATTTGGCATATTTCAATTTGAAATCAAAAAGTATTCATGCTTCATCACACCTTTTTTTTAACATTCAAGTATAACAAAAAATATTTTAAAATAGTAGAAGAAAATTGTGTAGTCTAACAGTAATTATTTGGTATATCCAAGACCAAATTTTTTAAATTGTTTTAAGAATAAAGGGTTTTATTACTGTGTAAATTTCCCAAATGAAAAAAAAAAAGAAAAGTGTTTCTTGTCCGAAAAGAAATTTTTGAAACTCATAGTTTATTCACAGCATCAGTTCAGAGGGTAGGTTTTCATTCATACATCTTACAAGGGTCATGTACAAAACATTGAGAGACACAAAAGAGTTTTATAGTTAGTAGTAACATATTTAAGT
Organism: Matsumurasca onukii; assembly: GCA_018831715.1. NCBI lineage: Eukaryota > Metazoa > Arthropoda > Insecta > Hemiptera > Cicadellidae > Matsumurasca > Matsumurasca onukii. The sequence goes on along the minus strand of CM032061.1, from coordinate 51,922,529 downwards.
GTCCTTAATTCTAACTAAGTCACATTCTATTCATTAAAACTGTCACAAATTTTCATCCGTGCATCTATGTCACCAAGATAAACCTTATATCCGCCTTGTTTGATGTTGCAGATAACAGTGAAAGAAGTGAACCTCGGGCTGTCAGCGTCGGTTACGATGGAGCCGTCGCGACAGGTTGATCTGCAACACACTCTGTTCATCGAGTACGGTGGCCGCTACAGCGTGTGTGTCTACTGCGCAGCGCGGCTCGGTGGCCGGGCCGTGCGCAGAGTACAGGGCGCAACAGCTGCCCACGCCGCACCAGCTGCAGGCGCTGCAAGCCACCAACGGCAGCTACTTCGTGTACTGGCGGCAGGAACAGCTGCCCGACAACTTCACCACTGACGAGTGAGTACTTTGTGTGGCCGTCTTTACTGAATATGAATGTGCATGGAAGATTTTATTTTAGCAGTATCTTCAGTTTTCAGATCCACAATTTGAGGGTGGGTAGCAGAAGCCCTGATCAAATCAATAGTACTCTAGGATACTCTAACAACATGTGCTACAAAGATTTAAATTCTACAGCTATATTAAAAGAATGCAGCCTTGTAGATTAACAAAGCGAAATCAGTAATTTAATAAAATTCTAAGTAAGGCAAAACAATCAAATGAATCTGCTTCAAAGGAAGATTTAAAAGCGGCAGTTATCTCACTCACGAAAATGTATGAAAGAAACACATTTTCTCAAAAAGTGTTTGAATGAAAACTGGAAAGTTGATAGAGGGAAGTTACTAAAAGGTGAGGAGTAGCCTAGACAGATGAAAGAAAAAAGACTTATTCTGAAAGGATGAACCATGTCTGGAACCAAAGAAAAGCCAACTTTTCAAGACAGCGTTAATGTATTGTAGGTCCAACTGGGCCTATTCAAGATTTTCATATGTCAATAAAGCTAATCTTATCATTACGGTTCTGATGCCACTTGTTTTGTGAACAGCTACCACTACGTGGTCCTGGTCTCGCCGGGCACATCTGTGAACTTGACAAGTGCGCAGCAGTTCAAGGCGCACGCCGCACCGTTCATTCACACACCGGACGACAGTGACTCAATGTACTCATACGCAGTTGTGCTGGAAACCAAGGCCGGCTACCGATCCCTACCTTCGGAAGTCGTCTCCGTCACCGCAGTCAAAGGTGACAGCTCTTTTTGTATTGGTGTTTATTTTATTTTTTTAATGTTTTTTTAGTTGGTTTTATGTCTTGTGTTCTTTTACATCTTGATGGTCCATTAAGATTTTTTTGTCAAAATTTGGATGGTTAACTTTTAGTTACAAATTTTTTCTAATTTTGAAGTATTTATTTTTTATTTTATTTATTCTTTATTATGGCTTTAGATACAACATCAAGACAAACCAGCTTACAAAAAATTTAGATACATCAAACAATTATTGTTATATCACTTATAATTCTATATTTTCTCTGATGACAAATTCTGCAACTGCCTTCCAAACTTTATGGTCTTGATTATGTAGTAAGGTTGAAAGTTGTGTTGGTAGTTGAATATGGAGGTTTGTTAGTGTGTTATAGAGAGAGTTTCGGGATTTTTCATACAATTTGCGGGCAAATATTAAATTATCGGGAGATGCAGATTTTTCGTCAGCACATTCACAATTAGGACTTGGTAAAATTTTGATTTTATACAAATGTTGATTGGAAAGATTATGGCCAATTCTTAAGTGACATAAAAGTGTAATCAAATTTCTTCTAATTCATTCTTAATTTTATTATGGTAAAATAATGTTACCAGCGTCATACTATAAGAACAACAATGTTTTGCCATTTTCTCTAAGGTTTTAAGTTTCATCCCACCTGCAAGTAACCTTGAACGCGACGTCTTATGTTTTGAAAACCTTTCGCGACCTCTCGATGGTTAAAATAAAAGGGAATTATTTCCAAGTAGCTATCACCTCCCATTGATCAATTTTTATTTACCTCTTATGCCAACTAAACGCTTCATACTATATGTTACCAAATTAATTACAGTAAATATAGTCGAAGATGATTAGTGACTTATGATGGTTGCTGCCGCAGGTCCGTGGGGACTACAGAACCGCAGTGTGATGTCATTGGTGATGCCGACACTCCTGGTAGTAGTGGTGGTGTGTTGTCTGCTCGCTGCTGCGCTAGGTCTAGTCTCCTTCAGGCATCGTAGGTTGCAACACACTTTCTCCAACTTTGCCAACAGCCACTTCAGCACCCGCTCCGGCACCGCTACCTTCGGAGGCTCTGACGGACTAGGTAAGTGCGCCACCACCAGCTGCAGATTTCATACTTCAGCTTCATACTACACTTTTTGTTACATTATGTTATTGTTGTTCATGAGACTTTTTCAATTCAATACAAGTTAAAACAGGAAAAAAAATTTCAGGGACAATGAAACCCCATTTTAACTACTAAGCTTTGTCATAAGTCATAAGTCATTTATTGTCTTTCAACATTACATAAATGCAATAGACATGGTCAATGATATTAATTTAAAATTGAATATTGCTAATATTAAAATATTCTCTTAAGCTATAAAATGGGTTAATTATTAACCAGTCATATAATCTTTTAAATATGTTGAGAGGCAACAGCTTAACATCATTATTTAATTGGTTATACAGTTTCAGACTTGTAATACTATGGCTATTTATACATTTACTTAATCTACTAAATGGGACAACTGCTCAGAATGATATATCCTGTTTACTACGGATTCTTCTCCCACTTTTGTAGTTTTGGGTTGTAATAAGAGAAACAGCTTATATATTAATTGGAAAATAAATACATTTAAATTGTAGGCTTAAATAAGATTACTGGAGGTATATATTCAGCTTTAACGGTTCATTTATAACTATTTCCTTTGTTAGAAAAAGTTAAAGTTTATAGATCACCATCCAAAATTGATCGCAGGCATGTATACTACCCATGGCAAGTTATATCAGCCGGCAATGCATGCTGGATAAAAATGAAAGGTGGGCAGAATGGACTTTTCGATTATTACTGTCTCATTTGGGACAGGACAAGAAAAAATAAGCCTAAAATATTGTACCAAGTCAAGGTTTGCAATATTGTTGGACTTATCCAGTTTAAATAAAATAAAATTTTTATTATTATTAGCAAGCTTGTGTTAATTTAATATGGGTTAAAGTTAACTCCAGGTAAAAGTAAACACTAAACAACCGTATTTCTTTTAATTTTAGGTGAGCCTTTAGCTGACTTCTTTTGAACAAAGTTTCAAATTATAAATCATGGTGAGAAAAAAAACTGTCAACCGGGTATTTTCGGTTTATAAAATGTGCATGACGGAGATTTGTCGAGCATCAGGGCTTTGTGGTTATGTTGGGAACAAAGGAGTTCCCTATGTTATATTATGTTACTTAAATGTTGTATTGTGTATGTGTTGGTGAGATGTAAATTACAAAAAGGAAAAATAAAATGAGGAAATGAGTTAGAGGCAGAATGTGTCCAGGTTGTGTTTTAACATTCTGCTTTTTGCAAGCCAAGTTCTCAACACCCAATGATCACCATTGTTTATTGCACTAACATTCATGTAAAAATCTCACATCTATTTTATACTCTTTACGTTTTGTCGCTTCCTTAGGCAACAATTTAATAGGTAAGCTTAGATTCCACTTTGCATGTCTTGTAAAAAGTCCCTTTTCTTGTCTTGATAAAAGCTCATTTTAAATTGTCATAAGTTTACTGTTTTTCATTATGTGTGTGTGTGTGTTTGCCGATTTTGTAGGAGTCAACTAACAATTGGTTTTCGATCAAACTTGTTTAGTTTTCAATATATACACAAAATACTATGTCTCATTTCACAGTTCTTTTGAAGTTCAGAATTTGTGGAATTGTTTTTCATATTATAAATACTGTAATCATAAAATAAACCTACACAGTCTTGATTAACAATGGGAAACCTACTTAATACTACGCTCCAGTGAGACAAAAGTGTCGGTTACACCCTGAGATTATCTTGGAGGAACCCCTCCCCATCAACCCTCCAACCCCCTCCTGGAAATCGGTGATTTTCAAGAAGATGATGACGTTACTGTAAATATACTTTTGTTTTAAATAAGATAGCATGCTTCATCATTATGCAATCAATAAATTTTCAATGTATGCATCATTTACTAATTGTGAAAATTAAGTGCTTGGCCAAAACTAATTTTCTAACCTTGTTTACCTTTAACAGTAGGTAATTCTCGACATTGGTTATACATGTGTTGTGTATAATGCTTGCTTTGCATGTCATCGTTTTATTCTGCCTATGACGTGTACACATATATAGTTTATGACTGTAAAGCTCATCTCTCCCTGACGGTGCAGGTTCGATCCTCGCAGTAACCACTAACAATTAGTTATCTGACTATTCATTATGGGTAGAAAGGACATTGCAGTGTTAACTTCACTTCGTAAAACAAGACAAACTTTACGGTTTTTAATTTTTGCGTGATCCTGCACCTTGGCTGTGTGGATACGGCTTGCGATGCTTGAGATCGCTGGATTGATTCCCTCCGCAGGAGTTGCGCATGAGTTTATGAATTTTGCATGCATCCGGTGAAACTGTCTTAGATACTCTTACCAGCATAAAGTATGCTGAGTGGGATTTTTTAAAGGTAAAAGTGGCAAAGGAACTAGTTTTGTGGAAATCAAGCCGCATTCAAATTCTATTGCAGTAGTAAATGGCCTTGTGAATGTTTTCCAGGAGTAAAACTAGGCCTTTAGAGCAAATCACAGAGGTAAAATGGTCCTTGAAACGTATAGAAGAAGTGGACCTACATAGTGGATCTAGCGTATAGAGGAAGTGTGGGTATTAACCACAGGACTAAAACTTTACTTGGAAATTTTCAAGGGAGTAAATTGGTTCTCTTTCAAAGTGTAGAAATCATGACATAGTACCAGGCAATACATGTGAATCAAATAAGTTAATCAAGCTTCCCTTATGGCCATGCTGAAAAATAAGCCTCAGCGTAAACATAACAAACAGCAACAAAGAGTGTATACTCAGCCAGATTCATGTTTAACCCTGCGTTGTATTTGCAGATGACGAAGACTCGCCAGTTATCCGAGGGTTCTCGGACGATGAGCCGCTCGTCATTGCCTGAGTCGCTCGCCCGAGCTTCGCCTGTGATTGTGATACTAAGCTACCCAGTATTGTCCGTACCACTCGCTAGTCAACGTACGGCAAACTTTAGTCCACATAGACTGATGTAAATTCAATAGCTAGCCTGACCTTAACCCTCAAGTCGACATTTGTTAATTGTGTACCTGTTATGTTTCATTCCAAATTTTACGTGTATAAAGAATGTGTGACTTGATTTGGTCTCGGAAGATTTATTTTATTTAACTATGATATTTTGCTCAAAACATCGGAGCATGTGTTTTATTGATTTTACAGTTGTTTGTAGTTAAAAACCTCTAAGTACTAGCTTGGCAAATAATTTATATTTGATTTTGGGACGTACTTTTGTTTGTTTGTTTTTTCATCATTGTTTTCCAGGGTTACCTTTGAGTTTGCTTGCCTGAAAATATCTTTAGAACAACCAGATGTATAGTTTTCAAGATCAGCTGTTGGGATTTTGGTTTACCAAAATTTAAGGAATAACATTATTTAGATTTAAAGAACCTCTTTGAGAAATGAAGATTAAGGAACATCTCTGCCCTAACTGAGGAAAAGCAGTAGTTAGCAAAGTTAAATTTGTACATAAACAAAGTGCAAAGATTAATTTGTACTAGAGTTAAAGTAATTTTCTAAAAAAAATAAAATTGTTGCTAGACATTTTCCAATAAGCTGTCTCCTCAAGGGTCAAGAACATTTGATTTTACAGAGTGGGTTATTCCAATTTTACAGATGTCTCTTTCCATTTTAAGAAAAGAAAGAGGCTTGTCCAACATTGGTTCTATTTGATCTCTTTCACATAACAGTTTGTCTTTCAATTTATGCCATTAGAGTTCTATACAAGTTGAAGAAACCTGAGGAATCATCAGCCTTGGAAAAAGTTTTGTTATCTGTATTTTTAACTTAAAGGAATTCTTTAAATGCATGTTTCTTCAAATCTACACTAGATTAATATAAATATGTATATGATTTAAGCATAAGATTAGAATATGACTAAAATTACTGTAGACTTCCGATAGTATGAGGTCCTGAGTTTTATTCTGTTAAAAATAAGAAGTACTCGTAAGCACTAAAGGTAAAAATAAAACGGTTAAGCTTTTAGTGAATGGTTCACATTATTTAAAAAAGTAACTCATACCCCAAACAAAACTTTATAACTGAAACCATGTTAAATACATTGATAATAAACAACTAGAAGTAATGAAAGCAACCAAATCTTACCCGGTAACATCTAGGAAATTCACAAATCTCAAGCTAACATTAGGCCACTTTGCACTTTAAATCAATAATTAAATTACAAGTTAGTGAAATAAAGGTGCTAAAGTGTAAAGGCAAAAAGTAAACATAGTTATTCTAAAAATTTTAAAGATCTATTTACAACAAAAACTTTCATTAAAATGGAACTTTAAAATGGCAATTTTTGAAGTTATTCTTCTAATTAAGAACTTTAATTTGATGTACATCTCAACCTTTCCATTACGTTTCTTCTAATTGATCACGTGGGTCACAACCTCATTTGTTACAGTTTGAGTTATACACCAAACTAAATGTCTTAATTTTGTTAGACATGCCGTAAAAGAAATGTTTAATGTTTTCCAACTAAATTGGCAGAATTTAAACATTCATAACCGTTGAACAAGAGTTTATTTCATTTTTTTTTGAGTTTCACATTGATTTCAAATCATTGGAATTATAGTTTTGTCCAACGTGTATACTAAAGCAAAAATTCAAATTTACACATCTGTGATCCAGGATGTATTAGGAATAATTAATTTAAGATAATTATGTAGCACCTGAAATTAAAACTGTGGAGTGGTCAGGAACTCGGAAGTTTATGGTAAATATAATGTTTGTTCCTCCATCAAAGTTGTCATCTTATTTCAACTTGTCTACTGATTTACCAAAGACAACTGTATTGTAAATATAAAGATAATTAATAGAAATTGTGATTTTTACTACCCTTGTCCGACTGTTGTATGAACTATTGTTTCAATTGTAGGTTTTTCTTAGTAGGTTTTGTTTTTATTAGGTTTTAAAATAGGATAATAAAATGAAATAGAACTGCTAATACCTAATAAGCTGAAATGAGAATCAAAGCAGTACTATTATTTCAATTTCACTTTAAATTGCAATTATTATTAGCCAAATTATGACATACATGAAAATTATAGATTATTAATTTCATTACCTTGTTTTTAGCTTCTTATTTTCAAATGATTCATAGCAATAACAAATTACTTTATTGATACATTTATCAAAAGGCAAAGTTAGGGCTTTGAAGCCCTCTCTAACACTTAACCTCAAGACAATTCATCATGTTTGAGAAACACTTTTTTAAATTGGATGGGGTCGAAAACGCTAAACATATCATAGGAGAAACAATTTTTAAATTGTTGTTCAATATCCCTTAAATTTGCAAATTAAAGGGAAGTACACGAAAATTGCACCTCAGTCCAGCAGGCATATTTTTACTTTTTTTACATGTCAATTGTTACACGCTCAAGGGTTTATCCAAAGTAGTGCTCATTGGCGTAAATAGCACCGAAATCAGCGCCGAAATTCAGGGCCGCCAGGAAAATAGCGAACATCCTGAGCTCAAGGGGAGCAACTTGTTAACGTGATAGATGATATAAATAATTTCTTCTGTTTCCATTGTTACTAAGTGTCATTGTACCTGTTTCATTTATGATTTAAAATGGAAAATTGATTTTTTTTATTAAAGAAAAGAAGAGGTTTTTAATAAGTCAACGCACAAATCATGTAATTTTTAAAACAATAAATCTTAATGTACGCAGTCTATTAATCATCTTCACTAATTTTATTATAAGGCAAACTACTGTATAAAGTAGCCATTTTATAACTGTATAGCCTATAGCTGTCAGTATTGTATAGTAGAAGTAAGATAGCGTATACATTACGGGGTATGGGGGTTGAGGGTGTGTCTAGCGGCCCTTGGTTGAGGTGTGAGGAGGCCGGAGGGGGGGCGCCGTGGAACAAACTTACGACACTCGTAGTGCTTTTAGAAAATATTGTCCTCTACAAAATGGTGTCAAAAGTTTTTACTTTTAAGACTCACCTTCTTAAAAATACAGGATTTTCCTCCAGCTAATGATGCGGTTGATATCTTTATCACTTTTTCATCCACTAACTTCCTTCTACACCAATCCTAAGTCACAATGTTAATAAGGCCCATAGTTGACCCTCTCTAGAACTCCAGTAACAGTCACTTATCTAATTTTAAAACCTTTGTTGAGCTAAAGCTCAACACCTTATTAAAGGTAATTTTTAAAACTTAAGTTTGATGTAAAATGTGTTTTACTTACACACAGAATGTCATTTATACAGAGAAAGGTCTAAAAAGTTTAACAGAGATAATTTTAATAAAAAATGCTGTTGCTTGTGTTTTTTTTTAGTTTTTGATAATAACACTTGAAAAATAGCCATACGTTTGTCTCAGATGAGTAAAAAATAAGTAAACTGATGGAACTTTTAGAAAATAACTTCAGAAGAAAGAAAGCAGCACAATTTTTTTCGGTTTCATTTTGTAGTTCCATATTTCTAAGATTTGTTATTAGTATACAACTGTTTTGATTCAATAAAATCTGAAGTGTGCATTGAAAATCCACCCATAAATTCAGCTTATAACTATGCTATATTAAAACCTAACTGGGTTTTATAAGATAGGCTATAAAAACATAAATTATTGAACTCACATTTGCTTAATTTTTAAGACTACAGTGTTTTACAGCATTTTCTTTCATTTCACTGGTTGAAAAGTGGTTTTCTTCAGTTCCCAGAACTTACCAATAACATCCAGACATAAATAAACCCAGGAACAGTTCAAAGAAACACAATCCTGTATTTCAACAGTGGGACTGAGAAATACAAAAGGACAAAGAAGAAGCTTAGTATAAGCTGATTACTTGTCGGAAAACCCACAATCTGCCTGTGCATGTTCATTATCAGAAGAGCTTATTCTTGTGTCACTGGCAACTGACGGGTTTAAACAGAACAACTTTCTTGGGTTAAGTTGATGAGTTTAAAGTTTCACAAAGGTATAACTTTGAGTGTTCAAATCTAGCAAACAAGGCAGGGGTTTTAGAATAGAGGTCCAGTTTCAACTAACTCTAATAATTTAAAATTATTGAAACATGTTTGCAATTTTACACTGGTTTTGTGGAGTATATTAAGGTTTGTCAAAATGTTCCAAAGATACATCTGTATTCAGATTTCAATTAAGGCTCACGGTGGCAAAACCTCTTAACATTTTCACTACAATCAACATGAAAATAGGTTTTGTTTCCATGTTAATTCTAAGTTCCAATAGGCACCTGACACATTGGTTATGTTTAATTGGATCAACATGGACAGTGTGCTAGAAAATGGAGATATTAAAACAAATGTTGAAATTGTTGACAGGTTATATAAGAAGCACCAAATAGAATAAAACCTGAGATCTAAACTATTTGTGTCTTACACTCGACTAGCTCAAAATGGCCAACTTAATTTTGTTTAAACTCCTAGTACTGTAATTGTAAAAGCGAACAGTCAAAATAATATCATCAAAAGTAAAATGAACGTTGTGCCGTTGCTTTGAGACACTGACCACTCTCAGATGGTATTTTAAGGATTATATTAGTCTTGTTACAAACTAGGGCCGACTGTTCCCCAGATTTGGTAATTAATTGATAGCCCAACAACCAATGGAATTGACCAATGGCTTAACGTGACTCCCGAACCACGGGGAGTGGCCATCGTGAAAAGTGATTACTACGGCCAGGAATCAAACCCGGGTCGTTTTGGTGTCCGTTGAAGTTGAGTGTAAGTACAGGGTGAGTTTTACATGTCTCCCACCTTAACTTTTGAAAAAGAAAATATTTTTAAAACCGTTTTTGACGTACTTTGTGTCATACACCCCCACCCAAAACCGGGGAAGGGCCCCCAAAATGTATAAATACAACCCTCCCTTTGTGGCACCTCAAAAGAAAGAGAATATGATTACAAATTCAATGACACAAAGAAAAATTGTTTATCTCAACTCGTTTTTGTAATACCTATCTAAACATTACAAAAATCAAATTTAAAATGCTACATTTCACATTTAAAAATGTATATAACAAATTTTTCTTAAGAATACTCTATAGCATTATGTTATAGGATGGTAATGTTTCCCTCAAAATTTGTCATAAAAATTGTATGTGAAATGTGGCATTTTAAAGCCAATTTCTTGCAATCTTTAAACAAGTATTACAAAAGCAAGTCGAGATAAAACATTTTTAATGCGTCATTGAGCTAGTATTCAAATTCCCTTTCTTTTAAGGTGCCATAAATGGGGGTTTGTTTTTAAAAATTTTGCCCCCCCTCCGATTTTTGGGGTATGTCAAAACAAACTTCAGAATCCTATAAAAACATCTCAAAAGGATTTTTCACAAGTCAAGGTGGGGGGACATTTAAAACTCACCCTGTGTATAATTCCATTCAACAATCAGATAAATTCACCAGTCACACTACCATCTCATAGAAAATGTTTAACTATATAACTTATTTTCTATGCATCAACTTATATATGAGATGTGTCCACCAGCCTTTAAAACTAATTCAAGTAATAGTGATAAAGGCGTTTTAATTTTGTTTATAACTAAATTTAAATAATGATAAAACATTGTTAGAGAATTTGCATTTTAAAATAACTTGAGCTTATAAAGAGCAGTAGAGGCGGTGGAATGTTTGTCAAAGGCTGGTCAAGATGCCGAGACAGGCTGAAATCCAGTGTCCCAGACCACCCGAATCACATGTACGTATATCTAGATAACCATTTTACGTATTTGAGTGAAACAAAAGCTATATACGTTTAAATTATTTAAAGAATAAGGAGAAGTTAAGTGCTAGTTTCAAATATACACTGTGCCCCGAAAACCGAGTGTCACGGGTCGAATATAGTAAATTTAAATGTAAAGGAGTATCAATTGCTTATACTTTCAAAGCCCTTGTAATTTGAAGAAAATTGGGGGAAAAGTATTAATAACATTCAGCCGACGAAAACAAATGAAAATATTTTACATTTACGGAATGCCATGTAATTTTTCTGAAACTGCATGAAAGCCAAATATTATTCAATATATAATAGGGTCTACTATTATAATTTAGGCCAAGGACGTTTAATAAGGGATTGATGAAAATGACACTTATAATCCATCCATTTATAACCGTGCATGATCGCAGCAAAAATGTTAACAGTTTTCAACCTTCTGTACAAAACAAAGGGTTTTCCTTACCGGAAAACTGAAACGAAAATAAAATCTGTTTCAGTGTGTAAGCTTTGTAAGAACAGGTGAAGTAAACCTCACAAAGAACCATTTGTTACTGGATGAGACTGAGTAAGAATTTCCGCCAGTCACACTTTTCAGCCACGAAGCGGAAACAGAAAATATTTTGCGTTCCATTTCCCCTCGATTTCCGCTCCGGCGTACTCTATCAGATAAGCGGGCTGGTATCCACAATGTGTTAACTCGGTATTTCACACTCGTTCCCCTATCGATCAAATATATTGTATTGCTAAACTGTTCGATATAAAATCTCGGTTGAACTTCTTTTCAGCTGTTTTAATGGTTTATTTGTCCGTGATAAAGTTTACAAAACAAACATCACAAACTTTACGACAACACTTAGAGAACGTACATTTTTATAAAACAGGCCGACACGCAGCTGAGCGCTAAAGCGCCGCTGGCATGACTGAATCGAATTTCCTTTGCCCAAAGATGACTTTAATTAGCTACGGTCACAGCCTCAGATTGGCCTCCTGTATAATCACGAACATTACGAGGCTGTTCGCTACGCTCACATTTTGAATTTCAATAACATCGGACTACTCATTACGCTGTTATAGCGATAAATCGCTCCACCGTTGAGAACTTTGCCGTCACCCTGGCAAGGGGCCCTTACAGAGGAAACGTCATCCGGGCCAGATGACCTCCGGTTTTATCGAGGTTGATACTCCTCCGACTCCTCCTCCTCGTTGCCGAGTCCCGGGCTTGCCACCGGCTTAGCGGAGTTAAAAATTAGGTTTTTTATTTATTTTATAGATGTGTAAAAACCGTGCTGAAAACCCACATCTCCGAGGCGGGGGCGCGAAGCCCGGTAGCAATCCTCTGTGCAAACCCGACCTGCTTGTTGCCCGTTTCCACCGACCAAGGGACCTAATAGGGTGTTATCAACACTCTAAGTTTGAAAGAGGGAAAACCTTAAGGAGTACTCTCATCAGAGAGTGACTCGATTTTCACTCTTTCATACTTGAGTGAACGCAGACCCGAGCGCGAAGCAAGACAGGTGACCACGGCCCAACCTCCAGCAACCAAGGGACCTAATTGGGTATTATTGGTGGAGATTAGCTCGCAGCCGGTCGAGGAGTGCTACCTTATTAATGTACGGAATCGTTCTGTCTTGAGTTGCCATAGAAATTGTACGTTGCACTTTTAATGTTATCGTTATAATTTGTGAAATTATGAAGTAACTATGGAAATAAAATGTTGAATTGTTAAATTTAATATGAATGAACCCTGAAAATCTAAACTCTCTAGCCAAGGCATCAAAGCTACCTGTTCGTCTGAAGACAAAATGTGTATAACTGAGAGGAGAAAAATGAAACCTCTTTTTTTTTACAAAACATCCATTTAAAACTCAGTTTTAGTTTGTGTAAAAGAACACTTAGATGCCTACCAAACAAGACAGGATGTACATAGCCATAATACAAGAACCAAATACAAGATAGAGATACCCAATGTAAGGCTAAAGAAACCCAAAATAATCACTATTATAAAACAAAACTCCATTTAATAAACTCCCTAAAGATTGTTGGTACCTAGAAATAAATAAATTTAGATCAGTTCAAATATGTTGGTTGAAAGATAATCCTGTTTACAATATTGAAGAGTACATGTAATAAAAGTGTTCTGTAAAAAGAAGGTAAAAAGTATTTAATAACTCTGTATTACATGCATTGCTATGTATAAAACTCTGTATAAATAACGATGCCTATTGTAACTAAATTGTTACTTAATGGCAAATAAAGGCCTCGACTGTTGAGTTGGTTACCTGCAGAGTACGACGTGTGAACTCTAATGTTTGAAACTCACAACTCAAACGTGCCAACTGTGACGCGCTTGTTTGTTCTGCTTTAACTCATTCATTCATTTGTTGATACAACTTGTGTTGTGTGTGGCTTTTGCTCGGCTCGTCTGCCACGTTACTAAACAGTACAACTCCCACAAAACTCTATTCTGTGCTTTTACTTTATTTAATGCTAAAGCTTTGAAGCTCTCGAACATTAAATGCATGGTCTGGTTACTCGTTAGGTTGCAAACAGAAATTATCAGAAATTAGTTCTTGGCATTACTTTGTAGTATGGTATTCGTTTACTATTTAACTTTTAAGTGGCATGTTGTAATATAGAATTAACAATTGAGTGAGTGCAAAGTGGGACTTATTTATTTATGTGGATATCTCAAAAGTATTTATAGAGTTAATAAAGTAAAGTATTTGCTCTTGACTAAAAACATCCAAACAGATTATAAGTTAAGCACAGTGCAGCTAACTGACAGAAACTCCCAAAAGAATTGCCGCGGAAATAATATGCGTACATCATGTTGCGTGGATATATCAAGATATATCTCCCCTCCTGATATATACTAATAAGACGTTAGCAAGGGTCTGGGCCCTTATCAGGATGGACGATATACAACACTGAACAGCGTTCATGCTCAAGTACATTTATAGAACACGCACAACATTCTCGAAACTCTAGAAACACTCCTTATCGAACTATACACATACTTAAACTTCTTCTTTTCTACCTTAACAAAGTACTATAACAAATTATGTTATGGTAGGTAGATAGTGCATAGATGTCACGTGGATGAGGTAGGAAAATCAACACAGTTGCAGCAGCCTAAGCACAGATAGCGCTGCCATCTCTAGCCGTCTTTCTCCCTCCTTGGCTCCACAAGCTTGAGTTTCCCGATGTCCCCCCAGAGGTTCTACTTGAGACTCTTAAAAGAATTCCTTCGCAGCTCTATCTGTGCTTGGGCAGCCGCAACTATATATTGATTTTCCTGCCTCAGCCATTTGGCATCTGTGGGATATCTACCTACCATAGCATAATCTTAGGTTCTACTTATAGAGCGTAACATTAATCATTATAAAACCATTTTTTGCAAATTAAACTACAAACAACTTTTCTTAGCTTCGTGCTATTATTTGCAACGAAAAGTTGTCTAAAAGTTAAATAAATAAATAAACTACTCCCTCTATAGCTTAAAATCACGAGTTATAGTACGATCAAGTATATGTGAGATGTGAGCTAAATCGGAAGTGCCCTTCTGAGGGGAACCTTTCCCCAAAATATGTGATTCGTGCAACAAAAATTTGTATTTATGAACCGATGTCGTGGTATTTGGTGTAAACATTTATGGTATTGTACCGGACATGAGCACCCAAGATCAACAAAATCTGTTTTGCCAGACCAAGATGGAGGTGAAAAACAATTATTTAAATGAGTCAAGTTTTGCCATTTGATTCAAGAGGTGTTTGATAGCTCATAACTGCAAACATTTCTTTCTCTTTGGTAAGAGAAATGAATAGCTATGAATTGAATTGAGAAATGAATTGCCCATTAAGAGAATTTCTTTGTACCACTTAATTTTGTAAAATGGTTTGAGATGTTTACTTCCACCTACACCTCTTTCCCCAGATTGCTGAGGAAAGTGAGTGTGCTGGACGGGTGAAGGGTTAGTAGTTAGGGTGGTTGGCAGGGACAGGGGGTACAACAGATGACGGCAAGTCGTATGATTTGTGGGGAAAGTCTGCTCGTTTGTCAAGCCCAGTTACCTGCTCAGCATCTCTCCACTGCCGTGGTCAAGAATACCAACCTACTTTAAATAGTCAGAGTGGAGTCTTAAAAATTCTCGCGGGACAAACATTTTTGAAATGAAAATACCTTTGTAAGTTAAAATTCTGAAATACTCGTACTTATGATCTGAGCAAAGGATCCTCTCAAAACAAGGACACCAGAGCCCTATATACACGCTAAACAGTACGTTAGATTATAGGATATACGAGTGGACCTGCGGCGATTTTTATAATTAATATTCTCCGTAACTACTAATCAGGTTTGTTCCCAACCAATTGGTTTTTCAGGACACCCTCAAAAATCGTTTGATGGTAATATTTTGTGGGTATAAATTTCCTAAAAGATGTTACTGATCGCTGTTTAAAGAAGTATATGGAGTATTTAATAGTTAAAATTAGAACATAACCTGTGTAATTGTGCCCTAAGAGTGTATTCACAGCCTCCTAGTAGAAAATGTGCAATATCACCTTTAAATAATACATTAAAGACAGCTGCGTTAAACTTCTTCAACATAAGACAAATAGAAAGTTTTGCCCTGTTAAAGCTAAGATCAGAAAATTAAACAAAAGAGTTTGAACACTTCCGTTCTGAAATATCAGTCAAAAAGCTCTCTACCTTGACTTCATAACTAGCATTCCCATGACGTCTGTAATTTTATTTTACTGTTATACGAGTTTCGGGTAAATGTTTTACTTTCAGCAAAAATCACGATGGATTTTGTGTTTAGTGTAATCATATGGAAACGGTCAGTAAGCAATGAGAAAACATTCTCCTATGATTGAATTGAAAACTAAAATTCACCGTCATGTTACTGCCGTAAATAGGGATCGCCTCTTTTCTAGGAACCACAACTTTAAAGAAACAAAAATTTAAAACACTCGTATATAGGTACCGTATGTAAATATAAACAAAAATAAATAATTTTTATTCTTTATTATGGCTTTAGGCTATTTATATCCATAAGAAAATAACTTCGTAACCTAGAGAAGTAAGATAGAAGTGTTTCCTCTAGACGTTAAAAGGGTTGCAACTAGAGTTGTTAATTGATTGCAAAACACTTTTCGAATCAAAATAATAATAAAACGTGATTTTGACAAAGTTTCTACGTAGTATAAAAAATGAAGAATTGCGTTAGTTTCAGCTGAATAAATGTTAAACACTGAATTTATCTTGAAAGCAGCAGAATAGTTATTTTCAGGATAAAACATGGCGCTTGAAGTTAAGTTAATTTCGAAATCTTTAGATGCGTCTGTGTAGATCGGTGTATGTTTCGGCCATGTAGAACACATATGGTTTTAAAATCTGAGTTTATGCAATTAGAGTTTGTTGGAGAAAAGAAAATGACTTGTGGTTTTAAAGTAATTGTCTTGAAGTCAGCGTGATAACAAGAACGATGAAGTGGTACGCTAAGCAAATCTGAGATTCTTGCATCACTTGATAAATGCTGATGGCTCAGCAAAATCAAGGGCGTACCTCTGTTTTCCCAATATGTAGATCTTTGATAAATGAAGTACAAACTTGTTACTTTTCTTTTCAAAATGTGAAACCAGCAAATGTAAATACAAAGTGTATCAATAAAATGTATATACACACTTTAATAGAGTGTAGCTAATTACAAATAGAACCTATAACTTTGGAAGCTACATAAATAAACATATGTTTTTCGACAATATAACTGAATGTTACTATTTATTTAATTTAATCTGAAAAAATATACTGCAAGTTCCGTTGACTTTTGATTACAAATCCTTTCATTGACATCATTTTGGGCACCGTACAATCAGTGCTTCAAGTTCACTAGCGATGAAAAGGTTCGCAAAATTATTTCAAACTCAAGGAATGTTACGATCACTAAACAGCCCATAAACACAGTATACTCGTACACTATACAGGAATTGAAAGGGGTGCTGGAGCAATTATCTCGCGTAATGTGGGCGAACACGCCACTCCCCTATCTCGGTTCAGGATCACTCGTGGTGTAATAACAAAGCACTGCAGAACCTTGGCGCAACTGAGAAATGAGTTGAACCAAACACTGTTTAATGAAATAATTAGCACTGCACTTGCAGTCATAGAAAAGGAAATACAAACTTTGGCACTCGTCTGTCAGTTAGTTATCTTCCAGGCCGTTTAGTTTTTTCACGATCTACTGTAAGATAAATAATAATTGTGTATCAAAATCATATTTAAGATAAGTTTTATTTGTACTATACATTATCATGTGAAGATATCGTCTAAAACACAATACATCAACGCTAGATGTTTTGGATATTAGGGTTCTAATCCAGCCTTGTCTACACAGGTCTAGGACAGGTGTTGGGTGTGTTTGGAGCTGGTAGCTTTCTTTGTTATTTTCTTAGTTAAAGAATGTTTGTAATTATAAATAATACGACATAATCTTACAGTAGCGCCAGGTTAACTATTCAAGTTAAGTCTTAAAATGTGGGACAACGGCGCTTTTCCTTTATATTACATTTTGGTGGTGGCACCAGGTAGATCAGATGAATACAAAAAGATGACCATATGTATTTTTTAGGCTAGTTATAAATGGATGTCTAAAATAAACACATTATATTTAAGTCCCACTTTACATACAGTGGAATACAAAAAGATGACCATATGTATTTTTTTTAGGCTAGTTATAAATGGATGTGTAAAATAAACACATCATATTTTAGTCCCACTTTACATACAGTTTTTAGTTCCATGGTAGCAACCGCAAGGTCCTGCGATGCTACAAGCTGATTTACACAATTTTAAGCATATATTTTGAATATTTTAGTCCCAGTCTGCGTAAAAAGTGTTTAGCCAATATGAGAAATGTGTTTGTCAAGGGGAGGAGGGAGGGGTGGGTTGTGGTGTGGACAATAGAGCACCTCGCGGCAGTTTGTATATTACGACAGTAGGATGCAATCCAAACCTGCGCCCTCGGCACCTACGCAGTGTTACCAACATGGATGGTAAACACGTATTCATTCTCTGATTCTCTAGTCTGTCTGATGAACCATGATTCAGTCATTCACTGATGATTTTTTGTGAGGGAATTTCAATAGAAAATGAGCTAATCATTTTTATCGACAGATAGAACGAAACCTCGTAGAACAAACCGAATGCAGTTGTGAACTTCCCAACATATATAGTATACGATTATACATACATTTCAAAGGTCATTGTTAAAGAAGAAGGACATTCACTAAATCACTATTTGAGATACCGACCACTCACTCATCACGCTCATCCTTCACCATATATCAGCCTTAAAATACCCATTGGAAACTAGAGCTTTCTCAAACCAGTACGAAATGGCAGCTCATTAAAATTAAGTAAAACTTAATGAAGGTGCTGCCATTGTGTATCAGGTTGAGATAGAAAGCTCTAGTTTCCACTGTCCAAGACTTTAAAAAAGTTTCACTTTATGGGTCTTACCATTTAAAAATGTTGAGCTGTATTTAATTTCAATGAGCTGCCATTTTGTACTGAGTTGAGATAGAAAGGTTCTTAATCAAGACCTTTAAAATTAGGTGTCACTGAAGGGTCTTATCCCTTGAAAGCTTCGAGCTGCCCCCTCAAGTCAAGTTAATATTGACTATAAGGTTCACTTTTTCTTTCAATAAAGGTATCCTGAGTTTCATTTCTACCTTTATCCATTTAAAGTTAAACAGAGAATATCCATACTTTTGGCTCACCCTGTATAGTCCCAAACAAATATAAGTACATTCTAAGCACGTCATGACATTGTGTAAAAACAGATTTCAAATAATCAGATGTTTCGTTTACACTCTATAACACTTATTTATAGAAGAGCCCAGCTTCCTTCTCTCTGTCTGACATCTACACGATATTTCTTGGAATTGGCTATCAGACACAAGTTTGGGAAACTTTTCTCTGCCTTGTTGTGGAACACATGATTCCAGGAAGCAGAACTTATGTCGACGACAGCTGCTGCTTGGACGGTTGTTCTCTCACAGCACAATGCGCACTTGGATTCTTCTGTTGGCAAACTTTCATCGATATGACATAGTTGAACCTTTCCCGAGTTACTTTCTTGGCAGGAGACGTTTCAGACGGGACATAACTGTTTTTAAAATATTTGTTGAGTTATGGTGTAACTCTGTTGACAAAAAAATCGTAACAAATAAAAGCACAGACGACACGTAGCCACGAGCTATATCGTGAATTTCCAAAAACGGAGGAGGACAATATTTAAAGTGGGGGTTTATGCTAGAAAACTCCGTTTATAAAAGATGAAGTTTGTCTTGTTAAACGAGGCGAAGATAAGACTACAAAGTCCTCTCTAACAATCAACCTCAATCTTTACCTTGCGTTACAGATGTAAGTGGTGACTGCGGAGATCGAACCCGCGCCAGCCAGAATGATCAACTCCAGGTCGCACACGATTAACCACCACACGGGTCGGATTTATGATATATACATGCGTATATCATGAAGTGATCAAACATATATTTTATTACATGATATTTAGTATAATCTATATTAAATATATGTAATTATGTATTTTTACTGCTATCGACATCAAGAAACAAAATACATTTAAAATCCAGCATCCAAAAGTAGTGAGTTATTTCTCAAATGAGTAGTTTATGAACTTCCAAATCGTTAAATCAAAATATATTATCATGGAGGTTAGTTTGAAGTTGCCCTGTTTAAAGCGTTGTTGGAGGTTGTTTTGGCGTTTGTTTCAACGCGTAAAAATAACCTATTTAATTTTTTACATGTATTCAAATTGTCTCTGAGTCCATAGCAAATTAAGAACCTTAATTTAAAATTCAAAAACGTTTGGGTATGTAGTCATTATTATATATGTGTTATATTTTATAATATACCGGCTGTGCCTCGAACGTAAACTTTAGGTAGTATCAGCGTGTTTCACTTTAAAACCTAGCAAAAAATATACTCTTTTACGAGTTTGCCATTAAATTAATGTAAATCATCTTTGATTGAAAACCAAGTTAAATGTTTATATTTTTGTTTAATTTTAACAGTGTAAATAATAACACCAACGCTCTCAAGATAATCGAGAACGGTGTACTAACTAATGAAGGGAAATTTGTAACTGGATATGACAAGAGGAAGCAAACGCGGTGCCATCTGTATTTCCTGTTTGGAAACTAATTGAAACTGATCATACATCTGCTACAGTATACCTTGCAATTTGCCTTCTCCGTGCATTAGCGAATCTTTGATGACAATAATCATATCAAAATATCATGAAATACAGTCAATTTAAAATCATTTGAAGGGAGACAAAAATATAGTGGTTTAACATTTTTTTTTTTGTGTATGATATTTTTTATCGTTACTGAAAGGAAATAGTTTAATTCTGAAGCATCGTTTCCATGTAAGTAAAGTCAGCAACAATGATTCTTTTAGGGGGTTTCCATGAGGGCTAATTTTTTGGCAGCTAGGTTGCCATCATTTGTCGTCTCCTCTTTTCAGTGCGTAGAAATTTTGTTGATTATAATTTCTACGCACTCTTTTCAGTCAAAGTCTTTTGTCAAAAATTTTAAACAAGCAATTTGACTTTGTATTGTATCTGCTAAAAACAAAAATTAATGTAGACTTGTGGAACCACATTAGTAATCTAACTTCATTTAGTAATCTTTGATCTAGAAAATCTATTGAATTAAATATTATTAATGAACACTAGACTATACGCTATGTAATATTCAAAGACAACGATTAGTTTGTTTTCCGGTCTTTTGGAATCAATTGCAACCCATCTTAAATTGCTCTCCATTGCAATATTTGCATCCCATCGCTCGTTACTAGCAAAAACTGAAAAGCTATTTATTTATTGAATATTTATTCATCAAAAAGTCTGCTTACAAAATATTATTGTATTGACTTTGAAAATTAACTTGTGAATGATACAATATTGGTGAAATGAAAGTGAATTAAGAGTGAGTAATGGTTATAAGCCACTGGTAAAACTACAATACTTCGTAAATTAGTCTATTTTCCAATTATTATTTTATTCAATTGAATATTTTAGATTATTGGTAAGTGAACAGACTCTGCAATAAAATCCGCCACAGGTAAAGAGCTTTAATCAACAAATAATCTTTTAATTTATTTTTGAACAAAGCCAATAATTGTGGCAGTAAACACTTTATTTCATTGGGGAGCAAATTTTAAAGTTTTACGCCACCTTGTATAAGCAATCTTTCATAATCAGGTTATCTTTCGAATTTGCGTGTAAGTTGGCCCAGTACTAAATTACATATCGAAGTACAATATAATACAGTTTCAAAAATATATGAAGAGGCTAATGTAATGTCTATAGATTATTTAAGTCATCTTTACACTATTTTCTTGATGCTATGTTTATAAAAATTTCTACAAATACTGATTAAAAATTAATTGTAAATTAAATACTACACTGAAATACTGCCAGCATCCGTGGTGTGCAGCTTTTTGATCAACTCGTTTCCACGTAGACAAAAAAGCTGACAATTTTACATAGAAAAAAGGACTTGATAGTTGATTTGTCGTCACTTGGCCTCGATAACTGAGATTATCAGCTCTTAGTCAGAAGGATATGAGTTAACTCTGTTCCTGCTGATAAGGTCAGAAAAATGCGCAATTCGCTGGGATATGAATCATTTACCAACCAACCATTTATTCTAGTTTACAAAGTTTAGTTTAACATATAACAATGTAGAATGTTCTTAGGCGACTGCATAGGTCGAATATGGGTAGAGTACGAATGTAATATCATTCATTTATTTATTTATCTTTGTTGTGTATAGATGCAGAATGTGAGGATGTTTGTGAGGATGGTAACCGCCCTTTCCATGTCCTTGTCATGTCCTGGACACATGGTCTAACCACAACCCTCATCCAACCCTAACCACCCTCCTCCCCACCCACCTCTACCCGGCTGTGGCTCAGGCTAGTCTATTGTTGTGTATAGGATACAGAATGAGGATGTTTGTGAGGATGGAACCGCCCCTTCCATGTCCTTGTCATGTCCTGGACACATGGTCTAACCACAACCTCATCCAACCCTAACCACCCTTCCTACCCACCTCGCACCCGGCTCTGTGTCAGGCTAGTCTATTGTTGTGTATAGGATACAGAATGTGAGGATGTTTGTGAGGATGGAACCGCCCCTTCCATGTCCTTGTCATGTCCTGGACACATGGTCTAACCACAACCCTCATCCAACCCTAACCACCCTTCCTACCCACCTCGCACCCGGCTCTGTGTCAGGCTAGTCTATTGTTGTGTATAGGATACAGAATGTGAGGATAGAGGATGGAACCGCCCTTCCATGTCCTTGTCATGTCCTGGACACATGGTCTAACCACAACCCTCATCCAACCCCAACCACCCTCCCCCACCTCGCACCCGGCTGTGTCAGGTTGTCTATTGTTGTGTATAGGATACAGAATGTGAGGATGTTTGTGAGGATGGAACCCGCCCCTTCCATGTCCTTGTCATGTCCTGACATGGTCTAACCACAACCCTCATCCAACCCTAACCACCCTTCCTACCCACCTCTCACCCTGCTGTGTCAGGCTAGTCTATTGTTGTGTATAGGATACAGAATGTGAGGATGTTTGTGAGGATGGAACCCGCCCCATCCATGTCCTTGTCATGTCCTGGACACATGGTCTAACCACAACCCTCATCCAACCCTAACCACCCTTCCTACCCACCTCGCACCCGGCTGTGTCAGGCTAGTCTATTGTTGTGTATAGGATACAGAATGAGGATGTTTGTGAGGATGGAACCCGCCCATCCATGTCCTTGTCATGTCCTGGACACATGGTTCAACCACAACCCTCATCCAACCCTAACCACCCTTCCTACCCACCTCTCACCTGCCGGCTGTGTCAGGCTAGTCTATTGTTGTGTATAGGATACAGAATGTGAGGATGTTTGTGAGGATGGAACCCGCCCTTCCATGTCCTTGTCATGTTCTGGACACATGGTCTAACCACAACCCTCATCCAACCCTAACCACCCTCCTACCCACCTCGCACCCGGCTGTGTCAGGCTAGTCTATTGTTGTGTATAGGATACAGAATGTGAGGATGTTTGTGAGGATGGAACCCGCCCCTTCCATGTCCTTGTCATGTCCTGGACACATGGTCTAACCACAACCCTCATCCAACCCTAACCACCCTTCCTACCCACCTCGCACCCGGCTGTGTCAGGCTAGTCTATTGTTGTGTATAGGATACAGAATGTGAGGATGTTTGTGAGGATGGAACCCGCCCCTTCCATGTCCTTGTCATGTTCTGGACACATGGTCTAACCACAACCCTCATCCAACCCTAACCACCCTTCCTACCCACCTCGCACCCGGCTGTGTCAGGCTAGTCTATTGTTGTGTATAGGATACAGAATGTGAGGATGTTTGTGAGGATGGAACCCGCCCCTTCCATGTCCTTGTCATGTCTGGACACATGGTCTAACCACAACCCTCATCCAACCCTAACCACCCTTCCTACCCACCTCGCACCCGGCTCTGTGTCAGGCTAGTCTATTGTTGTGTATAGGATACAGAATGTGAGGATGTTTGTAAGGATGGAACCCGCCCTTCCATGTCCTTGTCATGTTCTGGACACATGGTCTAACCACAACCCTCATCCAACCCTAACCACCCTTCCTACCCACCTCGCACCCGGCTCTGTGTGGCTAGTCTATTGTTGTGTATAGGATACAGAATGTGAGGATGTTAAGGATGGAACCCGCCCCTTCCATGTCCTTGTCATGTTCTGGACACATGGTCTAACTACAACCCTCATCCAACCCTAACCACCCTCCCTACCCACCTCTCACCGGCTCTGTGTCAGGCTAGTCTCTGTTGTGTATAGGATACAGAATGTGGATGTTAGGGGATGGAACCCGCCCCTTCCATGTCCTTGTCATGTCCTGGACACATGGTCTAACCACAACCCTCATCCAACCCTAACCACCTCCCTACCCACCTCACCCGGCTGTGTCAGGCTAGTCTGTTGTTGTGGTGATACAGAATGTGAGGATGTTTGTGAGGATGGAACCCGCCCCTTCCATGTCCTTGTCATGTTCTGGACACATGGTCTAACCACAACCCTCATCCAACCCTAACCACCCTTCCTACCCACCTCGCACCCGGCTCTGTGTCAGGCTAGTCTATTGTTGTGTATAGGATACAGAATGTGAGGATGTTTGTGAGGATGGAACCCGCCCCTTCCATGTCCTTGTCATGTCTGGACACATGGTCAACTAACAACCCTCATCCAACCCTAACCACCCTTCCTACCCACCTCGCACCCGGCTCTGTGTCAGGCTAGTCTATTGTTGTGTATAGGATACAGAATGTGAGGATGTTTGTGAGGATGGAACCCGCCCCTTCCATGTCCTTGTCATGTTCTGGACACATGGTCTAACCACAACCCTCATCCAACCCTAACCACCCTTCCTACCCACCTCGCACCCTGCTGTGTCAGGCTAGTCTATTGTTGTGTATAGGATACAGAATGTGAGGATGTTTGTAAGGATGGGACCCGCCCCTTCCATGTCCTTGTCATGTTATGGACACATGGTCTAACCACAACCCTCATCCAACCCTAACCACTCTCCTTCCTACCCACCTCGCACCCTGCTGTGTCAGGCTAGTCTATTGTTGTGTATAGGATACAGAATGTGAGGATGTTTGTAGGATGGGACCCGCCCCTTCCATGTCCTTGTCATGTCCTGGACACATGGTCAACCACAACCCTCATCCAACCCTAACCACCTCCTACCCACCTCTCACCCGCCTGCTGTGTCAGGCTAGTCTATTGTTGTGTATAGGATATGAATGTGAGGATGTTTGTGAGGATGGAACCCGCCCTTCCATGTCCTTGTCGTTATGGACACATGGTTAACCACAACCCTCATCCAACCCTAACCACCCTCCTACCCACCTCGCACCCGGCTAGTGTCAGGCTGTTGTGTATAGGATACAGAATGTGAGGATGTTTGTGGGATGGAACCCGCCCTTCCATGTCCTTGTCATGTTCTGGACACATGGTCTAACCACAACCCTCATCCAACCCTAACCACCCTTCTACCCACCTCGCACCCGGCTCTGTGTCAGGCTAGTCTATTGTTGTGTATGGATACAGAATGTGGAGATGTTTGTGAGGATGGAACCCGCCCCTTCCATGTCCTTGTCATGTCCTGGACACATGGTCTAACCACAACCCTCATCCAACCCTAACCACCCTTCCTACCCACCTCGCACCCTGCTGTGTCAGGCTAGTCTATTGTTGTGTATAGGATACAGAATGTGAGGATAATTGTGAGGATGGACCCCGCCCCTTCCATGTCCTTGTCATGTACTGGACACATGGTCTAACCACAACCTAGTATCCTCTCAGATACTGTGTAAGTAATTATTTCACACGGAAAATTGATACATCTTATTCAACTAGTAATACCTTGCATACGTTTGGGCACTCTTTATAGCCTGTAATGTCATTAATTTGGTTTTAATTATTTATTTTTTACACAGTTTACCTAACTTTATTCAATTTATGTCGGATTTATTGTGTGCTGAATAAAACTTTTAACCCACAACTACTTCTATTTAAATTATAGGGTAAAACATTTTATGGAAGATGAGATTTGAATATTACATCAACTTTTTTATGTTTGAGTTTGTTGTTTGTCTTAGTTTTTACTTAAATACACTTAATCACAATGTTCCAATGACATTAAATAATAACCTCATATGAAAAAGATCAATTCCAAAATGAAATGCTTATTGCAGCACATTGGATTGATTAGTTAACATGCAGTGAAGCGAGTAGACGGGTCGACTTTGCTAAATTAAAACCACAGCAAAGTCGAACCGACTGCTGCAGGCTGGTTTCACATTGGATATAGATTTGATTCATGATTTCCCCGATAAGTAATATTGCTTTATGGTTACCTTGTAGCTTAGAGTAACAAGTTACCGTACAGATAAAATAATAATAACCTTCTATGACAATTAGAATAGACATTAGAAGTGGGTTAAGATCTTTAATTCAGGTCATAAGGAAAAGAAATCTCCAACATATGGTAATTTAGTAGTACCATACGTTTATGCCCTCCTCATATTTCAACGTTTGTTTGTTTGAATATCCTAAACTACTTTTGACGTGCATTCGTTTCAAAATTATTGCCCACGGATTGCCTCTCACCCCAAAATAGGGTCTTGGGGTGCAAGTCCGAAGTTCTTAAGCAACCCCCTATACCTATATCGGTTGATCCCTTATTTTAAGAGCCATACAAATAAAACCCATATGTGTCCATAACATTTCCTGCACCCGGTCTTCAAACGGTAGCCCAAAACGTGTACGAATTTTTAACATATTTTTAGCTGCCAACGCTTTTGCTGGCAATTAATATACGAAACCTATTAAGTATTTGGTTCGATGGTAAATAAATGAATAAATATTTTATTTATGGTTTAAAGATGAAACAAAATCAAGTTTAAATGTCACATTTAACTTAAAATTTATTTTGAACAACAAAATGTTCTTCAAAATACTTCGAAACATTACACCCCTAAAACATAATCCCATAGAGCATTTTGAAGAAGTTTTGTCATTCAAATTAAACTGCATGTCATCTTTAATTGGCCGAGAAAAAATATTTTCTTTGCGTCGTTAAGTATGTGTTGAAATTCCCTTTCTTTTGAGGTGCCAGAAGTGGGGGTTTGTATTTTTTTTAATTTGGTCATCGTAAAACATATACATGTTATGCAACCGTCGTAAGTATTATTAAGTGTTGCATTCATACACATCGAAATCCCATTCAAACATACAGTATTTGCATTCACCCAATTCTCATTACTCGAATTGGTTCCAGTTGTAGCCCCTTGGTCCATGGTATGTTTACGCGGAGCCCCAGTCGTGTGTCATAAACTTGTTTATATCATAAAATGCTTCTGCGGCCAAATTTGTTCAAGCGAGTTTTGAATACCACTGGTACAGGTGCACTTTCGATCGAATTTGGCAGCCTGTTGACGAGTTGAACTCCTGCCTGTGAAGGCAAACCTGCATGAGCTACCGTTCTGTGTATCCAAGTTTGGTAGTTCTCCCTGCCCCTGGTTTTGTAAGAGTCACTCTCTCTTACGAGGTCGAATTTTGGTCTGAAAAAAGGTTTCCAAAATGTAGAGGTCAAGAGCTTAACAACAATAGGTTTAAAAATATTTCTTCAAAATTCTTCAGTAATAAATTGGTTATTTAGCATTTATATAAATTTAAAAACATGTATATAAAGTTTTGCTCTCCGGTTTTGGGAAGCTGAAAGCGTCAAACGTTTGGTCTTTTCTTCCTACGGCTTGTCATTATATACATCGTCAGAAGTCAATAGATTAATTGCTATGAACATTTCTAAAAATACATTTGCACTATAAGAAAAATACGCATCAATATTGTACCTAATGACGGAACATATTTCAGCCTGGGACTGGAAGGGGTGTTTTCCCTCAGGTCTGGGGATGGATGAGACTTGAGTTTATCACGATTTTCATTTCGCCCAAACTGGGCCCCTTACAGTTCGTCCTTTGATTTATAGATAACAATCGCTTCCTTGCCGTACATCTTGAGAGTATGAGCCACATTCTGTAACACTTTATTATAGAAAGTAATAATGCGTTTCTTTTACTAAAATAATGCAATAGTTACCAAGGAGCCTATGGTGTAATGTTTAGTAACAATTGTTTTAAGTTTGGAATTAATAAGTAGTCTAGCACATTAATAAAATCAGCTAAATTTCTTATAACGGAGTACAAATTACACCGGATGCCTTTTTGGACCCTTGCATTTTAAGTCCGATTTGCATGAAATTTGGTAAAAACTTTCCGTTTGAAAATATAGAATTAAATTTGTTAACCAGCAAAATCGGACTACCGATTGCTGAAATTTGCCAAACATGTTATGACGATAAGAGTTGACTTTTCAGCATTGTACACCAAATAACATCAAAACTAGGTAATTCACCATGTTTTCAGTGACAGCCATTTCTACACATATTTATTCTAAGTGTTCCAAACAAATTGAGCCTACTTCACAATCAATGGGGACTCAATTTGGTATCGTACACACTAAAACCTTTCAATAGCTTAGCAGAAAGACTCAACCACCACATGAACATTTCAGTATTTTCAGAGATCGACACTTTGCTTTAATCCCAGCTGTTGTGCAACCACCACGTGTGACGCACTATGCAAATAAAGTTCGAGTAGTTGAATATTTCATCCGTGGCAGATTTATTGAAATACGCCTTCCTTCTACAAATCCACGGACATGCGCAACGTCAGAATGAAACGAACACTTTTTGGGACGAGTGATGAACGATATTTTAGGTCTTGACGCAATTATATTTTGGAATAATTAAATTTAATATTTTTAAGACACTCAAAGTAACCAATGTTTTGAGCGTAGTAATCTGGTTTATGTTATTTAGAATAAATAGCTGGCTTACACTTTGAGATTAAAGACAAAGTTATAAAAACCGCTGTTGTTTCTACAATATACAGGCAAAAGTGTGGAGACGCCTTTATAACTTTTTAACCAGTTTTTTCAGCGCAACGAACTCGGTACATACTATTAGAGGAACCAAAAGTACCATTTAATGCATACTGACACTTTGCCCCAGTTTTCAAAATGTGTGGATTGGGGGTAGCCTCATATTTTCATAGGAAGCCCCATCGGTGACACCTCATTTTGAAGGTCTTAAAAAATGTTGATAATTAGAAGTCTCTAGCTTAACCCAGAAAGAAATGGCGTTGATTTTAAGTTACTTTAAGTTAAGTTAAGTTATTTTAAGTTACAAAGGTACTTTTGTTTCCTCTAATAAAATGTACCAATTTCGGTTGCGCTGAAAAACTGGTTAAAAAGTTGTAATGGCGTTTCCACACTTTTGCCTGACCCTGTACTAATGATTAGTAATAATACCAAAATTATTCCTATTCTCCAAGGCAGTAAAATCAAACAAACTTTTACTTCCCTGGGAATGAAATTACAACCTTAGCTCGTCAATACATGTGACTAAAGCACCTGGTTTTTGAGAAAAATAACAAAAACTCTTATTGAGTTCCCATTAAAAACTTGGCTTCTTCTTATGTTTACTCCCCTACTTGAAGCGTCCTAATCTAAAACTCCTCTTGGCACACGAAACTACTCTCGACTGTATCCACAGTGTGTACACACAAGGACAGTTGGTGTTTACTTTAGTTCTTGACGAGTAGTTTCATCAAAGACAATACACATAAGTCTTTGGTTTCATACAGCAAGCTAGGGAGTAGTAAAACATTTAAACATGTATTTATTGCCATTATACAAAATTTATTATTTGCATATCGATAAGGCCTATCGATACTATCAATATCACTACTATTCGATCGATACTCTACATTAACGATACTTAATGAGATAATCTAGTCAAACGTAAAAGTGTTGTCACTATTGTGTCTTTAACTAACATCTATTAAAATATCAGTAAATTGTTATAATGTAGAATATAAGATATTTCCATGTTTGTTACTTAATCACTTTAAGAAGTAACGTTTGTCTTGTTTACCAAGTGAAGAAAGATCTACAAAATCTTTCTAAATATTTATATATGAGGACGAATCTTCACAAACCCTCAGAAAACTATGTTAAGTGTTTAATAAAGTGTTATTTTCGGGGCAAATCTTATTTGCCTTGCGATCTTGATCAGGTGGCTTATTATGAGACAAAATAAACCCCGTTTGGTTGTCCTTTCCGATTAAAACAAAATTTGGAAGTACTAGTACTACGGTGTGATATTTAATGTGTAATGTTTAAAACTTTAAATTAATGCAAGCATAAAGAATCGTGTAGTTAAAGAATAGCACTCACACAAGCCTTCTTTTTATAAAGAATGTTTCGAAGCCCTCTCCAGAAATAACTTTTTCTACCTGAAATTTTCAAAGGCACTACGACATACTATGTTACCAGAACCGTGAATGTGTTTTGAAGTGTCATAAGTGATTGCTTTAGACGAAATTTAAGAAAATGAAAAATAACGTCCAGTATCTACCAAATTTGGTTACCGGACGATATTGTTCTTTGATTCTTTGACACTAACTACTCTTAAAGATTGGCACAAAAGGCGAATGAGTAGTGTTTTGATGGACGGTGGTGGCTCTTGTTAAAAACCAAGGCCGACTGTTCCCAGTGTCGTTAAGCCTGACGACCAATGGAAGTAGACCACATGCTTTGAACGGAATGCTTTACGTGACCTACGAACCACGGGGGCAACTAGGGTAAAAAGCTGTTACTGTAGCACCGGGAATTGAACTTGAGTTTTTTTGGTGCGAAGCGCGCGCAATGTACCCCTGAGCGATGGCCACCTTCAGTTAACTATAGTATAACATTATTACAACAATACTTTATTCACTGTTATGAACTGAAGTGGTGACAGTGGTGCGTTGTGCGGGTGGATTCGGCAGAGCACAAGGGCGGAAGGACTGTAGGCTTCAAGACTCATGAAACTGCAGTTGAGAACAGCTGTTCATATAAACATCTGCTCGGAAACTCATACGCATGGCTTTCTGTGTCACAGGCAGTCTGTAACTTTAGGGGGGAAAACATGTAATACTTTATCCTGAATAATAGGTGAAAAAACTATGTCCACAACAATTTAAGCTTTGGTTTCCTAGAAAGCTTTACGGCCGTAATATGACGACGAACTAATTTTGGGAGTGTTTTCCTTGAGAGCGATGGTAGCTTCCATATTATTGCATTAAAAACATAACTCGCCGTAATAATACGGCCGTAATATAGCGGTCATAGCTTTAGAATGAACTCACTCAATAGTTACAAAAACTTTCTATAATAAATGTTCGTGGTTTCGCTTTAAAAACATTTGATTTTGGTACAGCAAATAGTGTGCCAAAGGTGTACTTTTATTTCTTGGAAATCTGAAGCACAAAATTGTTTTATGATCTTTACTCATAAAAAGAGTTTTTATTTGCGCCATTATGATGATTTTTAGAAAGGGGTCATTTTAAATGCTCTAATGCGACCAGACAACGATAAACATATCAAATAACAGATGCGGGTAGAAATAGCTGTATGAAATCAGACTAGGGCCTAGTCATTCATTACACTGTATAATTATATGAGACTGTCATTGCCTGTAACAGTCAACATGGAGGTAGTTAATACAGACTGTTGATGGCAAGTTGTTTCCTCAAGTTTATGCAGAAGGTATACAGAAAACCACGTGCCGCCAATGAGAAATAGAATTAGTTTTCTATTTATCTTTGAATACGGAATTCCAACATTGTAAAATTTTATTTTAATCCACATGTTTGTAAAAACCTTTTATTAAAATACTTTGTATAGTACTTTTAAGTCTTAAACACATCACACAAACCTAAACTGTCTACTGTAAATAATAACAAAAACCAGACGGTAAACATACTCGTATTTTGATTTACAAATAGTTTATCATAACAAATGTTTCGTTACTGACTTGAAGCCTAGTAAAGTACTACTTGCTAACTTCTCGCCAGTTCTTCTCCAGAAGATGCAGCCCGAGACGGAGCAGAGGGTTAGAAGAGTTTGGTCGGTGTCGAAGATGGTCTTCAAGTGGACCTTCCTCCCCCTGGTCATCTTTCTCTGGTTTCAGGAGGGGTCCCAACCCCGGCAACCCCCCTTTCTCCCTCATCAACATTGTCTGGTAACAACGCTCAAAATTGTATAGGCCTACGGTCCGAAATATCTAAATTTTCTTTTGATAAACTGAAGTATTTTTGTTTTGTGTTGTGTGTAAATAAATTTTAATGTTGTTTCTTTTGTTTTAAAAACAACTTTGTGTTTATGTTTTCAGATTGTAGATATATATTTCAGAGGTATATATTTTTTATTCCTGTAGATAGTTTATTTTATGGCTTATCCCATGGAAAGATTGGCGGATGGAGCATAGCCGACGCGTTGTCACAAGCGTGAATATAAGCGAACTTGAAGTTTCTAATACCGGGGAGGAAATAATTTACCCAAAAATAGGGTTTATGCTATAAAAACTTAATTTCATTGTAATCAGATCGCAAATACAGTTTTATAATATACAAATCCAATTTGTTATGGATACTCACTCACTATAGTACATTTTTGGTGAACCGATTTTACTGGCTGACGAAAAAACTAAGAGATTTACAAAATGAAGATGTGTGCCAAATTTCGTGAGAATCTGACAATATTGCGAGTTTTAGTAAATATATATTTATACAAGGTGAGTTTTCAATCCCCCCCCACCTTAACTGTTGAAAAAGGAAACATTTTGAAAGGCCTTGATTGTTTTGACGTACTATGTTACGAGTACATTGGAGTTTTCATTGTTTTTACTCACTCTTTTAATTTGTTCTTAATTTGTTTATTACACTCAGTAAGACGGTGTTTATTGCTCATTTGTTTTTCTTCGTACCGATGCATTCCAAAAATATAGCGATGTTTAACTCATTCAATTTGTATCAAATGTGTTGATAAAGAATATTGTTTAGAAAATGGGCGAAAATAACAAACTCTTTATTGGGAAACGATATAAAATTTCGTTGCAAAGAAAAAACAGAACAAAGTTACCCACTTGAAATATTACAGGTTTTGACACCGTGACACTCATACATGCACACATACATAGAATAATCATTCATCATCACAAGCATCATTTATACTGACACTGTCAGATCTGGCCTCACTCCATACATAGACTTAACTTAAATACCTGAAACATTTAAATATATAGTCATTAAATTCAATAACTGAGTAAAATGATTGAGTCAATATTGATTGTTGTATACTCTTTTAACTCTTGTTAAACTTTGACGCAATTTTCATTTCGTTTGGCAATTTATGAGTTAGCTGACACTAACTTGCACCATAAGTGTTTCGTACAGTGTTCCTGTAGCATGTTTCATAAGAATTGTTATATATATGTAGGTACTGACTTAGATTGTATTTTTTCTGGCAGTACAAAATCACTTCCAATATATAGAGACAAGGCAAAGCCAGCAGACCAAGCTTCTTGTTGGATAAGTCTCGACATAAATTCCTCAAGAAAGCTTTTCAAACAAGTGCTTGCTTGTAACCTAAACAAACAATCTTTCTAATTTATATTGTGAACAACTACCTTAAAGTACTGTACTATACGAATCGTGAGGACAAATTGAACCAAAATATCTCATTCTAAGAGCCAGATATTGAAAGAACCCGCAAAGCGTAAATGCCAGAGTACACATTTTACATACGTCATTAATAGAGGCTATTCGTTCTAAGAAAAACATTGGCCGATAATTACTCATAAGAACTTTACAACACACTTTGACTCTATGGCTTGGTCACTTATTTCCACTCTAGGTTTATTGTTTGAATCAACCCCCTTAAATCCAAGATTAATGAATTGGGTTTGTGAAGTTATGGCTTTTTAATTCATTTTTAAAAGTGTTGTACGCAAAAGAGAGTGCGGATCTCTAAATTCATCACAGATTCAGCACTAAAACACAGAGTTGCATTAAAATTAGTATGATAACACAAGTTAACTCTTTTTATAAAACCGTGGAAAGCTTTGATATACACAAGGCTCGGCTCGGTACGTTTGTCAAACTTCTGGATGAAGGTCAAGTGGAGTTTGAGTTTGGGACTTAGAGTTTGAGTTAAACTCCAGCAGGTGGGTAAACAAAACAGAGCAAACATAACAAATGTGCAGCTTGTTCATTAGTCGTATTTGAACTCCTCAGTTTCCGGATAAATTATTCCCGTTTATTCATTCCATACTTGTTTCTTTCCGTAACTCGAACTTTCTTACCATGTTTATTCGTAATTATATTATTTCTATTGAAACAAGGTTAATCTGATCATACTCCCACCAGCCACCCTGCCTTCTCACATTCTCATCCATTTCACTCATTTCACAACGCTAGTAGTTTTGCCGATGCCATTAGTTCTTCTAAGCCGGCCACACACTAACGGACTTATCCCAGATTCAGACACCGAACACAGCAGGGAGAACTGAAAAGGGAGGAACGAAGGTCGCTTTGAAGGATGCAAATTTTGCGAAGTTTTGCCCCGTGCATTTGCCCAAGCCAGACTTCGGATCAGGCGGATTGGTGCAATGGTGCTAAAAGCACCGAGTGGCACAAAAGGGAGTAGGGAGTGCCACTCAGTAGGTCTAGGCCTGTACAATACTGTATGGTAGTTGAATGAGTACTATTCTTAATTATTGTGAATCAATTCATTTCAAACATTTATCAGTTGGTAAAGAAACCGTGATGAAGTAACCATACAATGAATACCATACTAACTACACTAATCATACATAAATTAGGTAAATGTGACCATGTAAGAGGTATAGATGTACAATCTTACGAGACCGGAGACAGGGAGAACTGTCAAATTGGGAGACACAGAACGGTGGTTCATGAACGTTTGCCCTAACACGCTGGAGTTCAGTTCGTCAACAGACTTCCGAATTCGATCAAAAGTGCCTCAGAGCCTAAGACGTTCAAAGCTCGTCTAAAATCAGTTTTGGTTGCAGAAGAACTTTACAATTCAAACGAGTTTTTGGCACACAATTGGGAGACTCGGGAAAAACAGACTGGCAGGGGTAGACTGGGAAATGTAAGTTATGTATGTTTGAAAGGGATCCAGATGTGGACGAATGCAAAGTTTTAGATAAATTAATGGACAATTGAGATACATGCTTGTAAACATGTCTATTCAATAAAACATTTATTTACTAGGTCAGGGAAGTGTAGTTTAAATTATTATTATTAGCGTAAAAATGCACGCGGTCAATACAATCTTCTGAAACCTATCAAAATTCTGTATTTTTGTTTTATCTGCATGACCCGTAATATCCAAGTGGGACGCTGTCCTTTTGGCTCCTTATCACTTTAACTTCAGTCTAGCATACCGTTAAATTTGATGGGATACTTCAACAAGATTCCACAACTGTACACAGATTATCAAACACTGCGTTGATAAGGCTAGAGTATCTTGCGTGGGTGGAAACTGTGAGTGAAGAAAGTTGCGAGTTTATCCCGGCAAAGTGATACAAATGTAGAAAGTTGTCAGGAGAAGCGAGTCTACTTTGTATAACTTTAACCGTCTCCCGCCGCCGCCGCCGCCACCGCTACGCAAATACGGGAGATGTCCAAAACAATGCGACACAGTTTTATTGTTATGAACTTCCATTATACGACTTGCAAGAAAGGCAGTGTCGATGACTTCTGGACCCTGTCTACCCTGTTTTACCACTACTGTTGTTCGAAGGTTAAACGAAGCCGTGAGCGTAGCGAACAGCCTCATAACGCTCGTGATCATACGGGAGGCCAAGCTGAGGCCGTAACACTCATAATGATTGAATATGAAACTGAGGCTGGAGTAAGGCTGTGAGTGGGTGGAATTGGAGTAACAAATTGCAAAGGAAATTCGATTCACTCATGCTAGCGGCGCTTTAGCGCTTAGCTGCTTGTCGGCCTAGTTTGTATTAGGTAGCCAAAAGATTTACAATAAGGTGCAATGGGTAATGTCCTAGAATATAAAAATTAAAATACGCCCGGTTTTTATTCGGTTACCTGATTATTTTGTATACGAGTAGGCTATATACAAAACCTACCATGTTGCATCTTGTTGTTAATCTCTTGGCCCCCTTAAATCTCATTGGTATTTTTGTGTCTTGCAAACTATACCGTTGCAAGTTAATCTATGAAACAAGTCGTTCACGTTTGAGACCGTCAATCGAGAACATAGAGTTAAACATTTGTTTCAAGGGTATATTTTTGTACTTTTTGGCCTTTAAAATAAGAAATGACAAGCCAGAGGTTCTGATAAGAAATGTTCCACCTCCCCTCTGTCACCCTTTTGGGGTGCGGGTGAAAAGCCCGATCACGGCAAAAATTACTTTATTATATCCTTGCGACATTCGATTAGAAGCGTTTGAAAGTTTATTTTAAAGCGTCAAAAGTTATAGTAAGAAGGGACTATAGAAACTTGCTGTATGTGTGGAGCGGGAATCGCAAGGACACGTTTGTGCTTCAATCGGACGATAGAGTGTTTAACATGACAACTAGTAGGAATACCAGAAAGTCATAAAAATTAGGATAAAACCTTTTAAACAATTACTATTTGGACAAATGTTGTTTTACCCGCAGTAATTTCACACTTCGGAGGCTGTTTTGGACTGAATTGATGTGGGACATGGTATTAATTTTACGATATAATCATATTTGTATATTCAAACTAATAAATATTCAAATTGCGGTTTCACAGTACGATCATGTGTTCACAGTTACCCTAGATTCAATCTGTGAGAGTGGTTCAAGCGTCTTGCTACGGGCAAAGGCGTTATCTGTTATCTCCAACTCCTGACTTTAGACTAATGAGTGGTCTTATCAACACGAGCCTTACATTACCTTATCTAACCACACTTACCTCCAACTCGCTACTTCTACAGTAGCATATGTACGTACATCTCTGAAACAATGTGTTACAGGGAACGTTCCCTAAGGTCTCTAAGATCCCCCCCCAACTTGGTCCGGGGTACGCCCTTGGAAACCAGTAATCTCTCGGTTTGCTATAACGACACAGCGAAACGATCCTGTGGTAATAAGTGGTTATCCTCTATTAGAATAACTAGGACGATCACGGACACCGAAAGGTGGTCGATCTGAAGTTCTACGGCAGCAGCTGCACACTGTGTGTTTTGTCGCCGTGTTGACTAACCATTTAATTGTATCAATATAATTTGGGGTTTAATGTAATTTGTCCTGTTTCGTCCTTTCTCGAAACGAAAAATTATCAATATTAATAATTGTTCAATGCACGTGTTAGTAAGGTTTCTAGCACACGAGTGAGAAAACAAGCATTTCAAGGTAAGCTCATATCTAAACTTGCATTTTCGTTGTGATTACCTACCTATACACTTTTTACATGTATAACTATTAACTAACATAGGTCAGGTTTTGAGGATGATATAGGTCTAAAGCGGCTCAGATAGTCCCAGTGGTCATCTGGCGATACCCGCATCAACTCCCACCATCGTTTAGACATATCTGACCATCACCTGCGTGGTTCGGAAGTCACGTTAAGTCGTTGGTCCTTGTATTTCCATTGTTCATTGGGCTATTAATTAATGATAAACTTGCATTTTCGTTGTGATTACCTACCTATACACTTTTACATGTATAACTATTAACTAACATAGGTCAGGTTTTGAGGATGATATAGGTCTAAAGCGGCTCAGATAGTCCCAGTGGTCATCTGGCGATACCCGCATCAACTCCCACCATCGTTTAGACATATCTGACCATCACCTGCGTGGTTCGGAAGTCACGTTAAGTCGTTGGTCCTTGTATTTCCATTGTTCATTGGGCTATTAATTAATGACCCCTTCTAAGGAAGAGTCGGCCTTAGTTTGTAACAAAACCTCATAACTCATTACTACCACTCATCACACTCCTCCTTCACCACATATTTGCCTTAAAATACCCTCATGAGAGTGGTCGGCATCTCAAATAGTGATTTAGTGTAACAACGAACAAGTTTTGTACCCAATACTTAAAATGGGTGTAAATTAAAGGACAGTTGAAAATGCAGAATGGATCGAGTCGATGACGAATCTGCGAGGTGTGAATTCCAAGTTAATGGAGAAGAATTAATGTCCGGCGTTCCAACAAAGGTGTTTCTCGCTGAGTTAAGTTGTGACGCAGCCATCGCTCATTATCATCCCCCTCCCCCCCCCCTTACCACAGCCAGGTGCTTCATTGAAGTCCTATAATTGCTTACGACAATACTCAACTTCGCAGAATTCCCAAGAAATATTCAACCCTTCACCATGTTCCTCTTTATTCATTATTGTTCATCAATGCTTTGGGAACAACGCAGACGGAAGTCGATCACCTTTGAGTCTTGGCAAACAAGCAGCTTGAAGGAACGTTAACATTATCTCATCTACATTTTCCTTCAGTTGCTATTACATATATCACTTTTGATCCAGCTATTTGAAATGGAATGTAATGAAAAACGTTTATTGGTGGGGAAGAATTAGGACTTTTAAATCCTCTCTTCCACTTAACCAAATTGTATTTTATTCTAGTCTGGCGACAAGCTAACAAGTTTACTTTGGGAGAATAATAAATTGCTAATCCTAATATAAAGAATTAGCCAATAGTTGACTTAAAGACACCGGCCACTCTAGAGTGAATGCTATGGAGAACATGGGATGAATGGCGAGTGTGATGAGTGTTTTGACTGATGGTGAGGTGTACTCGTAGTCATGGATACAATGTGCCTGCGTCCGTGGCTCAGTGGGTAGAGTCACGGCTTGCATAGCGCAAGGTCGCGGGTTCGATTCCCGGCGCAGGCACATGGGTTTGGACCGCTTTCCCTAAAAGCGTTTTGTGATTCCCACAAACCCTAGGCTAAGAACAAATTAAAATGACATTGGCGTAGACCGGAAAAACTGAGCACTACGCTGAGTGGTTTAGTGCGAGGTTCGCAACAAATCAGCCCGTGTTCGATTCCCGGCTACAACTTTTCACTATGATCACTCCCCGTGATTCGGTCCATTCCATATGTCGTAGGGATATTAACTAATGACTCAATCTGGGGAACAGTCAGCCCTAGTCTTTAACCAGACTACACCTCATCATCCATCAAAAACACTCAAAACACTCACCCTTCATCCCATATTCACCTTAACATACCTTCTAGGAGTGGTCGGTGTCTCAAATTAAAGTATCAAAGTACAGTAAAACTATTCCCTGGTCAGTAATTAATAGCCTTACGAAAAATTACCAATGGAAATGGACCAACGGCTCAACGTGACTTCTAAACCACGGAGAGTAACCCCGGTAAATAGTTGCTCTTACAACGTCGGGAATGAACCTGGGCCGTTTTGATGTACGCAGTAAGCACCCCATAATATAATACAGTATACAGTTGTTTATTTCACTCAGGATATGTTTGGAAGCTCAAACGTGCAAATGGTTTTGTTCTACGACGTTTCGTTCTTGATGACAATATATTAACATTTTTCACATGACAAATTTCTAAGAGTTAAACTCAGATAAAACGTTACCAACGAAAAAGGGATTTTGGACTGATAAACCGAGTGAGATAAACTTGACGGAAGCTGTGATGTGATGTTTCCAGTGTCACACAGAGTATAGAGATTACCGGTTCTGTATTCGATACAGGTTATACATTTTCATATACATCGAGCAATCGACACCAATGTATTGCATTTTTCTTATGTATCACTAAAGAAATTTGAAGACACAATATTTGGACCGAACCGGGACTTGAAACTCTCGGGAGATTATGCTGACCACTACACCATCCAGCCCAACTATTTATGCCTTCAAATTTCGATAAGTACATAAATCTGAATGTTTATCCGAAACACGTGACTCTCAATAGCAACATTAAATCAACAAGCTAAAAATATTACAAACATAAGTATTTAAATACTATCTAACTTACTTTTTATAGATCAATAACCATTGTATTACACTATTTTGTGCTTTTTATAATCCAGGTATTAATAGTAAAGCAAGAATTTTAGTACTTGATTAATTGTAAGAGCTTTCCTGACTGCAGATACTAAATTACTTAATATTATCTTCACAGTTTGAAATCTCACTCATTACAGTTGAAGCTGAGAATATCAGTCTCAAACTTCCAAATAGTGTACGAGAAATGAAGAAATGTGCAGACAGCACTGCTGAGTCGATCAAACGGCAGTGACCTAGACCAGCAAAATGAACTCACATATCAACTGCCAAGACTGCAAATCAGACCGACGGCTTCTTAATGACTGTTTCTCAATAGTGGTTGTTTTAAAGTTGCAATTGTTGAACTAGAATAACAATTACAAAGGAAATTCGTTTCACTCATGCTAGTGACCGTGTGGTAACTCTCAGATATTTTCCAGCTGGTGTATGTGGATAAACCAGTTGATTTAGTAGCTCGTTACCTGTCTGTAGAAAAGGTATTCGTTGAGAGAAAGTGATTTCGGTTACGAAAACAACGGAGGACAAAATATGTAAATCATGTTGACATATTTGCAGGTTGTTTATCAGCAGCCCAATCTCAAAGAACATCTACATTTTTAGCGAATTCCTACAGGAAATAGAGCTACTCATTCCTATCGCTATGTTGAACGGAGCGTCGTGGAACATTACGGAAAGCCGTTTTGAGCTTCCAAACGCCTCATGAGTCAAAAGGCAAAACTCTATGTGCTTTCAGTAAATCTCAAGGCAGATTTACAAGATATCTCTAGGCTGATATTTTTAGTTATTTAATCAGCGAAATCGGTCTATTGGAAGTGATCTTTGGGGGATTCCTCAGTTTGATTCAAAACTGTATTTATTATCCGATTTTGATGAACTTGGCATGTTGTACTTGATTTTTTGCAGCATGTTTCCTGTCTGTAGGAAAAATATTCCAACCCCAAAAGACAAAATACTTTAATAAAATTGACATGTTTTCAAATTTTTAAACAGCAACTAATTTGAGAAATTATTTACACTCTTTCTAAATTTGTGTCAGAAGTACCGAATTGAGGAATATTACTGACGAAAGAGGAAAATTATGGATATTTCCCAGGAATTCTGCAAAGTCGAGTATTGTCTTGAGCAATTAGTCTTTTTTAAAGCGCCTGGAGGGTGGAGGAGGGGAAGGAAGAGGTTGATAATGAGCGAGAGATGTCTTTGTTGGAACATCGGATTAATTCTTCTCCATTAACTCGGAATTCACACCTCGCAGATTCGTCATCGACTCTCTCCATTTAATGCTTAGTTCTGTGTTATAAAGTATGCAGTTCCAAAGTAAGTGCTCAGCACATTTCTGGCATTCAGTTAACTTAATTTCGGGAATCAAAGTAAAATATGATTAGGAATGTCATCAGAGTCAGACACATATTTAAGGAAGAGGGGACTGAAGCAATGAATTTCCCACTTGAAAACTAAATGTTCTCAATCAGGCAATATTCTGGATTTTCTTAGAGCGTTGTGAGCATTACAGGGGGCTTGGGAGGTACCCTTCAACAGATAGGCGAGCTCCGGCGATACTCCCAGGAAAGATTTGAAGAAAATTGAAACTGCATTTTCAGGCTCTTTCAGGTAATTTTGTAGTAAAATACTAACAACTGGTTTCAGATAGAGTCGATGGGAAATTATCTCAATTTTTATAACTCCATGGTTATCAGGCCTCCGGATTTCTCAACCTCAATAAATTAATAGGTAAATTACCTTTAGAAATCCGTCGAAGTAATCCTATACGTTGCTGGGTAAGGGTTGCGACGTATACGTTTCAACCCCTCGTATTGGGGATCATCATCAGGCACACAAATACGTAGGTGTTACATATAGTCGCCGTTAAAGTCGTGAAACGTACGAGCAACCCAGCAACGTATAGAAATATACTACGACGGACTTCTAAAGTTAATTCACGTATT
Source organism: Matsumurasca onukii (assembly GCA_018831715.1). NCBI lineage: Eukaryota > Metazoa > Arthropoda > Insecta > Hemiptera > Cicadellidae > Matsumurasca > Matsumurasca onukii. Next base: position 51,881,007 of record CM032061.1, on the reverse strand, counting down.
AATATATTTTATAACGTCATTAGTTGAAAGTACAAAGTTAACGCGAGGTTTTATACTTTCTATCCCCCTTAAAGTATATTTTAACCCCCCTAGACTAAAGTGATTGGTTGGACACATCGCCCGTAGTGCGCACCCTGCATGGCACTGACGAATCTGCGGTTTAGCGTGGGACACTGACACAGATCTGAGTTTAACGTTATTTATACGTTACTTCCGGCGAGAGTGATTTCCGGTGGTTGACAGAAATAGTGAAGTGTAAGTGGATGGATAACTGATGAGGAACCGGCGACTGCTGCACCTCAGCCAAACAATCTCGAGTCTTGGCGGCGCTCACGAGTGCTACAGGGTGTCCCTAAACTTACAAGTCCAAACTTCTGGATACTGTTCCTTGACTCAAAACTGATAAAGTATACTAGTTTATGTTTTTTCGTTTGGCCACCAGCCACCATTTTGTGTTTTCAGTAATTATGTTTTAAACTATAATAATTGATCTTTTTTAATATTCATAAAAGCATATTTTTAAAAATGGCGGCCTTTAAATATTTTAAACTAAAATAACTCAAAAACTGTGCACTTATCAAGAATTTGTACAGAATATTTAATTGTTATAAATTTTATTACCTAACAAACGACACTAAGTTTGTTCAAATCGAACAATAAATAGTACAGTTTTTAGTTAAAGAATGTCGGGCGACACGCATACGTATAGACTAAGTGTTAGGCCTACTGTATAAGAGAAATCTTAGTAGCTGTGACAGCGCAGTTACATAAATAAGCTTAACCCGTTGTTCTTTAAGCTATATCTCTATTATTATGGAAATTATTTGAACAAACAGAAAATTGTGTAAAAGGTAATAAAATTTGTAAAAAAAAGATTCTGTACAACTTCTTCTTGAGTTATTTTGGTTTAAAATCTTTAAAATGACCTCCATTTTGAAATATGCGTTTTGAATACTGTACTGTTTATTTTATTTACAAAGGAACTCTACTATGTACACAATTATATCAAATTTTAAAAAATTGATCACGTGGTTTAGACTATAAAAAATAATTACTGAAAATACAAAATGGCGGTTGGTGGCCAAACAAAAGCATAAATTCGGATAACTTACCATTTTCTATTTGTTTTGACTGAAGAAATAATATCTTAAAGTTTGGACTGCTAGTAGTTTAGGGACACTGTACAGTCAGCCTGTCCCTTTCAAAGTGCTCTGACAATAGACCTACTGCTGTGGCAAAAACTGCCGAAACGACAAAAGCTCTACGACATTCGGGACAAGTCTGTAGATGACCTCGAGAGACTTAATACTTTTAAGTTTCGGAAATCGTGAGTGATTTCCGAGAAGCTGACAAGAGAGGGATCGTAAAGATGTGCCAGGAGGGTGCTCGTCAGTACGGGCGTCAAACAAGACAATGTAGTCTGACCGATGAATGAAGTCTACGGGCTAGAGACTGTAGTCATACGAATCCTCGCGTCAACTCCTATCAAAGGCTTTCCAATCCAACAAACGCTGTTCTCGTGTGATGACTTAACGTATTATAACTTTAACGTAATCAAACAAACAGGTTATCAAGGGCGATTTGAGTCACATTTTTGAAATTCTACTTTAATTGGCAATTCTACTTTAATTTCTCAAATCTAACAGGAGTACTTAGCTCTGCATCGCAGGATCGGACCCTGGACAACATTTCCTGAGGTGATCAACCAAATTCAGTGGAGAGGGGTTGGGAGTCGATCTGAGGGTCCATACACCGTGACAATTTTACGGTCGAAAAGAGCAATTTTTGTTATTATATTTACTTAAATGTTTCTAAAAAAATCAATGTGTTGTTTGGTAAAATTGACTGTTTCCTTGTCAGTTCGCCAGTTTATAGTTTTAGTACATAACTAGACTATATGGCCCACTCGGTACTGTCAATATAACCTATAACATTAAGTTGACGTTATGAGGAATATTATCGTTACTGCTGATTCGTATTGTTTATACTGAATAACGGTGCACTTATAAGATATAATATTGATGGTTTAGGGGCATCTACGAGTCTACTGTGAAGAAAACAAACATACAAACTTCATATAATTTCGTAGATTTATAATTAGAAACACATTTCGCAACAACATAAACCCATTTCTCTCGTACTGTTGATTAGCAAATTAATTTTCTTTGAGCTGAACATCGAAAACAACAGATATTTTCAACAAACAACTTTAAAAATTAATCTTCAATTCCCCTTTTTACTTTCTAAAATATGCAACCTGAATAATTATTATTGTTCCGTCCTCTCCCCGCAGCCGGCAGCCGGCCGGGGAAGTGAAGAGCAGGGTGTTTACAAGTACGGGCGTGCTGTAATGAGTGATGAGGGGATCTTTTTGCATACCGGGGTTCTGGAGAGGCTGACAATAGCTCGGGATGAAAGCGCAGCGCCGCGGGGCTACTAAACAATCAACCCTCAGACGCTGCCAGGTGGGGGAGGTGAACTGCTTCTGCTATCTTCGGTAGCATCTATTTGCCGCGTGGAGCCGTCCGCCAGCAATGTGTTTGCGTCCAAAGAAATTAAAAAAAGAGCGGGTCTGAAACCCCTTGCGTATGCTTGAAACTTGTGTTACCCGTGGTTCGGAAGTCACGTTAAACCAGTTGGTCCATTTCCACTACACTAAATCACTATTTGAGATGCCGACCATTCTTATGAGGGTATTTTAAGGCAAATATGTGGTGAAGGATGAGTGTGATGAGTGGTAGTAATGAGTTATGAGGTGTAGTCTTGTTACAAACTAAGGCCGACTCTTCCTTAGAAGGGGTCATTAATTAATAGCCTAATAACCAATGGAAATACAAGGACCAACGGCTTAACGTGACTTCCGAACCACGCAGGTGATGGTCTGATGTGTCTAAACGATGGTGGGAGTTGATGCGGGTTTCATCAGATGATCACTGAGACTATCTGAGCCGCTTTAGACCTATATCATCCTCAAAACCTGACCTCCATGAAGCTGGATTACAGGACCACGCCACGAGTTCCAGTCAAGTTCCAGTGGTCGTTGGACTATTAACTAATGACCCAATCTGGGGAACAATCGACCCTAGTTTATAAACAGACTAAATTTTACCATCAAAACATCACACTCCCAATAATGTTTTATTTACATTAAAGTACGTTCTAGGTAGTCGTTGTCTCAAATCAAATATTCAACACGAAATAAATAAATACTCAAATAAGCAGAATATAACCCAAAACATGAGGAGGAATACTGTTGTCAAAATGATTGGGGCTTTAGTGACCCTCTTCTCAAAATAATTGATTTAACCCGTACAGTATAAAGTGTATTTCTCATTATCAACCCAACACACAAGCCAAACGTATCAAAAATAGTTAGCAAATTTAACTAATGATAATCTTTCTGTTTTGCATTTACTCGTATCTTAACAGCTTTACAACCAGATAACTATTTCACAATCCTAGTGAAATGTATAGTTTCCTAACACGAAAATTATGTAGCAAACACAAACATACCCATAATATATTGTTACCAAACTCAAACCACGCCTTCCTTTAAAACTACTTCAAATATTCTACAAGATTGCACTACGTTATCATAGGTAAAAGAAATAGTTTAGATACTCCAACTAATTATCCTTAGATAATCCCATCTCGTCCCTGATAATCCGAAAACCTCACAAAAGGGACAGACTCCCTCATAGTTGAAACTCCAACCACCCACCCCAGGGCCAGGCACTCGCAGACGGCAGGCGGGGATGTTTTGAATGTGTTATCTTGACTAAATCTATATTGCCGTGGAGCCGTTGCACTTTCTATCTGCCATCTTTCACTCAGCTTGTCTCGAGAAAGTAAACACGCCTAGAAGGCTAGTGTCTACCCCCTAGACTGCGACGTCGGGACTAGTTGTCATTTTCAAGTGTTTTGGTTATAATGCAAACAGGATCCTCCAGGGGGTCCTCAGTGCCACGGCGTAGCAAGGGTCTGCAAGTGGCCAAACTACGCACATACTTCAAAAGTTGAACTATTATTGCGGACATTTTCCATCGTTAGTGAACAAAAAGGATCACGACGTTTCGGGATCTGCAATCTGATCCCGTCTTCAGGTGAAAGAACCGTCTTCAGGTAATCCCCTCTGGATACCGCTCATTAAAAATCGTAAAAAAAGCGTAGGGACAAACATAATATTCAAGTAAATTTTCAACAAGAAACAACTCAAAAAACTCATAGCATGGTATTAAGGACGCAAAACCGGCCATAGAGAACTTAACTCACGTAAACCGCCCCTTCTCCCATTGGCTGTGCATAAATAGGGAATTTTGTGTTTCTTTGTTACAGTTGGCTAGCCTGCCAAATTTGAAACAAATATGTATTTTGTTGTGTACATCAATATACCAAAAATTATAAAAATCCTTCAGTCATTTTAAAATGGTGGTCAAAATGTTATTTTTTGTTAAAACAGCGAAATGAGTAATCTGATTTTATTAAAATTTTAAATGTTATATCCTTATATGATATGTAGTATAACGTCCCATAAAAAAGCGGTAAATCTAAGGCCGAAGCAAAGGGCACGCTCGTGGTTATACAGGAGGCCAAGCTGTGGCCGAAGGCCGAAGCGAGGCTGATTACGTAGCGAATTGTTGTAACAAATTGCAAAATAAATCCGATTCGCTCATGCCAGCGGCGCTTTAGCGCTTAGCTGTGTGTCGGTCTGGTTTACTGATATCCACGTGTATATATTTTGTACTAATCTTTTTTAGTTCGGATTTTTAATTTTTCTGAACAACTTGTAGCCTACATCCCATCAGTAAGACCATCCCACGTGTTAAATGTTAAAATGAGCTCTTTTAATCATCAATATCGGACAAAGGGAAGGGTGTCAGACAATGGGCAAGACTATCCACTTACATAAAAGCTTCGATCGAAACTATATCAAGTTTCTGGATAAAAAATTGGGCTGAAAGCTTTACTAACCAGCCACCTACAAACAATTTTGAACTACGGAATGTTTATATCGTGTACTTATATCTGTGATTCCATGACTTAATACCTATTCAACTCTTGAAGTTTTGTTGCACTCAAAGTTGTCATAGGCGAACTTAAATGCTACTATAAAGCCTAGTATGTCCTATTCTATGCATATATGATATATCGAACTTTTCCCTGCGTCTGTGGCTCAGTGGGTAGGCTAGAGTCACGGCTTGCAAGGTCGCGGGTTCGATTCCCGGCGCAGGCACAAGAGTTTGGACCGCTTTCCTAAAAAGCGTTTTGTGATGCCCACAAACTCCTAAGTTAAGTAACTCATTAAAAATGCTATTGTCGTAGACAGTGAAAAATACTAGATTGATTGAGTTGATTAAAAATCGATCATTTTCTTAGCGTTGCAGGCCCGTAGCCAGGAATTTTGTTTGGATTGGGCCTAATGAAAGGCAAACCTATTGGGGGACACGGAGAGTCCGGGGCCAATCCCGGGAAGGTGTTATACAGGGTCATTACAAATGATGTTCACGATTTCTAGTGTATAAAATGTAGTTTTATATGATTTACATAGAAACAAAATGGTTGCATTTCAAGAAAAACTCACAAAGTTTCATCACAACTAGTCTTAATTATAAATTTTTGATATGGGTACCCCTTGTGCTACAACAGATTTCAATCCTATAATCAAGCTCTGGCCATAAGTTGATAAGAGTATCTTGATCCATTGTTTCGATGGCATTGTTAATCCATTGCTGGATCTCAGGTTTGCTAATGGTAATATTGGTGTGTACACCTTAATTTTGATGTATTCACACAAGAAAAATAACGGGGAGTGTTATCCGAAGATATTGGTGGCCAGTTCAAGAGTACGTCATCATTCGGACCTCCGCGTCCGGTTCATGCCCCAAGCACAAATGATGAGCTTTAGTAACATTTTTTTACAAATGCGGCCATTCTTTTAAAATTTAATTACTACTTGCGATTAGATTGGTTACTAGGAGGATCTTCATTAAACCTAGTTCTAAAAATTGGTTGCACACTAATAAAAAATTAGTTAATGTGATAATCCATCACACAGCAAGCATTATTGCTTCAAATTCTACCATTACACAACACGTACAACAATTGACTTAAGAAACAGCAGACACGCACCCAAACCATTATAAATAAAATTTGATGAGCTCTTCTTTCCATTGGTCCCAATTAAAATGGTCTAAAAGCAAATTTACCTAGTAATATCTATAATCAAAATCGAGAACATCATTTGTAATAACCCTGTATTTTGGAGGCTGTATAATGTGTTTGAACACTCTTTCGTAACAATTAAAGCCTAGACATTATTAAGCCGACATTTTAATAAGTACTAAAACAAAACTATAATAAATGTTATTTTTTTAGTTTTTAAATTGTACAGTTCAAACTAAGCGCCAACAAATAAGAGAAATTTTTAATTTTAAGTATGTTTAATATTCATAGTTGTTTGTGTTTAATCGTGCGTTCCGTACATTAATATTCGCGTTTTATTTGCTCTCACTGCTCAGCCGATTTACATATTTTGTAAGATAGGTGGACTTTTAAGTAGCGAGTAATATTTACAAAAGCATTTTTAACATCCAAACATAAAACTCAACCGTTTGATTGGAGATTGCACCGTTGCACGATTGAGAAATCACTTGGGGATTCGAGTTGGAAATGTGTTCAAACTTCGTATATTTCCGGCAGAGTTCGGCAGCGGCGACGACGCTGAGTTGACAGAACGAAATGTTTTCTGCTTATTCTCCCTTGGTCTGGCTTTAGTCCCTACTGAACTGTCGTGTGAGGTGGTGTGGGTTGGGGATTGGAATTTTTATTTTTCTGTCACACCGATCTGTCAAAAGTCGAGGAGCAGATGCCCCATTGTTCTTTTCGGTGATATTCTAACTAACTGCCTATGAAGAATGCTATAAATTTATTTAACGATTTAGCTTCTACCTTGTGTGCTGTGCCAAACATAATTTGCTTGTTGGTAAGTAGTATAGTATTTCATTAGAGTTACAAACAGTTATGTTTAATGGCTCTCACACCGTGCGCTGTGTAGGCTGCGTTTTTCCGAATAAGTCTAACTACCTTATTCATTTAAGCTTCACTAAAACTTGATAATGGGAATAATATAAGTTAACATTTGTTTGTGTAAATTTAAATGCTTATTTGCATATGTTTAGTCTATTTTAGCATCACCTGTCATTTTGGAAGTTAGGTCTAGCAAAGAGGTTAGCCTAATACTCGGTTGTGTTTCCTTGCCTTTAATTTTGGCAGCCCTATTAATACAGAATTTCTTTGTCCAGACTTGGGGTTTAGAAACATTTCATTAGATTCATCCATGGTCCTGGGGTACAAAATCTGTCTTAGGTCTCTTTGGCTAATAGAATTGATCTGGTAGAGTTTTATTTAACCTGCCCTCAAACCTTAAACAATTGTCACCAATGTCAATATTGGACAGTCAAGATATTGTCCGCTAGTATAAATTGGCTTATCGCAATTACTTAATGCTTTTAGAAAAGGTATGGCTTTGTTGTATTTGAAATAATCTTATGTCTAGCTAGTTGGCTCAGACAATATTGTTTGTTTTTTTCACTTGCCATAAAACTGTGTCATCTTGATTACAGAAAACAGATGGCACCATAGTGTAGTGAGTGTGCTGCTCCGTGATGCATGGGACCCCTGCAGCCGACCCCAGACACCATGCGTGCTGCGTCTAATCGCCATCCTCACCCTGTCTGGAAGCACAGCAAATGGCGGACGGAAAAGAGAATCGACAGATAGAGTCCATATTCTACTTAGAACATGAACATTTACATACTTACAAATTAGTAGTATGAATAGTTTTTAATTAATATTTACAATTTTAGGTTGAAGATTTTAATGTTAGTGAAAACTATTTTTAAACTACATTCCATTGCAACTATTTAAAAGTTGTTTGTAAATGAATCCTTACAAGAAATCAGAGGCAGCTTTATATTTTGTAATTTGACTGATTTACTTACTCCCATACTAGTTTAAGTAATGATTTCCTCCGTACCTGATCCTCCTAGTTGTAGTTATTTTAAGGTCAACAAGCTTTAATTAACAGTAATTTTGCAATAATTTATTACCATGATGAACAACACCTGTATTTCACATCCTATTTGTTAACTAAAGGTAGCTATGATTTTAGTCAACTCTAAAGTTGTTAACTAAGTATTTTAAATGGCAACTCTTTTATTTTTAGTTTTATAATATTTGTCTAATTTAACTTTATGTGTTAAACCCTGTTGGTTTGTAATGTTTTACTATATTTTAACAAACTAGATTAAGTGTAGGCTACTATCAGTGCAAATGAGGTGGTTATCAACGATGACTCGTGCCAGTGACAAGAAGTCGCTGCTGGGTGGGGGGAGTTCGTGGCCCACGGCCGGGGAGCGCAGTGTAGTGGTGTTGATGAACGGAGTGCGTCGGACTGGGGGAACTACCCTCAAAATACGCAGATGTGTTATCAAACAAGTGACAGTGAAACGATGTGTCGCCGGCCTATTGGTTCTGAGTCTTCTGTCGATTTTGTACTACACTCACTACCTCAGTTCTCCATTTGCTAGGTGAGTTAAACATTTGTGACTTGGAAATTGTGCTAGAATATTGCTTAGGATGAACAAATATACTTTGTCATGATGCTCAATAATACTAGGAACTCTTACGTTCTATTCAGTCATGTACTGCAATAAGGCTCCTTCAGGAATATATGTAGGATTTTAGGGAATCAACTTTAAAATATTCACTAAAAAGAGCCTCTATATAAAATTTTAGTTTTAATAAGGATTGTTTGTACCATAACCAAACTTGTATTTGCGGTTATAACTTACATGATAACTTAAACTCTATTTTATGGCCTCCTTATCATTCCATTAAAATTAGAGCAATATTTTAAAACATCCGAAATATTTGAGAAAGCTATTTAAACTGACCCTGTAAAGAAAGATGGGAATCATTTCAACTAGGCTACGAATTCCACCTGGTGTTACTGGAAACAAATATAAACCACAACCTTTTACTGCAGTCCTTCAAATATTTTTGAGTTATTGTACGAACAGAGAATAATCAATTTTAATCTTAAAGCTGGATTTAAAAAAAATTTATTTTTTAAACAATTTCTTTTAAACTATACAATTGATGTAAGTTTTGAAACCTTTTTTAACCATGCATTGGGAGCTTAAATTTCAAAATGACATTGGGTGCTCCGGGGGCACACAAACATAATTATATAATACTATGTATGAACTTTTTTTGGTACATATAACAACAAATTTACATTAATAGTTGTTTTTTTCAAACTTGTTTATTTACTATAAATCTGTATATTTCAGTCTTAATGTCTCACAATGTTTCTATCAAATAAAGTAATATTGAAGTTTTAATGTTGTTCAATTCAAAACTAGTTCTAGAGGGTATTTGTAGAATTTATTAGCCTACGTTAAAATCGCCTAATAATTTCAAACCAATATAAATAATCAAAATTTATACAACAACTTTTATTGATTTTTATGTACGCTATCAGGCGTTCACCGAGGTTTCCTCCGGGTAAATATCTATGTTTGAGTCTCACTCTGTAACTAGTTTAAAAATGGCAAATGAGCAATTAATCATCATGTTTAGATGAATAATACTGAGGTAGACCGCAATTACACTTAAAATATTAATTTATTAATAGAAACAAAGAAACCTCCAAAAAGCACTCAATACAAGGTTAAAATAAAAGTCAGCATTTAAATTTTGGTTGACGGTGGGACAAAAGGTTCGTGGAATAATCAAACCCACCTCGTCCCTCTGTAAAGGATTACCCGAGGGCTTCTGTACAAACGGATTAGTGGACAGTTCATATTTGACCTTGACTCCCCCACAACAAGTTAGCATCCCACAATTGAGTTTACTTTCCGTAACAAGGCTCAAGTGGCAGCAGAATAGCAGTTTGTTATTCACACTACAATACATTTAAAAACTGTGTGTGCTGATTTTCAAGCTGTAAAAATAAACTAAACTAATAATTCATGTGGTCAAAAATGTTAATATTCTTTGATAACTTTTATTAATTAAATATTTAGGTAGGCCTACTTAAATTGAAAAAGTAAAAAAAATTGTCTCATTTTGTTAAACATGGTTTAGTGTCAGAAGAAAATAAGTCAAACTTGCAACAACAGTTGTAAACCTCTTCCACCTAATCAGTTAAATGTCATACTGAAATGTACTTTATCGTTATTTTTATACCACTTATACTTGTGGCATCCTGTAGGAAAGGATCATACACATTTTTGAGTATGTTTGTATGTGTCTACCATTGCAGCCTACTCTGGCAAGTTTGGCTATCAAACCTCCATCGTATGGAGTCTGTATGATAGAATTCCAAAAGTTAAATCCCCGCCAGTGACATAGTGGGCTACTAGAGGCAGATAAAAATTCTCATACACACACAAAAACTTGTGCGATCCTTTCCTACAGGATGCCACTAGGTGCTATGAAAAATCTATGGTTTCTATGCAAAAGGGAATCACAAAACAGGGATACTTTTATTATGTATAATAGTGTTGGAAAAAACATAGCACCCTTTATATTAGTTTGATTTTGTGACCAGTTTTGGACCTTGTCCATTTTTTTAGGTACAAAATCTACTACAGTTTAAGAACTGGTCTTGTCACCTGAGGTCTCCTACCTCTGATAACCTAACAGCCGGGTAAATAAGCTTATCTCTCAGAGTGACACTATCTCAAACACACAACTCAAGCTACTGAAAACTCAGTCAAATAAATCTCTTTCTACAAATGGTTGTAAGGAGAACACACCCGTAAATGAAAATATTTTTCAGGACTGATTTTTTACACAATTACTGCTAACAGTTATGCATAGAAAATATCAATTTGTCATATTTAGATTGCAGATTTATATTTTTAACTAGTGAAAATCTTAACTAGTGGAGTTTTTAACTATAGATATTTGTATCACATCGCTAAAAATAACATTAACGTTGTCAGATTTTTACCATGCTGTGATGTGGCATCCTCAGTGACATAGCTGAGACCTTAGGATGCCACATCACAGAATGGGCAGAATGTCTGACAACGTTAGTGTTAGTTTTACGACGCGGTGTGATACCGGAAGCCTAGAATATAGTTATGACTACAGCCGCTCAAGCCTACGTATTAAGATTAGTGGAGTTTTTATTTTAAAGTTGTCTGTACAATCACAGATCCTGAAATAGTGACTCGTATAGTAACAGTAAAAACTAGATAGTTCTATACTCCTCAATATTCGACACCTCCTGTGGTAATTTGGTGATAACAAAAACGACAATTACTGTAAAGATAATTTGTGCTGTAGTAATGATGTATCCAAATTGTGTTGTACAGCAAAATTAGTGTTTGCTATTTTGCAACACTTTAATAATTAAATAAACTGTATTTAATGGTATTTTAATACCTCTCTGTGATAAAATCCTGTGTGTATTAGATAGTTCAACATTTCAATTGTTTGACATCTCATCGGTCCACAGATAGTTGAACTATCAGTGTCTACTTACTTTATTAACTGCTCTGGTTTTAATTATTTAATCTCAGCCAACCAGCCAGAAAATAATAAATGCTGTGAACTTATCTGAAACTTTCTAGAAATCTACACAAATCATATCTGACCCTTATTCAAATAATCTCGGCGGAGATAACCCTCATTGATTCAAGTGTAATCACTGTGTAAGTGTAATGATTTATACACTAGTATTATAACCATGATGTCATAACTAGCAGATAACATAGTCAGTTAGTATTTTAAGAAATAACTTGTTCTTGAATTCTTGAAGCCGAAATTACTGGCAAATGGTAGATTATATTATTTTATAAAAAAATACAAACAAGCCAATATTTGTGATTTATTCACTAGCGCTTTTGACAGTCATCCTGCCATCTTCAGGTAAAGCGAAAGTTACATAAATTAAAATTATTAATAAAATATAATAATATTATCTTTTTGTTATTAATTTTAATGTAACTTTCGCTTTACCTGAAGATGGCAACATGACTATCGAAAGCGCTAGTGAATAAATCACAAATATTGTCTTGTTTGTATTTTGTTTGAATATAATCAAACTAGTTCTGATTTACTTAATAGTTAATAGATAAGCTTAACATCAAAATCTTTTTAAATTTGCCAATGGTAAGAGAAATAATTGGTCTCTATTCTAAATTACTACAGAGTTTAGTTTGCCGATACTTTACTAATTCCCACGTTTTGTGATATCCCCACTCAACTAATAAACCCTTTTCATTGAATAGTATTCCAATACCTCTTTGTGATACAAGTTCTACATATACTGGATACTTCGACGTTTCCATAGATTGACGTCCCTACGATCCACAATTCTTTATTTTTGTAAATTCTTTTTATATAATTATAAGGTTAAGTGTAAGAATCGCCTTGTTTGTAATGTATAACCTTGCAAATAAAGAGATTTTCCATTCTATTCTATCCGAAAAAGTCGGAACTATCTAGTTGCTACTGTATTTTTATTATGTAAAGTCTCTTTTGACTCAAAATTATTACAAATGATTTTATTTAACATATGCTCAGTTATTGAGACAAAGCTATTTTAAAAGTGATAATTTTAACAAGTATTTGGAAAAAGCTTTGAGTAAAAACTGGTTTTATGTTTAAAAATCTAAAAAGGTTTTCATGTAGGATTTTATGGCTTACTTAGAATTAACTTTGAGAGGGTTCAAAATGATCCTTTTTACATTTTTACTATGGATCCGGGTCGGACCCTCAACACTACACTAAAATAACAAAATCTAAACCAATTGTGACAATAAAGGATAAAACAAATATATCCCAACATAGGCTTACTTTAATTTTAACTTTTATTTTTAAAGTAAGTTACCAAGTTTTCCCACTTAGGTGAGAAGGACCATCTCGATTTCCATAAAGTTGTCAACTAAGGCTCGTGAAAGTTGAGGAAAAGAGTTGGGTTTTCTGACATTTACCAAAAACTAATTAATGTTCTGCAATATTGTTCCAAAATTAATTTTTTTACTTAATGTTCTTTAAGGGACCAAAATTTATTTAGATAGTTAATTTTGTTTTGATTAACTTACACTCAACACCTGAAAGTGAAATTTAAAATTTGTTAATTTACTTTAGTCAACCGATCAATTACTGAAGGAGGTTTCTACAGTTTTTTATCATTTGTATTTTTTCAGCCTGATGACGAGGGACTCAAGGCCGCACTCGTACTTTCGCTGCGAGTGCTGGACGGTGCGACGAGACTGCCGCAGATCAACAACAACCACCGCTCTGTGGCGCGGCTGCGCATCGATCCCAAAGTGCTTGTCTTTGTGGAGACCACGTACTCTCGTCTGGGCAGAGAGATCGAGGAGCTTCTGGTTTATAATCGGATCAAGTAAGTAGAATTTTTGTCGTTGTATTTTTCAGGTTTATAGTAAATTTGATTTTTTTGCTCGTAATGTTTGCATATACATTTCACAAGGCTCACAAAGTCCTTTTATTATTGAAATATTGTATGATGTACTGTCTTCTTTTTAAATTTCAAGCAAAAAGTAAAAAATATAACAAATCAGATTTTTTAGTTTTACAGCACATGTAAAAATACATGAAAAGTAAAAATCTCCATTTAGATTTTTGATAAAAGCATTTATAAATTTGGCGACAACATTTTGAACTTTGTATGAACAGATGTACACTCTCAAGCCGACTGCCAGCTATTGGGTACAACATGGCTGGCGGGACAGTGAGCTAGGATCAAAGTTGATTAGCTTATGCAGGTTGTCAGTTATAGCGTCTTAAAGTTTTTGTCAAATTTAAGAAGGGTTGAGTTTTCAACTCGTGCAGCCTAACTGTCAAGCCAGTACTTGCTAGGACTTAGGCAGGTACCACAGTTGTAGTATACTGTTGTTATTTCACCGTTCAAAATAACTTTTACAATAAAAAACTTTATATTCTTGGAAACTAGAAGAGATGTTCTACTCTTGTAGAACCCGATTTTTGATGAGTACCATTCTATTTTTACAAAACTATTTTGAACTAATTAATTTTCTGTGTTTTCAACTTCCAATTAGAGGCTTAGTAGATTAAGTTTTGAAGAAAAATGCTCTATGTAGACAATTTTTTGGCTTTATGAGGAGTGTGAATTCTCTATTTTAGCTTTTAAAGTGTCGGCATATTTTGACCTCTTTCCGACCCTTACATCGGGCGACCCCTCGCTTTATAGCATTGATTAGAGAAAATCGATAGCTAAGATGAACTGAATGTTTCAGATACAAGGTGGAGGTGGCCGGCAAGTCACTGCCCGTGCTGACTAACCTGGACAAGGGCAAATACGGCGTGATCGTATTCGAGAACTTGAACAAGTACCTGCAGATGGACAAGTGGAATCGGGAGTTGCTGGACAAGTACTGCCGAGAGTACAGTGTCGGCATTGTCGGCTTCCTCCCGCACAGCGAGGAGACTCTGGTCGCGGCGCAGCTGCGTGGCTTCCCCGTGTACATTCATACCAACCTCAAGCTCAAGGTAAGGAGAGTGGGAGCCCTGAGTTTTCAGCTCCTTCGTACGGGATTGGTCAAAATTGTAACTGATGTTGGAGTAAGTTCACACCGAATAAACAAAAAGCCCTGGGAAAATGCAAAAGTTCTGTGTGTAACAAGGAAAGATTCTGATTTTCAGCTACCTTTAAGTTACTTTTACAAAAAAGGTACACTGAGAACAGTTTTTGAAAGGCGCATTAGAAGTTGCACCACAACTCCTTTTTCGGAATTCAAATGACTCTCAGAACATGATTGTAGCAGCACATTAAAACCAATGTAGGTTTTGGGAGCAAACCCTTCTTTTAAATTTTAAAACCCCCTCAGAAGTAAACCAGCCTGGAAAACATATCAAGGGCTCAAATCAGCTCTCAGAAAGTATTCTGGTAATAAAGTTGTCATAAAAAGCTCTAAGGTATTACAAACAAAAATCATCACAAAGAAGTAATGAATAAGAAAATAAGTAATCCTACAGAAGTAATGACTTTGAGTTCTTTGACAAAATTATTTTTGTTTAATATGTAATTAAATCGAAAACAATTAAGTTTTAAAATAAAACAAATGGCTGGAAAAGTCATTCCCATGTTATTTGCCTGTGCTAAAGGTGATTACTATACTATAAACTCATGTTCAAAGCTTTAGTCGGCTATTTGCCAAAAAGCCAAGACAAACAAAAGTATGCTCTCAAATTTGGCTATAAATAATTATGTTCATGTGTAAATACTAAATAGCTACTCTACTCTAACAGCTAATTAAAAAAATTGATATGAAGCTATTATTTCACATTAGTGGGAGAGGTATATGGTTGCTTCCAATTTACTTAGAAACACGCTTTTAAGCTCTCTTAAAATAAGGACTTTTTGTTATGATGCAGCTGAAGACTGGAGTTATATAGTTCACCAATTAAGTTGAGAGCATGAGAGGATTGTCGTGACCTAAACATTCTAGCCTTGAAACACAACAGGACATAAATATTCACTGCTTATCTCTGTTAGTGCATGAAACATAGTAAACAGGCTTACTGCAAAGCTAGTGCTGTGCAACACATACAAACTAACTTTGCAGCTGTCGTACATCTTCTAGTTTGAATTTTATCTTGACTCAAGTTCATGTTTTCATTCCTTGTTTATGTTATTCTAATAGTATTAATCCAAAATATTATGTATGTAGAAAACCCTATTAAAATCAAATTAAAAGACTTTATGACCAAAAATAAATTATTATTAAGAAAAATTAAATAATGTTGTACAATTAGTGCAAAAATTGGCTCAACTTAACTTTAATGCAAAATGATTTTACATTACTTTTTACGTTTGAACTATTTTATTCATCAAGATTACTTAATAGTACAATTTAGATTAGTTATGAATTAAAATTACATTAGACTTAAAATTGTGTTGAAAATTATATATTACACCCAATCATCTAAGTTATCCAAGGTATCAACAGTCCCAATCAGTCTAGATTATTGAGACTAAATGTAAACTCTAAAATGAATTGAAGATTCAGTGTAAGCTTACAGGAACTCTTACTGTTTTGTAGCTCAGTTGATTAGCCAAAACAATAAAAGTTTTTTATTATTACCATTCATTCTGAAACAGTCAAAAATAGAATGTTTTTAAAGAAAAAGTTAAATATAAGCCTACTTAAGTTATCCCTCAAAAGTTGAATGTTTGGTGTGCTGTACAGGATGCAGCGTTGAACGCAGCCTCGACGATACTGCGTGTGACCCGAGCAGGAGAGACAGCGTGGGGGCCGCTACCGGGGGAGGACTGGACTGTGTTCACCGCTAACCACTCGACCTACGAGCCCCTCGCCTGGGCCAACAACAACTCCCAGGACTGGCTGGGGGACACGGACGACACAGGGCATAGAGCGCCTCTCACCACCATCCTTCAGGTGTGTAAGGCATGGTTCCTGGGCTTGATGCAAAACAAAATATCAGTAAAACAGAGACAGTTCAAGCGTTCATTTAGTCAAGTCACAGCTGCCAGGTTGTTTACATAAAATAGTTTGTTAGTTTGCTTGACTGTAGTTTACATTCAACCTCAAAATTTAGCATAAATTGTTATTAATAACCGGAAATATGTACGAGAACATTTTGAACATCAAGGTTTGCTAAGTGTACTGTCAGGAACAAACATAGGAGCTTTTTAAAAGCTTTAGAAAATATTTGCAAAAAAAGGTAACTATTTATGTAGATTTTGCAAGATTTTCTTTTGACAAGTAATTTTTATTTAGAGATGGTGAAAATGTTTTTCTTTGTATCTGTGTCATCTACAAATACTCTATGCTAAAATGTGTATATATTCACTAGTTTGTAGCCATTTAAAAGTCCCTAATGTCATTTACCTCAACTTACAGACACCTTATATATTAAATTTAACACTTAAAATTGAATGAATTATTTGCAAAATGTCTTTGAACACCAATAGATGAGAAATGTGATGTAAGCAACGATTGTGTGCAGGACCACGGCAGGTTGGACGGGATACAAAGAGTGTTGTTCGGAGGAGGGCTGAGGTTCTGGCTGCACAGGCTGCTACTGCTGGACACGCTAAGTTACCTGAGTCATGGTCAGCTCAGTATCAGCCTGACGAGGCTGCTGTTGGTGGACGTCGACGATATCTTCGTCGGGGAGCGTAACTGCCGCTTCGCAGAGAGGACGTCAAGGTAAACAATGACTCGTTTTGTTTAACAACCTCAGATGTAATCATTGTGACGAGAATTAAGAGGCTCGGAGCAAACAGGCTAAATTCGGCTCGCATCTTTATTTTTATGTACTCTATTTTTCACAAGGCTGTTTGCTACAGTCATAGCCCTGTTTCGGCCTTAGATTATCGTACTCAATTACTACGCGTGTTATAAAGTTGTAAAGGTAGTAAATCCTTTGGTTTAAGCTTTTACGTGTTCTATAATCATAAGTGTTATCAGGCTGATTGCTGCTTTCACAGCCTCGCTTCAACCTTTGGCCCAAAATGTACATGCTCTTTTACTGCAAAATTGGATGACTCATCCCTCTGTCATAGCAAAAAACCTGTTTCAAATTTATGTATATTAATAGTTAGGGTTGTATTTTTTAAATATTTTGTATTTTGTTAATTATTGGATTAGTAATAAAACACTTTCAAAAAACCTATAAGCATGTTTAAAAAAAATTATTTTAAAAATTGTTGTGGTCTGCAAGCCAAAATAAAGTAGAATTTTTCTCCACTATCGATACATGTCTCACAGATTATTAGACCTATTCTTGTAAAAGTTTTGATTAAATTCTTCTTTTATTTGCAAAACCCAACATACAGTATCAAACAATTTTAATGGCTAAAAACATGTTCTGGATCTCAGGATTAGTGCTAATCTTTTTTTGAGTTTTGACGTCATGAATTTTTCCTCAGGAAATTTGCTAATAATGTAACACAAAAACAAACCAAATGAGTAAAAAAATATAAGTTAACTACCTGCCACGGTATCTGCTAGATTGACTGTTCTCCAAACAATAGTGTCTGTTGGCCGAGTAGTTTAAGATGTTAGCTGACTGGCTGCCGTCTCAGGTCACTCTGTTTTCGAGTTGTGATTCATGCTGGGGGCAACCCTTCGCTGAGCTAACCTAATTGTGGTTCAGGATAGTGAGAGGCCGATCTTAATAAACATGGGATCACCATGAGTGGAATTCGTGGATCAAAGTTTTAAAAGTAGTCTTTTAACGAGTACGTATGTTCTCGCAGGCTTTGTTGACGACTCAGGAGAGAATCAAACAGCTGGTTCCAGGGTTCCGCTTCAACCTGGGCTTCTCCGGCAAGTACTTCCACCACGGCACTCACGAGGAGAACCAGGGCGACGACATGATACTAGGTATGCCTTGCCAACCAGTTTAATCAGTTCAAGGATAAATTAATTCACTGGAGAAAAGTTCCCCTTGCTGTAAAGCTCTTGGTATATGTTACAACTTATTAATTTATTATTGCTCATTAAATAATGTATGCCTCAATTGTGTTTATATTACTAGTAAAAATGGTGATTGCAGTAGATAAATATGAATTGAATTGGCCCCAAAAACCACTTTGATTTTTTATTTCTTGCAAACTAAACCGTAGCCAGCCATTCATCTGTGTAAAAGTTGGTTTCTTTTGAAATTACTCCTAAGCCCTGAGGTTTTGATGAATGTTATTCAGGCTTTTGATAGTATTAATTCACCTAACATAGGCCTGAAGCTAAACCACGTTAGTTTTGGAGCTCTAAAGGGTTCCAAACGTCTGTTCTTTGTATTTTTGTATAGTTCTGCCGCTTATTAGTTAAGCCCAGCGTCTGGTCTTGAGGTGGTTGAACGAGAGGGAGTCTGCTGTTTTTATTTAAGTCTTTGACAGTTTTATACTTTCATTTTTCTCATTATTTAGTAGGCTCAGGGTTGCAAAATATTACTTAATCCTCCTGTGATTTGCTGGATACAAATTAACTTGTTTGTTGTGTGGTTACAGAGAACGTGCACAAGTTCACGTGGTTCAGTCACATGTGGAACCACCTGCAGCCGCATCTCTACGACAACCAGACTCTGCTGGAGGCGGACATGGCTCTGAACCGCAACTTTGCCAAGGTAACCCACTCTTCACCAGCATAGACTGGTCTGTCGTCAGGATAAACCTATCTGGCTAGACTTTTGTTGTAAATGAGCTGTAAATGCCCAATTGTCTGATCTTCAATCATCCGAATCTCCAATTATGTGGATCTGTTTGAGTGTGAAATGCACTGAAATCCGATGAAGTAGGGCTTTTTGAAGCAACAAATTAGTTTTATTTGGTGCTTATTACTTTTTAAATTGGTTTATCAGCAATAATGTATGGTTGTTTTCTCTCAAACATCCTCACAATTTTAAATTTAAGAGTACAACATATCGAATATTTTGAGAAATAAACTGTAGTTCTATTGGACATGTATCTAAACGATAAGCTCCTCACAGCTAAATGCAGTTGTAAGATGTAACGGTGTGTATCTTGTAGGAACACGGGATTCCCACGGACTCAGGATACTCAGTAGCACCACACCACTCGGGCGTCTACCCTGTGCACGAGCTGTTGTACTCGCCTGGAAGCACGTGTGGAACGTCAAGGTGACTTCGACCGAGGAGTATCCGCACCTGCGGCCTGCGCGGCTGCGGCGTGGCTTCATACACAGGGGAATCATGGTATGTATGTCTAACTAGCACTTGGCTCAAGTGTTAGGGAGAGTTGGTCACTAGGCAATATTTCCTGGACAGCCTTTTGTCACTCTCCACTTTCCTCTTGCCCTTAGTCCATTACCCCCGCACTTCAACCCTAAGTGCCAGCTCAGAGGTGACCTATAATGTGCATCGTTGAGTGGTGTCTCCAGGAATAAGATTAGTTCTGTTCTATATCTTCTTATGTTTGACTCTGTCATGCACATTTTTTACTTAAGCTTATCCACCCTGAAGAGTATTTCTGGTAAGATTGTTTGCAAAGTAACCTAGTTTCTTGCTGTTTCAACTATAAAACCCAGTTTCTAAATAATCATGGTTGTAATCTTGAAACAATAAAGTATACCTTTTAGGGGTTAAACAGAAGAGGTTATTTCTTTTTTGCAATAAGAAAACATATTCCTGATTAAAATTAATACTAGTTCTTCAAGCATTTGTAAAAATAAATACATACTCGTTAAAGAATTGTTTTTTCAGACCAAAGTAGCCAAGTATAGTTACTCCAGCCTACTACTTGGTTTAACTACCTCCCAAAATTAACTTAATCCTCCTCAATTGTTTCCCAGGTGCTACCCAGGCAGACTTGTGGTCTGTTCACACACACGATCATGATAGAGAGGTATCCGGGAGGCAGGGAGAAGCTGGATGAATCTATTCAAGGAGGCGAGCTGTTTCAGACCATTGTCTACAATCCGGTCAGTCATTTTCAAACTTCTAACTTCTAAAATGGAGTCACTTTAGAAAACTGAGATGGAGAAACTAAACTTATTTAATGTAGTCACGCTATTTTTATAACTACTAGTTATACTTAGCATCAACGTATTATAATCGGTGGGATTATCAGCTAGAATCTCTCCAATTTAAATAGTTATTTTTGCGTGAAGATTATAAGAATAAATGTAAGTGTTGCTCATGTGACATGGTTGCAAATATATGCGGATTGCACAAAACATTGAGTGACAACTAGTGTGGCATGGCTCTAGCCTAGTGTACAGTTTGGAAAACCCCACAAGTTTGAGCACTTTAAATCTAAGCACTCCTCTTAAATTAGCACCAAGTAGTTTTAATTTTAGCTTGTGACAAAAAATTGCAAACATTGTTGAAGTCAAATTAGTTTTTGTATATCTCTTCCCTACTCTCTAATTTTTACACTCAGTAATATCTCGCCACAACTAACTGGATTGTCTGGTTTGTTCAGATCAACATCTTCATGAGTCACATGTCAAACTACGGCAATGACCGGCTCGCGCTGTACACGTTCGAGTCCGTGTTCAAGTTCCTCAGGTGCTGGACGAACTTGCGGCTGTCGTACGCGCCGCCGCTGCAACTCGCCGAGAAGTACTTCCAATTGTATCCTGAGGAGGCGGACCCTGTCTGGGGGGTGAGTTTGTCCAATATCTTTCCTGCTGAAGTTAGGACCAAGTTTTTTCTTGCACTTACTTGTAAACTTACTTCAGGTAACATAGTAACATCTTGAAAGAAAGGAAGAAACCTTTATTCTGTGACTTACAAGATGCATAGGAAAATAACAACAACAAAAATCAAATAAATAAAAACAAGGAAAATAAAACCAATTTTCATATATTTCTTCCTTTATGTACTCAATAGTGTGTAAAAGGCCTTCGTCAAGAGATGGTGTAATGTGTTTGAAATATTTTGCAATGGTCTAAATATTAGCCATCATTCAAAATTATTTAGTAATTTTTGCCTTAAAACAATTTTATGGTTTTGGCAAATTTGTGTTAGCTCAGAACTATTTTGTCCTAATTTTTTATTTTCCAGAAAGCTATCATAAACCTTTAAAACTTGCCATTTAAAACTGTGTAAATAGATTTTTCCTGTTTTGATGTACAATAACTAACAACAATTGAATAGCAAACAATTACTGATGGCAGGATGGACATAAAATTTATTTTATTCTACAATAATACAAGCTACTTACTGTACTGTCTTGTTATGTGTGTTTTTCATTTAACTCAATAGTTTGAAAAGCTGGGGGTTTTATTGATAGTTTAAATATTTTAACTTTTAAATTGTATTAAGTTTTGTCAATGCATTAGGAAACATACATTACTCACACAACCATACATAACCATGTGGTTAATTTAAAATGTAAGAAATGTTGTTATTTCAAAGAAATTTTTTCTTTTGCAGTGGTTTACAACTCTGCCACACAGCGATTCTGAGCAATCAGCTGATTAAATCAAAGAAGCTACGTTTAAACTCAAAACACTCGGTGCCTGGAGCTGCCGTGACTCTAAAATCTCCACATTTATCGCTGTTGAGAAAAACACTTTTAGAGTAATTTTCCGCAACTCCCTAGAATGTGAAATCTTTAAAGTGACCATTTTACAAACAAACCTCTGACTGTTCAGAACCCGTGCCACGACGCTCGCCACATCAAGATCTGGTCACACAACAAGTCCTGCGAGCAGTTGCCTCGGTTCCTGGTCATCGGGCCGCAGAAGACAGGCACCACGGCTCTCTACACGTTCCTCTCCCTCCACCCCAACATCTCCTCCAACCTGCCCAGTCCGGAGACCTTCGAGGAGATCCAGTTCTTCAATGGCCGCAACTACTACCGCGGTCTGGCCTGGTCAGTTCTGTCACAGTAGGCTAATTCACCCGTAGCTGGTGTTCCTTTTAACACTTTCACTGTGATCAAGGTGTTAAAACATGAAAATTGCAACTGTAAATTCAAAGTGCCCATAGGCACCCGGTGCAGTGACAGTGTTAAACGGGCCACCATTCGTTTCTTGTAGACTAAAGATTTTACTGACTTGGACTTCATGTTTCCCTAAATTACAACTTTAAATTTGATAATCAGTTGCCATTTTTCAATATGGCGGCCAATTCTAGAATATTTTATCAGAACCCCGTACTATGGTAGTTTTGGTTTATAAGCACTATTTAATGACATTTTTTCTGTATATTATTTTCATGTGACTAGTATTAAATGTATCACTTTATTTTACACAACTAATTTCAGGAAATTATCCCACCATTAAGTGTTTTAAAACATCAGGGCCTTTAGTTATTACACGTTGCGTTTTACAGGTATATGGATTTCTTCCCTGCTGTAAAAAACACAACTGCTCAGTATCTGTTTGAGAAGTCTGCCACTTACTTTGACGGAGAACTTGTGCCTAAACGAGCTCATGCGCTCCTACCTGGTGCTAAACTGGTAAGGCTTTTCCCACCTTTATTTACAATATTGTCTCTTTTCAAATGTACATTAGGGTTGTAGAGTCATTTTACTGGTATTGGGTTGATTTTGATTTTCTTATTACACTTGCTAGTGTTACGATTTGTTAGGTGGTTTCAAAATAGTGTGCTTTAAATTTAGCCCTCTGTAAATTTTCAATAACCTGACATTTGTGGGTTTATAGTGAATTGTCAAAAATCTTTTTTTTCTCTAAACATTGGTCTAATACTAAGGTTCCAATTTACACAGCATCACAGTTGATATAATTACTGTAAACATTTTCGACCTTTGCTGTGGAGAGTCATCCTCAGTAGCTTGTTGACTGGCTGAGACAAGCTACTGAGGATGACTTCCACAGCCAGGTGGTCAAAATGTTTAGCAGTAATTATATTTCAACTGTGACGCAGTGTAAACCGGAAGCCTTAGTTAGTCCTCAGTGATGACACTGGCCGCGAAAGCCTAAGAGTTAAGATTGGTCTAATAGTTGTCAGAGCTTCTTCTAAAAGCTATGTTCAAAGTAGAGGTCTGCGGGACCCTGAAAATTGTGGATTGGGTCACTACTAAAAAAGCCAACTACTGCCAGGTTTGCTACCACCTTGTTTTTACTCCCTATTGATCATCCACAAGCACCCACTAAAGCTCCCCTAAGCTTCTTAGATCTCAGCTTCACTAGTTAGTTTAAAAGCTTATCTTATCTAGTTTGTTTAAAAGCGTGATAGTTTGTTTAGACCAAAACCAACATTTTCCTGATACCAAAGGTAAAAATTCCTAATCTAAATTTAAAAATACTAGTCATAGAAATAGGAGTGAATGGGTTGGACTTTTTGATTTTGAGACAGTACAGAAAATTAGAACTACTCGGGATTTTCAGAACAGGACAGGGCAAGACAAAATAGCCCAAAAATAAATAAATCACTTTTAGAGTCATAGCAGCGCCTAAAGTCCTTGCTGGCTACCTTATAAGAGTCGTATATTTACTCTGGCTATTTAAGTAGTTGAGATTGTTAATACTTTGTCCAGAATTGTTAATACATTAATACACAACCGTTTATTGATTTCTGTTATTGCTAATAAACATGTGCTCAACTGTAAATCGGCGTCTCTGATCATTAATTAGCGTTCAGGTGACAGTATCTTTGCTGTTGTCATTAGCTAGCATAACCAAAATTCGGCACTTCCCGTCATTGGCGGGTTACTACAACTCTTTTAAGGTAGGTAACCAAATTTTCCATTCTGAAAATTTCCTGTAAATTTTTGTTTGTCCCACCAAGAAATATCATTTCTGAAAAATCCCGAACATTTCGGGACTTGACCACCCCTACTTAGGAACCCTTTGATCAATTTACCTATTTGGCCCAGCTCCAACGCAAACCCTGCAGTTGAGAAAACCAAACTTGCCCCAAAGTTAAAATCCTGTCTCGCTGACTCCTAATCAATAATCCAATCTTTATTGCTGTTGTTCACATTAAACAAAATGGACATTTGCAAGAGTTTTGAACTGTTACAGGTGACTATCCTGATCTCACCGGCCAAGCGTGCCTACAGCTGGTACCAACACACGAGAGTTCACAGGGACCCCATCGCTCTCAACTACAGCTTCTACGACATCATCTCTGCCACGGACACTGCGCCCAAGGTGCTTCGCGATCTGCGCAACAGGTACCCGACATTTCACAATTCATTCTCTTTAGGGTTCTTCCAAAAAGTCCTCTTGATTTGTATTTTTTACAAAATACCAAAGTGTCCAGCCGTTGATCATTGTGTTGGTGTGCGCAGGTGCCTGAACCCAGGGAAGTACGCTCAACACTTGGAGCGATGGCTGACGTACTACTCGCCACAACAACTCCACATCATCGACGGAGACCAGCTCCGCTCCAACCCCATCCAAGTCATGGACTCGCTGCAGAAGTTCCTCAAGATCACTCCCTTCTTCGATTACTCGTCACATCTCAGGTCAGTCACTCTAGTTAGTGAGTAGTCAATGATTGCCGAATGTCTAAAAACAAGCGAATTCTCTCAACCTTTTTTACTTTCAAAAGGTACTGCAAATCTGCGTCCGTGGCAATCACAATTTCCACCTCCGTCTGCTACAAGTAGGTAGAGTCACAGCTTGCAATGTGAGAGGTCGCAAGATAAATTCCGGATACAGGCACATGGGTTTGGACGATTTTCCAAACAGTTTTTTGTGATACACACAAACCCTGGGCTAAGTAACTAATTAAATACCATTGGGGTGGACAGTAAAAAAAATGTCTCCGACGAATTTGGTCTTCTAAGAGACCACTGTGAATACTTTCCTCATGTTACATGTAAGTGAAATATTTGAATTTGAGCCATTTATCAAACTATCTCTTAACATGATTTGGTAAATAAAAAATATATTATATTTATTTAAATTAATTTATGTTTTCCATTGTGGTAAATGTTAACTTAAATAATGTCACTCAGTTTTGGATGATGTTTCCCAACTTTTCAGTTTTATAAACAATGGTTCAAGCTCACAATACTTTTGCTTGGAGCACATTGCCTTTTCCATACTCCTTTTCAAAACAGAAACAAAGCGTAAGAAATGAAAGCTGTCTTAGAATGAAAAGGAACCAGATATTTATGTCAGAAAATCATTGAAGTCTGTATGTATGTACAATTGACGGCTTTTGATTGTTGCAGGTACGACCCCAAGAAAGGTTTCTTCTGCCAGGTGCTCAACGATGACCATACCAAGTGTCTCGGCAAGAGTAAAGGACGTCTTTATCCTCCCATGGACGAGAAGTCCTACAAACTCCTGCAGGTCAGTTCTTCAGGACAAATTTGAGAACTTTAAAAATGTGTCAAGTCTTCGTTAATGCTAATGCTGCTTTTTTAAAGTTCCAAAATAGCGTAGTATTTCTTAATCTCTCATAGTTACGGTAATGATTTATTATACAAAGTAACCCTGTGTTCCCTCCTCATTTGGTCTATTATTGGGGACATGCCAAATTAAGAGAGGAACTTTGAATTTATCAACAGGAATGGTTAGTTTAATTGTTATTTTAATCGTATGTGTAAAAACAAGTTAAAAATGTTCAGCCATGCCAAAGTTAAAGAAGAAAAAACTGAAACTTTTGGAGACAGTCAGTATTAATTGATGCTTTATAATTATTAATTAATTGGTGTTAATATCACATAAATGGTTGGTGATTAACTGAGTATACAAAGATGGGTTTTCGTTTTATGTGTTTTTTTTTCTTTTATTTAGTGGTGAACATGACACAGACTATTTGATTTTGGGACAGAAGGAGAAATTTGAAATACTCTGGACCTTTGAGACGGCGCAAGTCACTAAAGGCCCAAAATTGTTTAAATAAATGTTTTAAAATAGACAATAATGGCAAAAAATATTGTTGGCCACCTTACAAGGGTCATAGTTACTTTTACCCCATAAGTTTAACACTTAGGATAAACCATCATTTAATTTGTTTGATTGTTATAAGTGTGTGCTTACTGTTGCAAGTTATTGTTCGCAGTTATTGTTATTAACTGTGTGGACGACCAGAATTTGCAATTTTTGTTAACAACAATAATCGCAAACTATTGTACAGGTGATTTTTTTGCTTTTGCGATCACAGTTAAGAGTGAATGAGACTGCGTAATTGTAGCAAAATCATTTTCCCATCCTGGAAATTTAAGAGTAACATTTGTCCCGCCTGGTTCACAAGGAAATACAATTTCCCAAACCTTTTCAACTTGTTTAGAGATATTAAACAACATCATCTTTAATGTGCAAGAATGGCTATAAACTTGTTCCTGTACTTTGTTGACAGAGGTACTACCTGTCGCACAACACAGCTCTGGTGAAACTGTTGAAGAGACTTGGGATCAGGACAGTTCCTCAGTGGCTGAAGGACGACCTCAGCGACACACTACCCACCTGACATTCTGCTGGTATGAGTCTTGTAAATCTTAGATGGTATCCATGCTTAAGTGTCATTGGTCTAATTAGCTGTGTGGCTCCATCAAAACGTAAAAACACTTCAAACCCCTCCCTTTGAGATTGCATCATTTAAATTGTATAATCTTCACTAGATGAACATTTAAAGTAGCATTTAGAGAGTTTGTAAACAAACAAATGTTCATTAAATTAATTAATTTTCATTTGATTGGTTGAAATTCAGCCAATCAGTGACTGAAGATGGTAGTCCACAGTGAGGCTGAAATATCTCCTAATTTATCTATTTTGGACGCAGTGTGAACTGGAAGAACTAGATTATAGTTGTGACACTGGCCACAAAAGCCTAAGAGTTGACAGAAATTGGTTTAATGTCAATTTGAGGTTCTTCAAGGAATAACATGGCAAAATATAAAGAGTTATTAAATTCAAACTATGTACAGACAAAACTCATATCTTATTTAAAGGTATAGGTCTCTTCTTATTAAACAAGGTGTCCTGACTTCAGACTTGAGTTACATTTACTTGCACATTAATGTTTACATGAATTACAACCCAAAACTTATAACTCTTGAAAATATCACCTTCTTGAGGGAATCTGCAAGTCCTATTTAGTAACTGCGATGGTTATTGAAAGTCTTCAGGAGAGTAAGTGGTTCACATGCAATCATAATCTAGTACCTGCAACTAAAGATTATTACTAAGATTTCCCTTTTAAATTACAGTGGAACCTCAATATAACGAATGTCAAGGGGATTTGTAAAAATTTGTTATATCGAGGATTTTGTTAAATCGAGGTTTGTTATATTGAGGTGAAACCAGACACATTTCGATATATAGAGGTTTTGCAAACTTTGGTGTTCAACCTCAACATAACGAAATCTATAACAAATACCTCAATATAACGTTCACTATCAATGCTGACTACATCGTTAGATGCACGAAGTTGCCCTACTGGAAATTTTTAGGCAAGAAGGAAAGTAAAGACGATAATCAACAAAGCCATGTATTTTACATAGAGTACATATTTAATAATTTGATACTGTAGAAAGTCTCAGTACATACAAAGGAAAATTATATTGTTGCTTTTGTGAGTTGCTTATTGATTTGCAGCACTACACTCTCAGAGGAAATTTGTTATATAGAGGTTCGAACGTGGAATTCATATATAGAGGTGGACTACGCTATGTAGAAATTAAGAGTTCCTGAATTTCGTTATATTGAGGTACTGCTGGTGGCTTTTGGGGTACCAAAATTGTTATATCGAGGGTCTTCAAAGTGTTTCTTTCGCTATATAGAGGTGTAATTTGCATTGAGTGTTATGGAGAATTGAAGGGGATTTGTAAAAATTCGTTATATCAAGGATTTTGTTGTATCGAGGTTCGTTATATCAAGGTTGTACTGTATTAACTATTTTAAATATTGAGATTTTACGTATTCTTTTTCCAATGCTGCCATTTATGGCTCATAACTAACATCATCACTCATTATAAAACTTAAAACGTACTGTAATTCATTTAATATTACAGCCCGCAGAATCCATGAATAAAATAACAGCTCATGAAAAAGAAGAATACTCTATAAAAACTTAGATGTTGGGGAATTTTCTCATGGTTTTATGGCTACCTAGGTAATGCTTTTTAATGCTTTTTCAGGTCGCTGGCTGCTAAAAGAAGACCGACAACAGGACAATACTGTAGCATATCACAGGCCCCCTAGGCATTCAGTAAAGAGCATGAACAAACAGATTTCAATGAAAGAGTAATAGTTTTAATTTATTCTTAATTCACTATGAATCATTTTAAAACATAATAGTTAAAATGATATACCTTGCGGTATATAGTTTTCAATTAATAATTTTATTAGTACATAATATTATGGCATTGAAAGTAAAAATTGTCGTAATGTTTATTATTTATTTCTTAAAGTTTTAAAAGAAAGCATGACATTACGGTATCTGAGGTTAGTGAATTCCCTCACTAATTCGTTAAAATCCACTGTGAGTGTTTTATTTGTTTGTATAATAACAACCTTCTTGCTAAGTGAATGTTCCATAAATGTTTAAAATGTATAACTATTACCACAGTAGCCCTATTTCATGAAACACAGCTTCAAAACAGTCAGCACTTACAGCTGCAGAATTTAATAACATAATTCCTAAAAATCTCACACTTGAGTCAAACTAAGGCATGAAAAATAAAAATAACGGCTTGAAAACAAGTTTGAAATTGAAGAAGAAGAAGAAGCGATGTGAAGGGGGCCAACCTAGTCAATCTGTTCTAGCAATACTCGACATTTCATGTGTACATACTTGAGTGTTCTATTCCTGCCATGTTTAGTGTTAGTTGTAAGTTTCGCGTCTCTCCTCCGAGACCCAAACAGTGTGGGGTTTCAACGTTTTCTTTAACGTACTGTTAAAATAATAGGGTGTCCAACATACAGGAATTCTGTAATTTATACAACAATTTTTTATATATTGGTAAAAGTCGGGAATTATGTGGGAATATTATCCCTAAACCGGGAAGTTTTGAGAAAGGTGGTCACAAAAGTCTGGAGACTAGAAATTGTGATAACCAGATATTAACGGCAAGGCCAATGAAGCAAACAGGATACTAGAGATTACTGGGGAAGATAGGGGAAATATACACACATTTTGTTTTACCCGGATGTTTTGTCACAACTACAACCCTTACGCTTATCAAGGACTCTTAAAGACACTTTTTAAGTTTTTTGGCCTCTACAACTTCCCTTAGAGTACTATTTTTCTAAGCAAAGAACAATCATCAACTGATAAATCTTTTGAATACCTAATCAGCCAGTAAAAAGCATTTGAACAAAAAAACCAAGAAAACAAATTAGGTATGACCATTTGTTTAGTTTTTTATATATATAAAACACTTTGTGGGCCCTATTTTTTAGTCATGCTGTTGATGCCCATGAGCAAATTTTCAACTTGCATAGTTCGCTTGAGAATTTACTCACCTAACTTTGAACAAAAAATGGGTCTCGGAGATGAATTTGTACACTGTATCTAATGTATCATTAAGTTGTGTATATTATTACTGTAAATACATTTTTACTATTAAAATATTAATTTTATAATATTAACAACTTGTAAAATATCTTAATTTAAACTAATTAATGACTAAATGTTGATTATGTTTTACAAATGAATCAGTGTTAAAGAATTGAATGTGGTATAAACTATGCATTGTTATTGATTGAGACAACACTAATTATTGTTATTTTACTTTGTTTTAAAACTGTACTTAATGTTTTAAATATTTAATAGAATGGGAAAATGTATTGTAATATATCTGGTACAATTCATATTCCTGTTATAAGCATGTTCAAATTTTTAATTTTTTTTGTTGAAAATGTTTTTGCAGTATTTTTTTAGTGTATGTTTATGAAAGTGTATGTGCCATAATAATGTTAAATTATTTTATTGTTTTATATGCCATGTTATTTAATTGGAACTCCTATATTTTATTTTTTGGTTTAAACTTTATTTTCCTATCTATTTACAAGATTTGTATGTTCTACATTTCTCATAACCACCTTATAAAAATAAAGTGGGGAAAACCTCTTTATTCTGCTATTTCTGCATAAAAGTGATCCTTTTAAAGTATCCACTTCTAACTGACCACTGATTTCATACAATGTAATATTTTACTTCTTATAAGATATCAAGAAAGAATCAGATATGCAGGTTCATATCAAGAACTCCACTACGTGTTCATTGCTTTAAGAAATGCATTTCAAGTTTTAAATATTTTATACAAAAATTCTCAAGTTCTGCCTGCTTGTTTGTATTTTAGTGCTGAATCGATGATTGAAATTCTAATCAACAATGTTATCTGGGATTTGTTCAAGTATTTTAATATTAGAAAACTGTCAGGCAGCTATGATCCAAAGATGTTTATTAAATTTTACTTTTTGTTATCTAACCTATTTGTAAAATCAGTCCATTCAGGGTGTCAACAATCAAGATTTCGCTACAAACAATTTGTAGGTTTTTAAAATGTTGTAAAATACACTGCTTTAATTGAATGTTTTCCAATGTCTAGACGAACTAACCAATGAATTGTAAAGAGTTTTTGTATCCTACCGGAAGTTTTACGTTTTACGCAATATGGTCCAAGATCCCGCCTATGAGTTTCTACCTCCGGGGATCTGTTATTTGAGCAAGAGTGGTTTTACATTGCTTATGTAATGTTGTATCGGAAAACACTAGATTCCCTCGCTAAATTCTGCTAATCAACAATAACTTTAAATTTAAAGATGCTATAATACATTAGTTAAAAAGTACAAAGTCAATGTCATTACTTTCTTGTAAAATCTCTAATGCATACCTTGTAGAACCCCAATGCGCTATCTACCGGTGACCACTGTGTTCTTTCAAGAGAAGGTGCAATCGTATTGTTAGTGAATCTTTTGTAAACTGTTCACAGTGAGGAATAAAAATTTCGCCCTGTCTTGCTCCATAAGAAATGCATGGTTGCAAGAACCAATAGTTCTTTAACAATAAAAAATCCATGGTTTGAGCAATGGATTGATTTCAAAAGATTATCTTAAACCGAATTTAACCAGTTATTTAGTAACTCATGAGAGGGTACTTCTTCAAAGAACTAGCTGTTCGAAAAGATAAGAGTAAAGTTTGTCTTGTTTAACAAGGCAAAGTTAGCACTATAAGTCTTCTCTACCACTCAACCTCTGCCTTTTCCTAGCGCTACCGCATAGTAACTTAACAAATTGTTAGTGAGAGCTCTAGTCGCGCATTCTACCTACCTGCACGGGTCTACTATTCACGGGAGAGCTAGCTCATTGTTAAAAATAGCATAAGCTGTTCGTTTCAAGTTTTGTTTATTAAATAATTTATAGTTTGATTGAACATGTTCGAATAGCCTCAGTACGTATTGTTTACATTTTCATATAATGAAAACTCTGTTGACACCCTGAATGTTTTGAATGAAACATAAATTGTTATTTTTAGAACAGCGACTAAATTTACTATACCGATCCTAAAAATAAGATGATTTCAAAACACTTAAATCTATGTATTAAACTTTATTTATAGTTACTGTTAAGTTGTAAAAACTAAGAGAAATCAATGTTATTGACTAAATTATTAATGGAAAATAAAACCTCTAATATTTTATTTTTCTGATTTTTCCTAGGTATACTGTATTGAAATCCCTATGGCAATAGATAAAATAGCCCCCATATAATGTTTTAACAATATGATGTTTTTAAAATATTTTCTGCAAAATTAAAAATTGTACCAAAAATAATTACAACCGATTCTGCTCAGCTGACAATTCTATCGAATGCTAGACCAATTGAGAAAATATAAAATTATAAGTGATATAAGAATAATTATTGTTTGATGTATCTAAATTGTTTGTAAGCTGGCTTGTCTTGATGTTTGTTCTATCTAAAGCCATACAGCTGTCTTAAGTTCAGTACAGTATATCCAAAATTAAAATCAGCTGACTTGCTAGGCTAGTTAAAATAAATTAGGCAAGATTTAAATATCAACTAACCTGGCGTCCAGGCACCTTCCAACATCTGGCCAGTTAAAAATTTGGCAATTTAGTACGTTTTAAAACAATTGTAACAAAGCATGCCACTTCTGGCTCCTTACAGACATACTGCTAGATTCCAGCTTATTAACAGTATCTTTACATATAGTGTTAAAATAATAAGGTTTAATTAAATGTTAAAAATAAAACTTCTACAATAAATCAATTTAAAAAGTAAACTTCAAACCTTACCAAAACCACAAACACTTTTACATTTATATGCTGCACTTTGTATAAAACAAGAGTCTTAACACTCACAATTTTGAGATCTTTCTTATTAAACAATTTTCAAATCTGAAAATAGGGAATATCAGAAAAAACTAGTGAAGCTTTGGAACAAAAATATTTATTTTTTTAACAAAATAAGCCAAATTGAATCTAAATGGGTGTATCAAAAATATTAATCTCTCTAAAAACAGAAAACATCATAACAAGAAATCACATATAATTTGTTATAGGTATTATAATTTATATACTTCAATACTAATCTGTCTCCAAAATCATTGGAATGTGTTATGAAGTTTTACATGGGACTGGTCAAATCCTAAGCACAATTAATGAGCTAATATTTTTAAAACAGATGAAATGTTTCTGTATTTTATTTTACAGGCCCCTTGTATGTTAATTTCTGTCATATTTATTAACATAACACTGTTGCTCAACAATTATTTCACAAATTGCTCTAGAACTTTACAAATCTTATAGCAAGAGAACTAATCAAATGTGTACAGACAGACAGTTGATTAATATATCAATATACTCTGTGGTATTTTAGCCCTGTAGAATCCACAGATTAGTTTATAGGTTCTGTCCAGCTGAGGATTCGTCGGTCGTGCCACACGTATTGACCCTTGGGCACGTCTTCTCCGTCCTTTGGAACTGGCAGAAGTGCATAGTGTAGCGGAGCGTCTGCACCTGTACAGGTATTCATTTGTTTCCAACACTATACACCACAACTGCATGCAACAATACAATTGTTTATAAAGTTAAGTTGGATTTACATTGGTGATAACAAGTTTTATGAACTAAATATGAAACAAGTGGCGGCAGATTTCCTGACACGAAATCATCCTGCACATCTTCAACTAGATTTTTATCATCCATAAACTGTATTAGTGATGACACCAAAAAATAGAGTTGGTGGAAAAATAATAGATAAATTATGGAATAGTAAAAGCATCATCAGGTGGACTACAGAAATTAATGAAGACATGAAGAAATTGGAAATCACAACAGAACGTTAGTAAAACAAGACTAACACTCTCAGATCCTTAAAGATAAACACACCCCACTACCGATAGAATCCAACAAGCAGAGACTGGAAAAAGTTATTTTAGCAGAAGAGAGAAAAGCACGGTCTGAGCAAATGAAGAAACAATTAAAGAAATAAATCACTAGATATTCTGTATCAATAGCAATAATCAAATCCTTTTGTTTAGTTTTAAAAAAGGTAACCTACCCTCAAATAACTTAACATAACCTAACCTTCCCTAACTAACTGTAACCTAACCTGGAAAAAGTCCCAACTTTAAAAAATATGTTCCGCACCTCAAAAAAAAATGTGGAGAACTTTTTATGTGTGTTAAATCAGTTTTTCCCAAGTAGAACAAAAGTCACCATGGGAAAATACCAAGTTCCTACCTTGTTCAGTGGTGAGAGGTCCTTTGTAGCTGCTCATGTCTGTGGCCACGAAGCCGGGATGCACTGCGCTCACGACAATCCCTTCCCGCGAGTCTGAGTCAAACTGACGCTGCTGAATCTTTGTCAGCGCAGTCACACCAACCTTGGACACCACGTAGGCGCTCTCTCCCCAACCAAGCTCTTTGTTCTTACCCTCAGCTGCTGCCCTGTGAGCCAAAAACATCAAATGTAAAAGTAAATAAAAAATGTTGAGGACATAGTTTTGAAGGTTTTTTACTATAAGGGTCTTTTCATTTTGATCGTTATTAAACAACAACAATACCCAAATCAAATTTCCAAGCCAATTTGAAGTAGCACAAAAGTTATTCTCTATGGTTTACTCTATGGTTAATAAAAAATATTCTGTAGGGTTCAAGTTCACATAATCTTCAAATTTTATTTTGACTACAGTAGAAACTCGATAGTTCCACACTACCTATAGTTAGACACCTTCTGTGGTGACATGATACTAACAAAAATTATAGACAAAGAAAGATTTAAATATATTTTGTAGTGTATTATTGATGTATGTGAGCTACAGTGAAATGGATTTTGTTACTTTGCAACACTTTACTAATTGAGTAAACATTATTTAGTGGTATTTCAATACATCTTTGTGATAAAATTCTATGTATTCTGGAAAGTTTGACATTTCTATAGTTCGGCACAAAATATCAAATTTCTACTGTATTTGCTAAATTTCTCTCCTTACTTTCTAATCCCAAGTTTTACATAAGACATGCGCTAATTTACACTATCCTGCTCTTCCCACAGCATTTTGTTACCTACAATCCCAGTACTCTGCAAAGCTTACTTGACAAACTCGCGCATGAGTGTG
Organism: Matsumurasca onukii; assembly: GCA_018831715.1. Taxonomy (NCBI): domain Eukaryota; kingdom Metazoa; phylum Arthropoda; class Insecta; order Hemiptera; family Cicadellidae; genus Matsumurasca; species Matsumurasca onukii. The sequence continues at coordinate 51,846,001 of CM032061.1, read as the reverse complement.
TTGAGCTCCTCGACGGTAAGGGCTGGGTTGCTGAATCTGTCTCGCAGCGCCGGCTCAGGGATGCGCCACAGGTGACCGCAACTGCTAGACAGGTTAACTACACGAGCGTGAGGGCGCAGCAGGGGCAGCAGAGCGTTGCACACGTCCAGTGTCGCGAAGTAGTTCACTGCCACCGTCACCTCTGCCTGCTCACTGAACGGCTCTGTCGCATCGTTCTACAGAATGAAGAGAAAGCAGAAGTAGACAGATTTTTTCATGCTGAAAGCCTTATGTAAGTTGACTGTGCAGTTTGCACTACAATTCAAAAGAGCTCCTAGCAGGTTCAGAAAGATTTGGTTATGTTCGGCTCCTTAGTCAAAACAAACACCTTCATCAGCCGGCGACTGTACAGAGCGGGGGAGCATGACGTTTCCGACTGTCCCAGCTGATAGCTGCACATTCATGTATTTATGGCATTGGTTTGAGAGTTGAGTGTTTGTTACAATAAAAACGCTAATTAATGACCCTAGGAGATGAGATTGGAATGGTTACCCAGTTTAATTGTCAATATCCATAGGTTATGTTAGAATGTAACGGAAATTTATTTGGATTACCATCGTAATTACTCTATTTATTAGTATTAACCTAAAAAATACTGTAATGTGGTTTTAAATAAATGTTGGGTGTTATTTATGTACAATATCTAAAGGCTAATTAACTACTATATAAATAATAAAAGAAATTTGATAACTAAATGTATGGACCACACCGGATCTTAAAAATTTAATTCAATATTTTTGTTCCCAGTTGTATACTACAAATGTGCCAATATTGTTGCTGGTGGTTTTTGAACTGCAGTCAAAATCTTGACAGCTAAAAGTTAAAGTAAACTAGCTAAGGCAAATTCATATTTTTAATGGAACTTTATGATTTTACCGTAAGCCTACAGTTTCCAGGTAAACTTGAACCCCCAGCTTCATATAGCACCAGCCGCCACTGAGGTAGAGTAAGGTCCCCTTGGATAAAATTCTACAATCAAGGTTTTGCTTCAACTGACATAACCTCTCAAACAAGCACTAACAAGGATTTACCGTACGTAAAGTATATTATGTCCTACCTTGTAAGCAATAGCTGCATTATTAACAAGCACATCGATTCCTCCACATTGTGTCTTGATGAATTCTGCAAACTTGGCAATGCTGCTCTTGTCCGTGATATCCAACTGGTGAAATTGTGGCTTCAAGTTCAACTATAAACACAAATGTCATTTTATAGCTGTAAAACTCCATTTTGCTCTTAGTTGGCAGCATTAGTATTACAAAAGAAACTTTTTCAACTACTCCACCTAAAGATTTCACATTTTCTTAGAATAATAGGGATGAAATACATTATTTTCCATCTCTAATTAAACCAGGTGACGAATCAATGAGTTTTCGGAATGGGATGCTTGTCTCTCTGTTCTTTCTCACAACTATTTCAATTTAATCCTTTACTGTTTACTGACAAAAGACATGGTCTTGTGCACTATACAAATTTGTTGCGCAAATAAAGAATAATTAATAAAAAAATAGTAGAAACTCCAATTCAAGTACTATTTGCATCTACTTGTACTAAATAAATAAATGGTTTAGAACTATTAATCTGGAATTAGTCTTGTCCTCTAGGCTTCATATTTGTTTTAAAGTTTTTTTACCTTATTTAATTGTTCAACAGCTTCGATGTTGCCCCTTGTGATATCTCTTGCGGTGAGGTACACAGTGCCATCAAACTTTTCACACAATCCTTTCACAATCGCAAATCCGATACCTTTGTTGCCGCCAGTCACCTATAAAAATCATGTTACATAAAATTCATGCATGAAAACATTCCACATGGCAAAGCAATGCTTAGAAACTACAGATCAATATTAAAATTATTTCATGGTTAAAGTAATTATAATTATTCAATAATGTACCTGGATTCAAGGTTGTGTACCTGCAAAGAAGTTTGAACTAAAAATGTATAACTCACGGCTCTAAGTGTAGTCTGAAATGTTATCAACTGTCTTGTTCAACCGGAGACCAAGCGCCTGACTGGTGTGGCAGGCTTTCTTGTAGCCCATGATTAACGAAGCAAGCCTCGAAAAAATAGACTGTCGTATAAAAGCATAAAAGCATGCCATGTACTAAGATGAGTATACCACTGTATACAAGCAGGGTCAATATTTGGGATAGAAACCAGAGCGCCGCAAATAGGTAGCTGTGAACTACAGATATAAATTAGACTATTTCAGTATTTCTTGTATGCATTTCAACAGTTGTCGTAGCCTATGATAATGATTTCTTCAACATATCTCAATGCCAAAAACTCAAAATCTTTGTAACGAATCTCACGGTAATTAACATAACATACGTTTAATGTCATTTTACAAATGAATTGTGTTGACATAACGCTTAAACTAAGTTTACAGATAATTTATAAATGATAAAATCTATACCGAGTAGGCCTAATGGTCCAAATTACAATAATGATAGTGGTAAAATAAATTCTAAACCTATTTGAAACTATACTTATATTTGCAAGAATTTATTATTTTCTATAATTAGTTTAGGTTCATAAATTCATCCACACTATAAAATGAATTGTTCGATTATGTAATGCTTGGGTTGAAGCCGGAAACATGTCATAGGATACGCTAAAATTAATGAACAGAATCGTTGTTCATATTGATAATTACTTTGAAGGAACAAGTATTTATTTCATACACCGGTAGTTCTTCGTATCTCCGTAAAGGTACTTACCACTGCTATTTTATTTAAAGTCATTTTTAATAAACACAGGCCTTCTGAACAGTATGCTTCTTCTCGAGTGCGTTTGACAGCGTTTGATTTTATTTGACATCTGATGATTTCGATTTGATATGGACTCCTCGCCACCACAGAGCACCTTAATAGTAAAATCTACAGATTAAAGGAATGTATATTTAAAGTCATTGGGTTTACCATTGACTTTAAATATACATTTTAAAATCAATGGGTTTACCTTAATAATATCTAATCTTACCTTGAAAAATAAGAAGTAAGATATTACCTAAGGTACTCTAAAATAACTCAAGTGTGTGAACCACCAAACTTGACTTTAATACGATTTGATTTTGCTTCATACTTTGTTGTGTGTTTTTTTTAATGAGTTAGTCACTTGACAGTGTGCGGTTCATCATAAAGAAGCCTTATATTGTTCATAATTATAACTACAACGGATACTAATTATCCCGTTCTGTTGTTCATTATTACCATGTGCGTATAGGACCACGCAAAGTGCGCTTAAGAACGTCTTGAAAAGTTGGTCTTTCTTTGTGCCTAAACTTGATACGATACCTTACCTTGATGAGAGCAGCCGTTGACCAGTAGACTGGAAAGGGCCTTGTCAAAAACTGTTTTGAAACACACGCGCACACAAAAAGGAGATTTTTACCCAACTTATTGGAGGTGTGGCTGGCTTGAACATTTTCTGCTCACCAGAAGCATAAACTCGTTGAACTCTTCTATCGAGTAGAAAGCTTCCTCAACTAACACTTTCTTGATTTTGTTCTTGAACTGTGCAAGGTTGCAGGTCTTGAAAGATTCCGGCAGATTGTTAAACAGTTTAACAGCCGTACTTGAAGGATTTGACATTTTTAGCCAATCTGAATCTGGGGACATTTAAGTCATCCTTTCGTCTCGTGCTGTGTTCATGAATGTGGTCTCAAGCTCATGCTCTCTCTCTCTCTCATTGCAAAGTCCAAAACAGAAAGGCTGAAATATACAGGCAGGGAACAGTCAGCACCCCCAACCATTTAAACTGCAGCCGTGGTTTACAGTGTTCCTGTTGGTTTACAACTCCTGAAATGATTCGAACAGCCTGTTTCTGCTTGATAAAAACTTCATATCTTCGAGCTGCATGCCCCCAAAGGAGGATCCTGTACGCAAAAATGCTGTGGAAGAAAGCAAAATAGGCAAACCTCACACACTCAGGAGTTACACTGTCTCTTAGCCGCCTCAACAAGAAAGTTACTCTATACCTAGCAGTGGCGTATCCAGGAATTATTTTCGGGGAGGACTGGGGGGTCTGGGGGGCCATACCTCGGAAAAAGTTTAAATTATACATGCAAAAACGCATTTTTTGACTACTTTTTCTATGATTTTAATATTTAAGACCTTAAGCCCATATTAACTAAAGGAAACGATGTGGAAAAGCTAATAAACATGACCGAAGTTAATGACAAAAAGTTTATTGTTCAGTTCAAAAATACATTACTATTTCCACAATATAAAATTGATGATGAATTTTGTTGTTTGAAAACTAGAAACCTATTTACATTGCTGAATCTCAAATGTATAAATCATCAAAAGTTATTTTAGCTTTAGTCGAAGTAGATCATCAAGTAAATGTCATCACAGTCTGTTTTGTTTTCACTTTAAATACTAATAATTGACAGTGTTCGAGGTTTCTCGGCCATTACATCCAACACTTGATCAGAGGTTACCTCAATTTCTCTATGGATTGACAAATGTGCTAAACTGTTGAGTCTATCTACCGCTCGCTCACTCTCAGTCGCTCCCGCGCGTCCTGTCAATCACTCGTTGCTCCCGACACCCCTTCTAATGTATTTTTACAATTTAAGCGGGTAGTGACTCATTTAGTTCTACTTACTTATAGACATAATAGGTACGTTTGGTAAACATTTAATGACAAACTACTTGTGCATTGTGAATGTTGTAAAAAAGATTCCTGTAAAATTCTGTTTTCTCCTGAAAATTTCGGGGATACATCCCGATATCCCCCCTGGCTACGCCCTGTTACTTAGTCTCTTCAAAACTACTTCGATGTGCATGTGCTCACTCCAGTCCAACTTTGGGCTGAGATGAAAACCCAATAACTTGGCCACTTCCTGTTCCTAATTCCTCTTCAGGGTGAAGATTCCCCGCTGCGTCTTTCCCTCATTCAGCACCAATCCATTTGCCTGAAACCAAGACTTAGCTTCACTGTAGGCCAACTTGCTTCATCCTCTCGGAATTAGCTAATTTTCTTTCATCGGTCCAGGCTACTCATCTCATTTCAGTAACTTTCGTCTGACAAACTCTCCAATCAAACACTTGAAAATATACAACAAAACGTATACTGATTATAGTATTTCTTGTACACTTCTCATATCTATGTAACATCTCTATGGTGTCATATGTGAAGGTGTCATTAAGTTCATGACGTAATTTCTCCGCATTCATTAGTCACTTTGTGTCTAGCAGGGAGTAGAATATTGTCAGCTGTCTGAGGTAATTAAATTTAATTTTAATATTATTGACATTATTCAAATATAGATTCATTTACAATCGTTTTAAATTTGTATAATCACGGTTGATTTTTTACAATGATTTTTGTTTAGGGGTATAAAATGTTTTGACTTGTATGTGTACCTGTTCTCTTTACTGAATTTAGCAGATATTCATTCTTTGCACCGAGTAAGTATTGATAATAATAATTGTTTTAGTTTTTAGTGGGCCTATTATTATTATATAATAATTTGACTGATATGATCTTAACAGAAACACTAAATTTTAACAGATTTATAATTATGTACAAATGGTGCATTATTTTACTAGGCTAGCCTTACCAAGTCCGCTAGCTTCCAGTGAAAAGTCCCGTCAATATGAAATCTCCTTTTCTTGCCAGGTGGTAGCAACCCTATTATGACTGTTAGGTTTCAGAAAAAGTTAGTTTTAATATTTGATTTTAACCATACTGTTAATTTTAAGTTACTTATTATAATGCTAGTGTAAAAACCTCAACCCATTCAGTGATACAAGTCTTAATCAACCAACACATGTACAGCGTTACTACTTGAAGACTCGCACTTATAACTGAATGCAGCTAATAAGAAGAACCTGGATAACCTCAACTTCAGGGGTGAACTTCATTGTTTTAATACACAGTGTAGGAACCAGCTTGATCATCATTGACATCGGCTCAGAAAAACAGCGAACAGCTTCCCTTCATTGGCCATAAAGCTGTACAACTCAATATGTCTCGAAATTTGCAATTTGCCGACTGATGCATTTCCAGCTTAAATTTGCCTTGGGAGTTATAGTCTAGGCCCCTTTACTCCATCAAGGAATTTTTTAAATACCGTGATTCAGTCTGGACATCCACTGCCTATGTAAATTGTATGTTTTTGTCACCGGAACATACATGATTACTAAAATCACCAACATTTGTTTAGCCAGACCAAGATGGTGGCAGATAATTGTTTTTTGCCGCCATCTGGATCTGGTTGATGGATTTTGTTGATTTTTGGTATAATCCTTATGGTGACAGGCGATGTATATTTTACAAAGTTTCATCAAAATCAGATCATGAAAACGGTGTTCATAATACATAAACTGGATGATTTTGAGTAACACATCATATCTACTAACTAATAGACACTGTTCATTTCAAGCCTAGGGGATGTTTGATTTGTATAGTAACATCTGTAATTTCATCTGTCTTGTCAGTTTCCAGGATTGCAACCGAGGATTTACCTACGTAGAAGAAAGAAGAAGTTACCGCTTGGGGAATATTGTACAAAATTTGCCAACCAACAACTGTTAAATTACTGGCCCATTAAAAAAATGAAAAAATAACACAACACTGTCCAAATTATTTCCTTTTTTCATGCCAAATGCTTGATTAACTATGTCTTACAGAAAATTACTGTGCTTAAATTTGTATTGTTACATCTTGTTATTTCTTAGAGTTGATATCTGTTTGTTGTTTCCAGTTGTTTTGACAAACGATGTCTACAGAACGAGACAACAATGTGTTATACTCATTCGATAATGGTTAGCTGATGGATTTGGCTCACTCTTTCGGTCTTTCCTCGCAGTCACCCTACCTGACGTTTTAAAGGTACGTTTGCTGTTTATTCATTTATTAAAGCATTATTTTGTTCCTATCTGACACTGTCGTATTCATTGTTTTGCTTGAAAATCTAATTTACAGGAACCAACGGTACTTGGTAAGTACACTGAGCTAATGTTTTACACTTTTAGTCTAAGCTTGACTGGCCATTCCAGGATTAATCAAGCATTCTGATTGGTTATTATGCTGTTGAACGAAAGGTAGCTTTATTTATTAATATTTTGTTTGATTTCCTAATGTGTCTTCTTAAACATATTTAAAAATTTGGGGTTCATACATGTGTTCAAAATTCATCTGAGAATGTAAATTCCTTGTATTTTTGTGTGGTGATTCATTTCCAGGATAGTGCTACTAAAGCGCCAGTAGAGTAGCACTACTAGCGCCAGAGGTCACTCTAACTATAGTCCACAAATCTTGTTTTAAAATTAAATTTGCTTTCCTATCATAGGAAGGCAATTAAAAATGCTGAATACGACTGTTCTTAACCCTTTTCCTAATCCTTAATATGTTTATTTCCAAAAAGTTAGAAAGGTTCGTATAAAGTTCCACGTAGTTGTACATTTTGAATTAATTTAATATAACACTTTAATCATAAGGTTAACTTCTGAATTAATCAACATTAACTTTGATTGATGTTTTCAAAATTGAATTATATTTTGCTTAATTCTTTTAAATATAAATAATTTATGCTACGCCTTGTTATATGTTAGTTTGTATATAACAAAATTGTATTCTAACTCATTTTTAGAATAGAAAGAGTTGGTTGCAGAATTTTTTATTATTTGCAATAAACTCATTTTATCTATAAGTGTGTATTCATCATTTATCCCTGTGTGCAAATGCCTTGCAACTTTACAACGATTAACAGAATTAAAGTTTCATTTAGTATCATTCTCATTTTGAGAACAACTCTGAATATCCAAATTGGCAAGCTGAACAAACTGGATATAAAGTAGTCAGTGTATGGTACAACAGTTTGACAAACTTGTGTTTTGAGCTATAAAAATGAGATTTTTTGAGAGAAAATTATTTTTTTCTTGTTTGTTACTCTTTACTGTACATAATTTGAAGTAAAAAAAACCTTTTTGAGATTGTGAGAGGTTTGTTGTGTAGTGAACATAGCGGAATGTGTTTGAATTATTCATTAAAGTGATACAAAACAAAGGTGGTTTCAAACCAAAAAAACTTTCTGATTGTATACATTTGAAACATAAAAATAAGGGTAATTGGGGTGTTCTGAGTTCTCTGGACGTGCTTTTGTAGGATTTTTCTTTGTGCCAGGACTTTACACATTTCACCACATAAACATGGGTCCAACATGCTGTGTAAGACCCCATTTTGAAATTGTAACGCAATTTTCTTTTGTCTGAGTCCATTCAAACGCTTCATGGTGATCCAAGTTTTGGTCTCTCAAGTTATGGCCGTTTATTATGTTTAAACTTGAAAATGGCAAAATTAAAAAAAAAATTCTACCTAATCGGTACAGCAAAGGTATGTATCAAAAACAGGGGTAGTTTTTATACATACCATTTGCAATTGTGAATCAATTTTCACAATTGTGTTGTCAGTTTGCTAATTAAATTTACCAAAAATATTATTTTGGCAATTTGTTGTAAAATTCACCAATTTGAAGCTATTTTAAGTTTAAAACAGCTTGGAAATCAAAAGTTGGACTGAATAAATTTTCTTCCTCAAATTAGTTTTAATATGATTTTAATTACTAAAGAAATTTGAGAACAAAAACGTGTGGACCGAACTGGACTCGAACCTGGGTTCTTTCACTTCCCAGGTTATTATGCTGACCAACAAACTATTCAGTCCACGAGAGGGGGTCTATTGTATAATATTTGAATCCCTAAAAAGGGATTTTACAGGTTGTTCAATACTTGAGCCTCGTTTCTAAGTAGGCAAAATTTGTGGAAATGTCCGCATTGCTGCAAGTATAAAAGCCACTGCCATATTTGTAATGTTGAAAAAAAATAGCCAGCAACATTTTTTTAAATATTGTTAAAATTAATTGTTTTCTTTCTTAAAATTGCTGCCATTGCGAGACCTAATTCACAATAGATCCTGTGTGCTCTCACAGTGGATCTTGTTGTGATGTGTGGTGCGTAATATTTGTCCTAGAGACGGAATTCAACAAATTTTTAAACTGTAGACTCCTCACGGTATATATCAGAATACACACCAGTATGATATAAGGGTTTAATAACTGGCATTATGTCTTTCTATTTATGTATGGTAGGTTCTCCAGAACTGAGATGTCTACTGAATGAAACTGTAATCGTTGATTTGCTGCAACTCGGTTGTGATAAACCCAAGTTTGTTTAAATATTAGCCTAACTAAAAACTAGCTTACAAAATGCAGAGAAAAGAACATTTGATCCGTTTCCGCTACGCTTACCTTAGTTCCATGGTAACGGACCACGGAAGTCTGAGGCCGAAGCAAGGCTGTGAGAGTAGCGAATTAGAGAAACAAAGGAAATTCAATCCACTTATGCCACCGGCGCTTTTAGCGCTTTACTGCGTGTCAGCCTAGTTTAATCATCACAAATCAAAGCAAGAGATAATGTAGTTTATTGTATTTGTAATAAATATAAGCTAGTAGAATGTAATTTTAAAGTATCTCATAATAGCTGCTAACGTTTTAAGAAACTAGGAGTGAAAGGTAATTTCAGTTGAGTACCCTGAGTATTTGGGATATGTGACCAGAGAAAAAATGCAGAATGGAGCAAAGAAATCGTCAGTGTTTGTGCTAAAAAGAAAAGTTATCTTAAGTTCAAATTGGTAGAACACTAAGAAGTTATCTGAGCCTACAACTGTAATGTCTGTTCAAAAGTGGTTTTTGATCTTCATATATTAGACAAACTCAGCATTAAAAAATGCAATACCATACAGTTTTACCAACATTGTCCTAAACACAATGCTCAACTCTCAATATTCATATCTGTTTACTTAAAACACAGTAAGATTTATATACCTTCAAATATTCTATGGAGCAATTCAAAAATCCAAAGTTGAACATAGGCTTTTAGATTAATGGTGGATTCTTTACAAAAATTATATCTCAGATTTTCCCGACCACTTCAGGAGAAAAGCTACTTCCAATGTTTCGCATAGTTGAAAAACTCCATCCGTTGACCAGGGCCTAACCAAGCTTACGACATTTTGTGTAGTAGTAAACACTTTATCCTAGTCTAAAAAACATGGTAAATTTTATATGAAACATATGCTACATCTTATGTATACCCTTAAAAACAAATAAAAAACTATTAACGTTATTTGGCAATATGATGGTCTTGGTGAAGATGAATTCATTGTATGATTTTTTGGTGGCATCTCATCTTCTAGTAATATACAATTTTCAGAGAGTATCAATTATTATACCTATTTTGAGTATCATCAATACTCACCTAAAATATCATTAGTAAAAGGAAACCTGAGATGGTAGCAGATCTTTCCTTTTAACTATCTTAGGTCGTTAATTTATTTAACATTTAGAGTTTTTTTTTCAGGACATACAAGGTAGCTGTGTCATATAATATTTACCATCTTTCTCAGACTAGCTTTTAGGTTGAGTGTCTACTATAATGGTGTGTTAGGTTAGGCCCTTGACAACTGGTGGGATTTCCCAACCATATGAAATGTAGGGGTAGTTCTTCTCCTGAAGTGTCTGGAAAGGTGTGAGTTATAGTTTTTGTAAGTTGATCTTCGTCACTATTATAAACTTTAGATCCTTGGTATAAATAAGATACTCTCTTCAAAGTTAAAATTACATTTAGCTCGGCTTCAAATAAGGTTAAAGTATACCCAAGGATTCATCTGCGCTGTAAAGGTAAGTGATTATATTTGAGTTTTTAGGTATCAGGCTTACACTTCCTATTCTATCCTATTTTGCCCAATCGGCTAACATTTGACTGCTTATTAGTAGGTGCTCATCACTAGAGAATATTGCATATTCTGTACGAGCATTTGATTTTTACTGGAGGTTGACTGACCAACAAATCAAACGTGTCTCGATTCTTGACGAGCAATAAAAACGCCCTTCAGTCGCGATGGATTCTACAAGGGTTATTCAAAAAGTTGATTACGTTTTAAGATAAAAATTCAACAAAGTATAGGAAAAGATTTGTATTATATTCATTTAAAAGCCATACTAAAATACTGCTTTTCTGCATAATTGCCATACAAATTAAGGCACTTATCATACTGGTGGAGAATTTGTCATAAAATTCTGCCGTGTGCTTCTTCAACAGTTTTGTAACTTCTTCCTGCAGCTGTTTGTCGTTCTCAACATGGGTTCAGGGTTAAAGTTTTTGACCATTACCACAAAGATGGAACTCATTACGTGATCGGATTATTACTGATGATAACATGAGTGAAACATGTTAACTGCGAGACAAAATTGCTGCCAATGCAGTAGGAACACATAAACTTCCCACAACAAAAATAATACAAATGATGTTGGCAAGGAAGGTTATGGTGACCGTACTTTGGGACAGGGAAGATGTGCTTGTGGACTTTCTGGAACGAGGCACAACGATAACCTCAGAAAGGTGTTTCCAAAATTTGGAAAACCTCAGTAAAAGCAGTATAGAAAAACGTAGAGTATAGTAGAGCAAGACAATTTTGCTTCTTCATGACCACGCTAGACCACACACGACAAATCGCACTTGTGAAATTTTTCAATCATTCAAATGGGAGTTGTTTCCTCATCCGCTATCTGGAGCTTTGCACCAAAAACCATCCTTCTGCTTTCCAATGATGAGGAATTGGCTGGCAACGCAGCGTTTTGACAACGATGGAACAGCTGCAGGAAGAAGTTACAAAATGGTTGAAGAAGCAAGCAGTAAAATTTTCTGACAAGGAAATTTCAAAGTTCGTTTATCGGTAGGATAAATGCCTAAATTTGTATGGTAATTATGCCGAAAAGTAATACTTTAGTGTGGCTTTTAAATGTATACAATACAAGTCTGTCCCCATACTTTGTTGAATTTTTATTCCATAATGTAATCTACTTTCTGGATATTCTCGTGTCATAAATAAACTGGGTGGTGAATGATGCCAAAAACAACACAATAAGCCCAGTCCGTTGGTAACTCTGCCATCACTTTCTTCAAAGAAGGGCCTTTGCCTCCTCCCTCACCCAGTGTTAGATGGCTGACCCTCCTGGTGGTAACCCTTTTCCCCCATCCAGGATGTAAGACTTAGAATCACCACTGGTGAACCCTTGAATTGTCTCGGTTCTGTTAAACCTGTGTTTTTCTTGCCACAAATAACCTCGCTTTTGTAGAATGGCACGTACTGTTATGCTGTTTCTACTAGGTTGTATAAATGCTAGGCAGTGCTGTAAATAGAATGTACTAAGAATCCAGGTATGGTTCAAACTAGGATGCAAGGCTTGAAGTTGGATGTGATCTGTAAGCGAGTGTCAACCTTTTGTATGTGTTCTTTAATAAAGGAAAATCTAAGAGCTAAGCAGCGCAGAAGTAAAGCAAGGGGTTCCCTAATATTGAACCTAAAATTGTTGATTGGTGAGTTCATAGATTGTTTCAAGCTCTTAATGAACATTCAAAGAGCTCTTGATTGTTTCAAGCTCTTGTATACAGTACATTGTGCAAGTCTGCTTGAGCTTTGGGTCCTTAGGACTACCTGCATCTGACGATATTGTCAAACTGGGTAGCCCGAGGTTCACAGTTCTTTTCAGATTTTTTGAGAAAGAAGGCATGTTTTTCTGGTCTATCTAGTTTCAAAATTTCCTTTAAAGTGTTGTTGATGAACCTCGCTTTTGTACGTCTAGTCAGGTTTTGAATGTGAAATTATAACTGTAGGTTTGATAAGGTTAGAAACTTAACTAATGTAAAACAGTGCCCAACAGTGAGGTGACTGTCTTTAGCATCCATAGTAATTGAGAATTGTTGAAAATTAAATACTCAAAACATTGTATTAATCAGAAACATGAAAACTTATCCAACAATCTTACTATAAGTACTAACTCTTAAAAATATTCAGATTACCTTTTCAAAATTTGGATGTTTTAGTTCACGGAAAACATACATTAAAATCTTCTTTATTGGCACAACACTAGAAAAAATTTCAAAAATCAGGATAAAATAAAGTTTTTACTGACTAAACCCCAGACCACAAACAATAAAAACTCAACAGGCGCTCATTTCTTTAGTATTGCGCAAAGGCCAGACCATAGACAATGTAAACTTTACGGAGGTCCATTTCTTCTTAATCGCCTGAATTCTTCAATAACAAAACTGGCGGTTGCCATATTGTGTGCCTCCTGCAGGGTGCACTCCTACCAGTCTGGCTCCTCCCCCGTGGGTCACTCTGCACACACGATATAGCAACTGCACTTGGTGGTGGATTTGACAACTTAAGTTCAAAACACTCGTCTTATCTCATCTTTGTAAACAGGGCAATGCTCACGCATCTCCTGCAGTTGAAATAATGCACAGGGCTTTCTATTGTAAACCAGAACAACCTGTGTTGCTGGGCAGTGACAAAGGATAAGACCAGATGTTATATGACTTGGAAGAGAGCATGGAAAACAGTAAGCAAGGCGTGGCTTCTTATAGTATAGAAATTTTGCCTCACTTGTTCGTTCAAACTTAATTTCTTATCAATCCAAATACCCAGCAGTTTAACTGCTTCCTCCTCTGGGTTTCCAGGCTTCAGTGTACACAGGAGGCACTGCGCTTTTCTTCATTAATACTCAAGTGGTTGCTGGTAAACCAATCCTTGGCTCTCTCCAGTAAGCTGTCCGCTTCCATCCGCAGCTGAACGATGTTATTCCCTCTTGTTAGCAGCGTTCTCTAATCTGCAAACATTAGTACAGAATCATTTAGACATACGAGGAGATTATGACTGCAAAAAGTAACAGACCAAGGACGGAACCATGCGGTACGCTCTGTGCCACATTCCTTATGTCTGAGTCCCGTTTACCCATTTATGTAAATGAGTAGTGTAGGGAAGCATTCAAAGAGTAAGAACTGTTGACACTACCCTCCCTCTACATTTTGGCATGTCTATTTTCCATTCTATATTGTGAGATGAGTTCATGGTAATTAACATGGAGCCTGCGAATCCCTGTACCTAAGTGGCTAGAAAGAAACCGGATTTGCATAAAATCATTTTATTTTTTAATTATTGCAAACTTTACTTTACAACCTTCAATATACAATCTTTCTGATCCCTACATTGGGTCATGCTGAATTTTCCACTGTTCAAAAACAGTGTCTAAACTCGCTGGAAAACGTGTTCATTACCTCTGTCGCTTTTGTTTAACAGCTTCCACACTATCAAATCTGTTCCTTTCAGTTCAGATTTCACTTTGGAAACATGAAAAGTCACACATGCTAAGTCCGTGAATACAGGGATGCCCAATACGGAATCTGTTTAGCCAAAAATCTCTGACCGATAGTGCATTGTGAGCAGGAGTTGTCTCTGATGGAGTAGTTTACCGACTGTTTCCCAAAGTTCAGGTCTCTTTCTTCTTACTGCTCACTAAGGGTTGTTAAAACTCAGGTAGTAATGCTACTTACAGTTTGACCTTCGCACCCAATTTACATAAACAACCCCATGGATATCAAAAAACACAATCATCATTGCTTTGAACTTGATTTGCTCATCCGAGCTTTGTTTGCCTTGGTGATGCGGACTCTTCCAATGCATTGATTGCAGCTTGCTCGGTCGCATCGTGGAAAACCATGACTCATCGTATGTTATAACTCTTTCTAAGAATGTAGGTCGGTTTCAATGGTTTGCAAAATGTCAGAACAAATGTTCATGCGAGAACTTGTTCATCAGTGAGAACCTTCGCACCATTTTTGAACATTACTTTGTCATGTGAAAAGTCTTTTTTCTCACCCATTCTTTGTCAATGGCGACCATCTCAGCAATCGCGAAATACTTAATCGACGATCAATCATTACCGATTTTGACGCGCTTGTGTCGCTGATGTTAAAGGTCGCCCTGATCGTGGGTCGCCTTCAATCTCATCTCGTCCCCTTTAAATCGCGATGCCATACTCAAAAGACCTGAGTAATGCGATAAACATCCATCCCCATACACCGTTTTAGCAAAGAATGAGTTTCTGTTGCAGATTTTCCTAGTTTCACAAGGAATTTCACATTAATACGCTGCTCTTTCAAACACTAAGCATTATTCGACATACAACACCCTACCAAGGGACTTAAAGGTCGATTGAACGCTGCCATTTGCCTGAGTTGTATGAATGTAGTCGGATGTCACGTGACTGCACTCTATGCGACATTTAACCTTTGTTTGCATTTCGCTTGTGCCTGCAACACCAGTCCTGCTTCTTTTAGCCACACCTGTATAGTTTGATCTTTGCCTGTAAAACAAAATCCAGTGGCATAAGTATGTTCCACGGCTCCCCCACCCCCAACGCCAGTTTGGCATTCCTCACACCTCAACATAGGCCCACCAGATACACCCTCAACCCTCCCCCCTTCTGTATGCGATATCTTACTTCTACTATACAATACTGACCGCTATAGGCTATACAGTTAGAAAAGGTAGTTTTCCTTATAATAAAATTAGTGAGAGATGATTAATACACTGCATACATTAAGATGTTAACAAGTTTACTAATCATAAATAAGTAAGTTTTAGGCTAATTAGTGAGAATCAATATTTTCTGACTGTTGATAAAATAGACTGTTAATTTTCTGGCACTCTTCGATTTGTTTTTAAATTTATAATGTTTTATTTAAAATAATGATTAAAGCAAATAAAATGTATTGTTAGCAATAAATATACATGTCTAATAAAAACGTATCAGTTTTAGTTAAACAATTGTTAAGGAGCTAATGCATCAAACCATTATTTATGCATTGGTCAAAGAAATAACATAAAAATACATATTTGAATGTACTTTATGAGTACAAGGGTAAAACTCTATATTGAAAATAGTATGTATATTATAAAACAATATTGAACAGCATTTATTCATGGTAAAAAAAAGCAGTAAAATAAAACAATTTGGATTAAATTTTACAAACAACAGTAGTTAAGACCTATAGCAATGTCAAAATGTTGAAACCATCAATCAGTCTTGATACAAGTGCTAAATTTTAAAAAGAAAAAAAAGGTCAAGACAGGGTAAACCAATGCTTTTTCATCATGATTCAGAAAGAAATTTCCCTGCTTTATTTTTTTAAATATTAACCCTATGAGTGCACGTGTCGAGTATAGGTTGACAAATGCTATTTACTTTTGAACGCTTGGATGTCCAGTATAGATTGCGGTTGAAACAGTCTCTGATATGCAAGGACTACACTACACTAAAGGCACCTTGCAGAGAACACCAAAACTACCACTCCCTCCCCCCGACGCCAACTCACTTGTGAGTTTGACAGCCCACGACAAACAGCCCGGTGGTTTAGTGGTTTTAGAGTCGGACAGTTTGCCCCTGTCTGTCACAGCGTGGGTTCGAATCCCACCCGGGTGCGCTCTGGTACGGTGCAATGCTAGTCATTGGATCATTCCGGGTGCGGGGGCCACAATGACCCGCTGAGAATCACTGAAGAGAAAATGGCTCATCAAATCCAGTGAGGCGGCGAGTGGCACTTTTTGAGCTTAGGGAGGTGCTAAATCCCCGTGCTTAGAGGAGAGGTTTTAAGACTGGTAATGCACCGTACCAGAGATCGGTTTTGCTGAAATTTTGCTTACAGGGACTGGGGCAACCCATACGAAAGGCTTTTAACACAAATTTAAAAATAAAATGAGACCGAAAAGGGTTAATATTTTTTTGAAAGGTGGCGGAATAGAGGCACCAACTCGCAGATCCAAATCTTGAGTACCGCTTATAACATGGGGTGAAAACTACAAACAACATTTTAAAGTTAATTTACTTAAATTGTTTTTCTGAGAAGTATATATATTTATCGATGCTGCTAGGTACTTTCATCATCAAATGAATTTTGTTTTTCAGAAATCAAAACTCGATTTTCTTAACGTAGTGTTCTAAATTCCGTAATAAAAATTGTATTTGTAACGAAACTTCTTTTTTTATTTTTATATTCAGCAGCACTAATGACTCTATGCTTCCAGAGAAAAACTATCCATGTTTTAGTTCATTAACCTACCTAAAACATAGTTTACAAATTTTCCGATTTAAGTACCTGTCGGCCAAGTACCTGTCGGCCATTTTTTTTCAATAAGAGCAATGTAAAGTTGAGCACTTTCTTGAAAAACTTCACTCCTACAATTTTCATCAGATCTTTTTTTAAATAAGTTTTATTTGTAAAATAATAATGTACTGCAGAGGCTTCGCTGACCACATTTTTCAAAATTGTATCAGTTTACTAGTGAAAACATTAAATTCAAATAAACATGTTCTTAAATTTTTGGTTTTATGCTACGGTTTTATAAATGCAAAAATGGAAATTCAGCTCAGCGGAGTCACTACAACATTTAATACACTTTAAAAGAAAGTTTGTTTTGTAAAAATCCGACAAAAACTGTAAGCGTGAAATGTTCCAAGAAAATTCATGTTTTTACATTGTTCTTATGGAACAAAATTCAAGGTCACGGGCTCTACTGCCCTTAAATGCTGCTCGTCTAGTGCTGGATTTCAACCTGCCAACTTAAATTCTGCAGACGCACGCGCTAACAACTCGGCCACCACGCTGGCTGCTGTTTATGTAACATTTAGCTCATTCCAAAGAAAATGATAGTACTGTATCTACAACAGTGCTCATCTTTGTAATCATTAGCAGAAGAACACACAACATAAAACTACAAAAACAAGAAAAGTTTTTTTTCTGAAAATCTGTTTTTCTCTGTGATAAATGGATCCAAATTTCAGGATTTTCAGTACCGATCTATATTTATAAAAGACTTTGTCCTGACTGACACTCACTCACTCATCATCGCTGAGCCAAAACTACAACAAGACCTAGAAACTGGAAATTTTGTATGAACTCCTTTTGTAGTATAAGCACCCACTAAGAGAGGATATTTTTAAATTCAAAAATTTAGGTGGGATTTTGGGGGTAAAATATTAGAGAAAACTACCTCAGAATTTCTTTACTTTGACATTCAAGGCACTGGGCAGAAATTAAGGGTTGTCAATTATGGTAAACTCACTGTTGTGTAAAAAACATCTTTATTGAGTAGTGTTTTAGTAGGTTTTAAAGAAATTGCAATTTTAGCTTAAGTTTGGTTAAGCTACATGATAAATATTGCTTTAGATTAGGGTTTTCTGTAAATAAGATACAATACTACTGTACATTATTAGTTAGTGAGTATATAAACTACATGGTCATTATGTTTGCCAGCTTCCCGGTACCACTTTTATGTACTAAAACCATAAAATGGTGAACTGATAGGCAAACAGTATAATTTACCAAACAACACTAACATTGAATTTGTTTGGAAATATACGTTTAATCACAAACATTCATTTTTTAAAGCCTATAGCGTAGTACGGGCACTGTCAGCTAGTATACGGGGTGAGTTTTAAATTTCCGCCCCCACCTTCACTTTTGAAAAAGGAAATATTTTTAAAACCTTTTGAAGAATGTTTTTATAGGAGTCTGAAGTTTGTTTTGATGTACTTTGCGTCACCCTATGGGACCCACAATCCGGGGGAGGAGGGCACCCCAAGTTTTTTAAATACAAACCTCTTCCTCGTGACACCTCAAAGAATTTCAACACAAATTTAACGATACAAAGGAAAATGTTTAATCTCAACTCGTTTTATTAATTTAAAGATGACACAAAATTAGGTTTAAAATGCCATATTTCACAAACAGTTCATTTGAATGACAATTTCTTTAAAAAAAATACTTTATGGGATAACGTTATAGGGTTGTGGTGATTCCCTGAGAGTATATTAAAGAAAATTTTGCCATAACAATAAGTGAAATGTGGCGTTTTAAACCTGATTTTTGTCATCTTTAAATAAGTATAACAAAAACAAGTTGAGATAAAAAATTGTTCTTTGCGGCGTTGAATTTTTTGAAATTCCTTTCTTTTGAGGTGCCACAATGGGGGTTTGTATTTTAAAATGTAGGGGGCCCTCCACCCCCGGATTTTGGGTGGGGGTGGGTGATGCAAATTATGTCAAAACAAACTTCAGAATACTATAAAAACATTCCCTGCAGGGTTTCAAAATATTTCCTTTTACAAAATTCAATACAAAATCAGTTCATTAAACAATTTTAATATCTGAATGTATGAGTATTGAATGAAATAAATCTTTTAAATAAATGAAATAAATGCTGGAATTCCCCCATTAATGTATTAAGCATCCTTTATATGTTCTATTTCTTATCCAACCTAAACCTTCCTTTATACAAAACCAAGAACCTATTTATTATTTATATCCCTGTTTATACATTATTATGATAAAATTATTTTATATAATATGAAATAAATCTACAGCATTGTCAAGTAAACCAATTCATAAAAACAGTTCTCTGAAACTATTGTCAAACCTGTCTTAAATCTAAAACTATCTTTGGGGAAAAAGTAACTAGCTAAAGAAACAAACACCCTTAGCATATCTTGCTAACTAGTGCTTTGAAAAATATTTTGAGCTACAGGCAGTTTAATGCCAAAACATAAGTTGCAGATATTCGCCTCAAGTAAACAAGTGCTAATTACCTCCTTCTTCATCTTTGACCAGCTCTGCTGGATTGATTGTGTCAAAAGTTAGTTACTAGTTAATGGCATAGATGGCGGCTGTATTGGCTCAAAGATTGGAAGAACTCCTATATAGAATAAGGTGGTCTGGAGAGGAGCCAATTTTTTTACCGTAGAGTTAAAAAGTTTGGACTCTAAGGTCTTCCAATCATCGGGCAAGGCATTGTACATTTTTATTGCCAGTACAGGGAAGCTGTTCTTCTTCATACTTAGCCTACAATATAGTGTCGTCCACAAAATGGTAATGTCAAACCCTCTGTCAGCATCCATGAAAATGTAAATAGTCAAGTGCAGGCTAATAAATCATGTACATAACAAATAATAAAAGTTATAGATTTGTGTTCAAACAACATGTTTTCCACAATTTATGTTATTGAACGTTTTCCCATATATTTGGTGTTTGCCGAAGACCAGAATAAATACTGTACACAAAAAACAGTGTTTGTTGTTTGGCATAGAACATAACTTATCAAGATTAACAGAAAAATTGCTGTGGATTTTAGTTAATTAAACACATTTCACTTTGAAGGAACTTTGGACTTTTTTGTTTTTCTCTGATTACTATGATATATCCCGCCAAGAATTTTAAAGAAAGATTTGTCATACAAAAAATTGTATGTAAAATGTGGCATTTTAAACCTGATTTCTTGTAATCATTAATAATTATTACAAAAAAACTAGTCTAAATAAAAAATGTTCTTTGCATTGTTGAACTTGTATTAAAATTCCCTTTCTTTTGAGGTGCCACAAGGAGGGGTTTGTATTTAAAAACTTTAAGGCTTAAAAAGACAAAGTTGAATGTATCTTTTAGTACATATCTATCTTGATGGATTAAATGGATCAATAATATATGAAATACTATACATTGAAAATATCTGCATACAGTATTTGCTCATGCTAGTGCTGCGGAATAATATAAAACGCGTTCTAGTTAGCTCATTTCTATATCAAGCTATAACCAAACGACAAATGTAACATTGCATTTATTCTTTCTGCATCAGTTTTGCAAATAACTATTTTAAATTTGGTGGCAATTTTGCCGGCGGATGGCGCGATTTGATTTCTATTTGAATCCGCCAATCAAGTCACGAGTATACCGGAACTAGTAGATAGGGACCCGAATGCAATCGTACAATTCACTCTCAAACCCCTCTAGGTTCGGGACAAAGATGTAACAAACGTGTTAGATAAAAGGCAAGTATTTTTATTTATTGTTCGATTAATTTTTAATTGAGATTGAGCTATTTATTTTCCTTTTCTATAGAAGTTGTAACATACGGTTCTCCATTTCTCCCGTCAACCAATCACCGGTGTATTGAGCACGAACCCGCGCCATCTTCGTTTTGAACAAAGAGGTTGTGTGAGTGAGTTGAGTGTTTTTAGTCGAAGTTGTAACTTCAAATTTAAGTGAAATCAAGATGAGTACGAAAGAAAATAATTCCGAGGTAGCCGTAGAAAAAGTTACAGAAAACGACAAGGCAGACACCAAAGCCGAAGTGAAAGGAACAAAAAGGCCGGCAGAGGTAAGTCTTTATTGCAACAGTCTATTCTAAGTTTTAGCATCGAAGCTCTTTAGCATTGTAGCCTATGTTGATTTCCATTGTAAGCTACGTAACAAGTATTCATGCCATTTATGGATCAAGATTTATCAATTTTACTTGTGTTATTGTGCAAGTCGAACATAATAATTGTGATAAAATCAATGTCATTTATACTGCCATGTGGGGCTTGCGAAATGCCGGCCGGTTTACTCCATGATGCACACTAGCCCTAGGTCTTAACTGTACACCACACTCGGTTTCATGGCTTGGTCCGACTCTTGTATTATAATATTCTAGGCTATACTTGAAATATTTTATGTTCGTGCAGCCTTAGCCTACATCTTTGCTTTAAAAATGTTGGTACTCCACGGCACAATGCTTATTCCAATTTTGATCATTTCATGCCTACTAGGCTAGGCAATACAATATTTTCTTGTTAATGTTTACCTCTAAGGGCAATTTCAGTTGCCGATGACAGCGGCTAATTAAAACTTTGGCTAAGTAAACTTTACGTAGGCCTAACTCTACAGGCCTTGCTAGGCTACAATAAGTCACTTTCAGAGGCCTTCCTGGCATACTACGTATACTTTTCAACATCTTTCCCGTTTGTTATTTGGTCATTACTCAGAATGCTGGTCAAGGGAAGCTTGCCGACAGAGCTCATTATTCTGAATTCACTATTAAGCTACAGTAACTTAAGCTTTGTTCAGTTTATGCCAATGGCGAATCGATTAGATTACTGCCAGTGATAAACTTGCAAATTTGTCACCAGTGTTAAGCTGGGGTTAAATTAAATATTAAATCCGTAAGCTGTTTTGATGTAATTTTACTGAAACCCAAAGGCAGCAGCACATTTAAAGTATCTCGCCTTGGGGATGGACATGCTTTTAATTCAGTTAAAGCAACTATAGCATAGTTTATCCCAATGATTTGGTTGTGCTTCTACCCGTTGAGGTTTCGATCAAAACAAATCCAAACAATTTTGCTAAGTAGTTGAATTTTGTATGTGATAGCTGATAACTAAACACCATAAGCAAATGTGCATTGATGTATTTAGCAAAATCACCATTAGCAAGCACAAATAAGTCCTTTACCCACTAGGATATACTATAGGTATTGACACCTCTTTCAAGTTCAAAATTGTTGTAGCTTTTGCACTTGTGATCAACACGTCTTTAACAATGTCCTGAAACTTTAACTAAGTTAACATTGCGTTTCCAAGTATAATTTGCTGTCTATGTCTAGATCGTTTAAAACCATTAGTAAGATTCTTCGCACAAATGCTGCCACTCCAATTGCTCGCTGTTACGTCAATTGATTGATTGTGTTGAAATGAAAAATCTTTTTGGGCCTTGTTCCAAATTCACTTTGAAATGCAGCCTGTTACTTGGCTCAGCGTATTCAAAAAATACATGGTCCATCTTTCAAAGGTTAACTAAGCCGTGGATAAGCAATAAGTCATCTACCAACAGTTGTATCTATGTAAGCTTTAATTGGAATTACTGGCCTTGGGGATAGGTGCAATAAGTTTGGACTGCTTGCTCTTGCAATAAATTTTATTACATATGGTTGCCTACTATTTAACTGGCCTAAATGGTTTTCATTCCATTGAAAGTCGTACAGTAGTTAGTTGAAACATTTAAACACTTTTAGAACAATTGACTGTGACTCATTAAGTGATTACCACACAGTTATTGGACGGTACGGCTAGCGTCGAATGATGTACTTGGTAGTTTTTATCCATGGTAAAGTCAAATAATTTGAAATTAAGTATTTTTTAATAACTACCATAATGATAGTATGAGCCATAACGCTTAAACTAAAATGGAGATCAGTACTCTTGTAGATGATGTGTCAGGTCAGCTAATTCAAGAAAGATAACCTATATTACTGACCATTTTAATAACCAAAGAGTGAATTCAGGTATGTTTTCAAGTCCGGAATTTAGTTCTGAATACATCAAGTTGGTAAATATATATATTTATTCGTTTAAACACGGCAACATCATTTACTACAAGGTTGTGATATGACCTGGCTTGAGAAAATGATAATATTTCTTATAACCTATCCCAATGCTTCTCGCAGCGGCTTTGTGGACTTATACAACTATGTATCTTTGCAAATATGTAATAGATACTGATTTATCATGTTTCAAACAAATTTTTATATCAACTTTATTAAAGGTCATAACTAAAGCTATGGTTTCCTGTGTAGGCCCTAGTGTGATCACTATTGGCAGCCTAATACTGTGCGCTTTTGTTGTAATGTACTTTCCTAGAGAACGGTTTCATCTGATGTATTGTGTTTGGTTGTACTCTTACTCTCAAACTCTTAAATAGGTTATCCTTAAATTGTTGGGGTTTATGAAAAGCTGGGTATTTTTAACTGGGAAATGATAGGGTTTAAAGCTTTGGCTTGGCCTTTAAACTTGTTAAAACTTAAAAGTAACATATGTGTTCAAACATCCAATTAGAGTAATCAGATGCCTCCTTTCTATGCCTGAGTTCACAAAAAAAATGGTTTACCTTTCTACAATTATTGGAAACTGATCACAAAATGAGCAGCCGCTACCTTTTATCTAGTCTAGAGAGAGCATTAGAGACAATATCCAGTAAACTTTGTTTAAATCGTTTTACATAGTGTATAAATGGTGTACGTATCTTTTAAACGATGCTACTTTCTAATTAAATAGAGATTTCGTTGGACAGTAAACAACCCTACAAGGTTTGACGCTTCAAAAAATAATGATGTTGTTGATTTTAAATCGTAATTTCTTCATTTAAGAAGGTAAAACCCAGAACTAAATTTTAAGTAAACAATGAATGACAGGCCTACACAATACTTTTCATTCGTGAAAGTTAAGAAAGATTCAATTATAATAATTGTTATAAGCCAGTAACGTAGAAGCAACAAGTCGTCTAGGTTAATCACAATTGAACATGCTAAATCCACTTGTTGCTGCACTTTCAGCTCTGAAGTTTATTGTGCTAAGGTACTGCCTATCACTTTCATCCCATAGTTTTGATAAATATTGTTATGTCTAACTTAATAAATAATTTAAAGTTAGTCAAGCTTAGTTAATCTTTTGATACACTGTGTTGGGAACACAATTATTTCTTGCAGAAGGTTGCAAGACAGGTTTTTATTATGTATTTGTATTTATATAATTTGACATGAAATGGAAATATCAGTTTAACATAATGTATGAACCTAATTATTGTGTTTATAATGGTGTAGGGCCTGCTAAGAAAGGTTTTAATCCTTAACTTTTTGTAGTCAGAGGTAGTCTGTGCCAATAAGGTTTGGTCCACATGCTTAGTTAAATTCTTGAATAGTCCAATTGCTACAATCTGGGAATTTAATGAGCGTCTGAAAAAGTGTAGGGATTTTGGAAATTGGTGTTCCAAGAAGAAAAATAATTAGAAAACAATAGTATAGAATTCATTTAAAAAATTTAAGACAACTAAATGTCACTTTTCAAATTTAAGTAAGTACTTTTCGCACCATTTTTGGTAGAATGAATCTTTATTTGAGTTGCAGCATTTAATGTCTAATAATTCACCAGAGGCCTGTGGCATCAATTATTTGCCTTTTTTTATTGATGGTGATTGCCTGACCTCAATTTGGCCAGTCACTAAAATGGTGCAAAGAAATGGGAAAGTTTTGGGTAACTTGTGGGAGAAACCTTTATGTTATATGGGAAAAACTAATTTAATCCAGTTTTATTCTTAACCTCTTGGGACAATTCTATTGGAATGGCAGTATTTTGGCATCTTACAAACGGCTCCAGTCAGAGAATTTGTCCAGCCAGAGAATCAGTCTTTTAGTCAGAAAAACACACTGAATTCAAAAGGTAGCCTGATTTCGGTAACCCTGGTAAAGCCTAATTTTCTTAATTTCTGGCAACGAAAAATTTTCTAATAATTCTACCACACATGTAAAAAACAAAACTATGATTGATATACTGTCTAAAACTATTGAGAATGTGCCGCCAATCACGAGTCCATCCCTCAGTGGACACAAGAACCAGTGTCAAGAATTTCAACTCTTCCGCCCTCTATATTTACGCAATAGAGGGCGCCGCCATTGTGTTACAGTATCATTCTGTAAACGAGGTAGAAGTAAAGTTGGCTGGTGTAATCCTTGAGTAACTGTAAGCTAGCCGGATTCTCGTGCGTTATCTAATGCAGACCTCGAGATAACCTGCTGTAGTGCTAGCGGTGTGTACTGTGTACACTTGACGCGGTCACACGTTCAGATTCGTAACCTTGAATGAACTGCTCTCGTTTACTTTGTCGGCACGTTTTTACGCACGGTACACGACAGGTGGCTGTCCAGACAAACGACCGTGCGTTGCGATAATATTTGCGTTACAAGGAAGTAATTATCGCACATTAAAGTTTGTATGGCTGCTGTAATTGTTTGCTTCGAGGCGATCAACAGTACAGTATTAGGATGTTTTGTTGTTTTTTTTCGAAAATAAAGAGCGGGAGGAAATTTTGTGTACGTGCAATAAATGATAAATTTATTTAAAAGTTGTACAATTTGTATTTAAATAAATAAATCTCGCTGCTAGATGATTTTTAAAGTTTTGAACTAATAAACTACCAGAATTGAAATGCTATTTTGGCTGGAAGCGGCGTGCAATGGCGACGCGATGTTTTCAGTATGGCTAGTAGAGCTGAGTAAGCGGCGTTGTAGATGGCGTCTGTTGTTCCGGTTGCGCGGCAAAGCCGGGCGCTACTAGCGCTGCACGCTGCCGTGGCTATAGCCGCAACTACGGTGGCCGCCATTACGACCGGCGTCTGCTACGCTCACCGCTCCCTCTCTCCCTGTCCCCATAGCCGGCAGAATTCAGAGTATGCAACTCTACTCCCTCACCTTACCTCTCGCCATAGTTGGCCAAGCCTATGGCTTTTCCCACAGCACAATGCCATGCCAACCAACACCATCGGCATCAAGTCTGCGACCGCCATGATGACTCGCCGTTTCGAGTTTATCTTTGTCAGTTTATTTTTACGTAGGTAAAAAATAGTACGTTTCTAAAAATAAATATTAAAGGCGTTACATAATTTCGTTTGGTTTTTATTAGTTACCGACAGATGTGCACACGATTTGTTTGCTTGCAAACTGTGTTTTCTTGGTTTTGTATTTTTTTCGCTAACCTAAAATCTGTCACAACATTCATACGACATTTACTTTTAATTAGACAAACTCGGGGTTTTAAATAGTGGTTTCTCAAGACTTTTTAGCTCTCTTTTGTCAAATTGTAACAAAATAGCAACAACCTGTACCAAAACCCAACAAATATAACATTGAATATTATACTTCCTAGATAAGAGTTTAATTTACATCTTACTTTTAAAAGATTAGGTCGTTCATTAGCACAGTTTATAAAATAATTCATTTTGCAGGTGAATTTTTGTTGTGTAAAGTTTAACGTGTTTGTTCAGTTTTCCAAATTTGTACTTGATAAGTGAAAGTTTAGAACGGTCGGTGAGCTTAGAGACGACAGCATTATCTGAATTTTCTCCCACATATTTTTGTCAAACTCGCAAGTTTCGTGGGAATTCCAATGTTTACTATTTAAATTAATTACACTGCTGTATATTTTACTTCTATGTTAATTACAATCAGATTGTTTTATTTCACAATCCGTATTGTAATGTTTCGAATTGTTCAGTCCTGGGCTTCGTTGGTTCTCTACGTTGTGTTCGAACCGTTGCTCAGAACAGAAACAACAGTAAGAAAGCCGCCGTGACGGGAAAGCCGTACCGAAGTACGTGTGTGAGTCATCGCGCGCTGACAATTGTGCCATTTAAACTGTGTGATTTCTCGCGTCTATTTTTAGAGGACGCTGCGGCGCGCGGTGCATTGATGCCGTAGCGTGGTCTGTGTAGCGCTGCATCCGGTAGCGGCGGTTCACCCGCCAAAACCGAGGCATGGCAGACAACACACCGGCACCGGTATACCGGCAGATGGCCGGCCGGCTGGCTAGGCAGCTGCACGCGAGAAAAGCTGTCTGCTAGCGTCGCTCGTGCCTACAGCGAGGGGGGAGGGGTGATAATGACGCAGCTGCGGGAGCGCCCCCCCCCTCCACTTCACCTTGTGTTGTGGAGTCACTGTTATCGGCAGCTATGAGCTCACATTGTCGCCGCCACTGAGTGACGCTAATTTGTTAAGGTGTGAGTTTCGTAAACTACACTGTGCACGTTTTTAGTACTATTGATCAATATGGGCTATATTGATGCAAGGGAATCTTCACCCCTTCCAGACTTA
This sequence comes from Matsumurasca onukii, assembly GCA_018831715.1. Taxonomy (NCBI): domain Eukaryota; kingdom Metazoa; phylum Arthropoda; class Insecta; order Hemiptera; family Cicadellidae; genus Matsumurasca; species Matsumurasca onukii. Next base: position 51,818,603 of record CM032061.1, on the reverse strand, counting down.
CAACAGAGCCGCCTTAGCTTTGCATCTGGCCTTGTCAGGGTGTTGATGAAAATGGCAACATATTCTATCCCTGGAATATAAATTAGCAGTTACCAAAGTCATATAATAAAATTAGGTGAACTTAAATTGCCAAGCTGTTAGGACAGTTAAAATTATTCAGGGGACAGAAAAAATCACAAACAAATAATTATTTGTGAACATATAATATATGTATGAAATGATTTTGTGGTTCAACCAAACTGAAATCGTTTTGTTGAACCTTGAGCCCTTGAATTGGTATTTTTCTTCTTGTATTGTCATTATTTCCTAAATACTCGAGTAATGTAACAAATATCAAGTTTTAAATGATTAAAATAATACTTTGAATTATTATAACTTTTATATATTATTATTTTTAAAAATTATAATAAATGTCCGGTTTGTTGTAAAATTAATGTTGTCAGAAAAAAATGTGTTCAATTAAGTTTGAAATCATTATCAAATCTCAAGGCATTATTGTTTTCGAAACCTCTTTAAACTCAATATTCAGGAGCTTGAGCTCTCCAAAAATTAAGCAATAGTATTTATAAAGAACTTAAATTATATGTTCTTCTTAACTATTAGGTTGATTTAAAAAAATTATACTAAATAATTTTACAGTTTTGCTAAATATTGGGGGTTCATTAGTAGAATAGACATTCTTGTAGAACTCCATATTGCAAAATATTGGCCTATGTTGAATTTAAAAAAGTTTTCCTAAAACATGTCTGTTAAGTTCATAGTCTGTATAATACCAATGATGGCCTGTTCAAAATGAACAACAGGTATATGGAGAACCATAGCTTCAGCCTTTCGTTGGTGGTTAAAAGCATTACTATATAAAGCAACGGTTAACTTCAGTTTCTTCATTGTCGTGGCAATTATTCTTGTAGAAAGCAATTTTTCCTCCTCAGACCCCACGTCACCTACAGGTTACATTACCTTGCCTGTGTATATTGAGCCTGGGACTGAAGAGGTTACTAGGCACTACCCTATGTACTGTACATCGATTTTAATTGTTGCGCTGTGGGTAAATTTTTGTCCATGCAGTAAATTTAATTGCTGGTCTTAGGTTTGGACCGTATGCGTGCACAGGGTTGCGAAATTGGGGTGCCGTAATAGTCAGAGGGCTTCGGGTGTAAAGAAAATCCTAAAACAAAGCAGGGGTCAAGTGTTCAACATTCTAAATTGATGCTCTTAAGTCTTAATAAATTTAAAAATACTTCAAAAACTATTTGCTTTCTGTTTTTTTTCAGCAGGGTTACTATTGTTTTGCTAAAATCTTTTCAGTTTTTCAGCTGTTTTCTTCTTTGCATGGACAAGATAGTTTACAAGTTTATATACATTGTGAATTAATTTGGTCGTATGTCCAAGCTGCTTTTGAACTATTTGTGTTGTTCACAGCTCTTACAGGGTCATATTCTGATTTTTATCATGTCATTTTGGTAATTTGACTGATCATATGTACACATTATCTTGAAATTATAGTGTATAAGATTTTCATTAGAATTTTTCTGTTACAGGACAAAAGTGAAGACACAAAAAAACAGAAAAAAGAAGAAAATGGGGAGGAGGAGGAGCTAGAGGATGAGGAGGAGGATGTTGAAGGAGAGGAGGAGGACGAGGAAGAAGAATTACCCGAGGACGATTTAGACGAGGGTGAAGGTATGCCTCTCTTTTCAAATACTTATGATCCTATCAACCTTTTGACAGTAGTTAAATCCCTAATAAAAATTATAAACTGAACTCTGGGCGGTGGTTTGAAGTTTTAAGAGGCAGAATGTCACAACCCCAATCTCAAAAGTGTCCACAAGATACCAGATGGCAGGGTTGAAAATCTACTGTTTGTTTAGGGTTGAGCCTTTTCAAAATAAATTAAATTTGATTGTGTTTAAGATTTTACATTGAAAAACTTGATAAACAAAACACTTCATAATACATAGTGGAGTTTTAATTTGGGCTATTTCGGGATGATTGAATAATAGCAAGGCCTTTCTTGTCACTTTCACTGCAGATTTCAGTAAGTGTGAAAGGAATGAGAGTCTCACACTATAATAGTGTACAGTTTTCATAACAAAATTAGCTTTTAACGATTTTCTGATTAATCCCGTTTTGTTTTGGGTCAAGGCAAAATTTATTCCAGTTCCAGGCAAAGAAATTGGTAATATTGTGCAATTTCTAGCCACAGTGTGTTACTCCTTTTTTGCCTTGTGAACAAGAATATGCTAAAAATATTAAATGCTATCTTATTCACTCTAAAATGACTACTAGAGAGTTTGGAAGTGGCCTGGAAAATAAAAGGAATTTATTTTTGAACAAGTGTGCCCTGTTACTGATTTGTTGAATGTTTTATTAGATTCATCCTGCAACCCCCTCCAAAGACCACGGTAAAAGTCAATGTTACAATATTTTTTATCTAGAACTAATGGTCTTTGGCTAGTAGTTATTCAGGTGAGCTTCTTAATGACTTGGATTCTAATGGAGCTGTGTATTTGTGTGTTATAGATGAAGAAGACGAGGAAGGAAGGTGAAGGGGATGACGATGAAGATGATGCATAATCAGTGATATTGTGTAAATGAACTGACTAAACCGAGATCTGCCTCGGAAACTTGGAGTTACGGAATGGCGTCGCGTACCTGCACTCGCTAGTGTGTACAGACATCTCCCTACACCACTCCCTACCGCCAAGTTTCCTTCAGGAGGCATTTATTTTTAAAATTATTTATGTTTGAAGGTTCTATTTAGGTATCTTTTATTTATGGAACAACCTGAGTGAGTGGATGGGTCCTGCCTCAAATTTCGTTTTTACCCGATTCCTGACGATGTTCGTCTCGTGTGTATGTGCAATGCGTCTTAGCCTCCTGTCCGGGTATAAATTTTTATGTTTCAGTGCAAGTGACGACTGGTGAAATTTCGACTTAAGTTTTATTTGTAAAAAAACTTGTTAGCTAAGTATATTGTATGTTCGATTAGTGAAACCTAAACTGTACAAAATAATATTTAATTCTTACTACTTAAGTTCTATGGAACACGATACATTGTCGATTTGTATATCTAGAAAAATAACAGGCAATAAATTCACTGTCCACACCAACAAAGTTACAGGCCCGAGGTTTTCTATTAAACACAATTCCGATGTAGAATATGAAGATTTCGTGGGTACATAATTGTAGATTTTGTGTCAATGTGTGTTCATATTGTTAATACTTGTAAGATCAACGTTTCCTGCAGATTGTTAAACTTTTACACGAGCCTTGGAGGCTCAGCTCATTCCAATGTGTTAAACAACATATTATTTTGATAAATTCGGGCAAATGTGTAGTTTTAATTTTGACATCATTAAAATAAAACTGAAAGTACAAGAACAATTTGTAAGATGTAACTGTAAATCCTTGGAGTGACTAAAATGGTTAGTTTTAGTTGACAAAGCGTGTTTTCTTTCTCCTTCCATACTTCCCTGTCATGTTTATATGTATTATTTCAACTATATTTGTGCGATTGATCTCACTGTATAGTTAAAATCTCTACCTTTTAATAAAGTACCCTGTTCCTTTTTTACTTTTTATCTGTGTCTTTTATTTTTACCAGTTTCTTTCGTACTTGTTGTTTAGATCACCACATTGGGACGAGCACTGCCAAAAACAGAATCGCTACAGACATTTAGTAATTTTGTAGTAATAATTTAGAGTTTCAATATTTTGTACATACTGTGTAGGAATAAATGTGTTTCATTTTTAGAAGGGTTTTTTTGTTTCCAACTTAGTTCTTCATTTATAGTTTCAATCAAATGTGTGTGGCGATAGGAGTAATAAGGTTTAACATAAAACTCAAAATAATTTGGTTTTATAAAACTTAAATGTTTGAGTCTAACCACAGACAATTTCTTTTTAATTTGGTATGTGAAGACAAATCTTAATTGTGTATGCTCTTTGGTCAATGTTTGATTTAAATTGTTGGCCGTAACATATTCATATTTAACTGGCAGTTGTTTACTACAATTTTGATTTAAATGTAAGGGTTCTGGATAAGATGGTTGTTGTGCTCTTAACAAATCGAGTAGTAATAATTAATTGTACCAAGTTTGGGTAATTAAGTTTGATTGAACCATTTTGGCTTTTTAAAATAAAACAATAATTTGCATGTACACTTAGAAAATATAATAATGTGCTTGACAATTTTAAGATGCTCCAAAAAGAGCCTATTGGCCCTTTTTACACAGTTAAGGTTGTAAATTATTGTATAAGCAAGTGGAAGAAGTAGTGAGAGCTAGAAGATAAGCTTCTACTTGAGCAACATTGTTGTCAATTTAAAATGTATTAGCCTACTACATATTCTAAAATTCTGTTCTAGAGTTACTTTTATAGTGAGCATAATTTGTTTGCTGTAAAAGGCATGTAGGATGAGGGGAAAATACCATCTCTGTGGGGATGTGAACCTTTGGGAATCGATTGAAGAAATGCAAGTTTCATGTTTATCAATTTTGCTGAAACTGATTTTACAATGGTATGTTTTAAAAAGGAAAGTCAAACGGAAGTTATTAGACATGACAATTATTTCAAGCAACTTAGTAAATATACAGGGCGTTCCAAAAGCTGAAGGTCCTGGGTCCACATTTAGGTATGCACAGGTAAGTTATGTTATAAATCCCTGAAAGGCTCATTAAGTATACAGCGTGTCTGAAAATATATCTCAATAAAAGCTAGGCAATTGAGAACTTTGTTTTGAGTTTTGTCATTTATGGTGTAATATGTTTGATAAGAATAACATGGTGACTTTTGAACCCCGTGACCACTACAAGTCGAATTTTGTCCGATTTTAAGGAATTTTGATACATTTTCTGTTTGTAATTGTCTAGGTCAAATTTATAAAATGAAAACTTGTTTTATTGGAAATTTGCTAAGACGCTTGTGGCTACATGTCGGCTGTGTTTTACACATTAATTCGTACAGGGTGTCGATAAACTCTCTAGACATACTTTGTAACCATGTTCCATAGGTCAAAACTATAATATTTTGCCATTTAAGCAGGGGTCTCCGGCGCTTCGTTGTCCGTGTGGATGTGTTTTTACTAAAATAATTACGTCAATAAAACTAATTCACCAATTTTTACCAAACTGGTCAAAATTTAAAATAATATTTGCTGGTTAAGAAAAATAATTATTTAACTATCAAATTTAAAATGGCCGTTTAAGAATAATTTGTTCTTGCCCGCCATGCGTTACCCCAGTCAGCCAACGCAACAACAATGGAACTGAATGCATTATTTTGTTTTTGGAGTTTGTTGAATTCGTATGGACATCTCTACAATTAATGATAGTCGTTTCCATTTATGCTACCGTTTCGAAGGTCGTCATTTTAACTGCTTTTGCACGATCAATTTAATTTTATGTCCACTGTTTTGGTAAATAAATTCGTGTTTCAAATGTGAATAATAGTAATTACAGTGTCCAAAAAAACCAAAATCTTATTTAAGGTAAATTTAGTTTTTAAGCAGTATAGATATCCAACATTCTATTAATTTACATTTTAATAAATTCGCGTTGACTCCAAAATAATGTTCTACTGTTGTTGCGTTAACTGATTGGGGTAATGCATAGCGGGCATAGGCCGGTTAAAACAGAAATAACAATAACTTAGTCATTTCACATCCGAATTATACATTTTTGGTAAGGAAATTGAATACAGTAAAACAAGTTGTTCTTAGTAATTTGTTGCAACAGTACTCGTTTTTGAGTTACGTATTTAATTTTAAACGGCCATCATTTTTAAATTTAATAACCAAATTAAATCTTTTATTTTATTAGATGACATTTTTGACCGAAGTTTGGTAACAGTCGGTGCATTAGTTTTATCGCCATAATTATTTTACTAAAAACATCCACACGGACAACGGAGACTCCTGTTTATACGGAAAAATATTATTGTGTTGACCCAAGGAACATGGTTACAAAGTATGTCTAGAGAGTTCACCGAGACCCTGTATAGTGCAGAATTAAACTATACAGAGAATAGTGCAGTTTAAATTATTGTATGAGCAAACGGCAACGTGTGTACTGTATAATCAAAGTAAGGGGACTATGATACTATAAATATCGAGGATCTTTTAGATCATTTTACTTTGGAGTATCGGATTGGGGTTCTTCTTGGGGCAAGAACCCCCGGAAAGTTTTAAGTTTAATGTCATTTGGGAGTAATGGGTTGGGGTTATCCAAAATAGCTCCGAGCAAGAGCCAGGGGACGTCCATGAGGAAACTTCGGAGATTTAGAATTAAGCGCGCAAAGTTTCTAATCGTGAGGCTCTTTCAGGTTAGTTTAATGATTTGGTCATTGATATTTTTGTTGGAATTCTACAAACTCGCCCTATTTACGTCTATATGATCGGGTCCAATGTCCATACACTCGTAGGCTATACTTGCTGAAAAAATAAAGTTATGGCCCAGTCGGCCTTGGGGGAATATGGTTATAAATGGCCATGTTACATGATAATAAAAACTTATGCTTGAATAAAAAGTAACTGTTGACCCTAACGCAACGCACGTATTGATTTTGTGGAAAAGGTCAACCAAAGTTGCTTAACTTTGTTGAGAGAAATGTTCAAATCTACATCACTGGAAAAAGTGCCTGTACTTAAAACTGTGATTTTAGACGATGTAGAGTAAAGTATGCATGGAAGACCCTCTATCTCAAAAACCATAAAGAATGTCGATAAAGTAATGGGAACTGTTTTGTTCAAAAGTAAACTTAATCTCGCATTCCTCAAAGCTTTAATTGGAGCCTGTATAGCAAAACCACAGAAAAAAGATTGATACAACGTTAATTTTGCAGAATTTTTAAGTTATGTGACAGTAGCACTAACCGAATCCATCAAGATATCGATATAGGCTACATGAACAGGTACTTTTTTAAATACAAATTGCCCCCTTGTGGCACCTCAAAGAAAGAGAAATTTTTAACACTAGTTCAACGAAGGAAAAAAGTTTTATTTTGTTCCTTTGTTATACTCATTTGAAGATTACAAGAAATCAGGAGTTTTAAATTACAAAATTGTCTTCAAAATACTCTATGGGATTCTACTAAAGGGTTGTGATGTTTCAAATATTCAATGTTTCATGTAGGGTAGGTTGGGAGGATTTTCAAAAAACAATTTATCATTCAAAATAAGTTGTATGTGAAATTTGTTTTTGTCCTAATTTCGTGTAATCTTTAAATTGGTATAACAAAACAACGAGTCGAGAAAACAAATTTTCCTTTGCCTTTATGAAGCTGTGTTAAAATTCCCTTTGGAGATGTCATAAAGAAGGGGGGGGGGGGTTGTATTTTTAAAAAATTGGATTTTGGGTGGGTGGTGACGCTTGTCAAAACAAACTTTAGATTTTTATAAAATTATTCCACTAAGGGTTTTTAAAATATTTTCTTTTGTCAAAAGTTAAGGTGGAGGGAGGGACATTTTAAAACTCACCCTGTATAAAGTAAATGTAGAACAATTTACTGACTCTTTGTTTGATGTGCGTTGTTGATGATGGAAGAATTGCTGATTTTGAAATATTATTGCGGTTATTTTCCATCATTAGTGAACAAGGGGAATGTGTCTGATCTCGTTTTCAGATGAAAAATAACCTAAAACATAACACAACAGCTAAAACATTGGAAAATGAGCTAGCTAGTAATCAGCGTAAGTGATCATCTGGTTTGGTTTATTACTGTTGTTAGGTTGTGTTTGAATGGCCAGCTTAACGCTGAATACTTTAGACTAGCTCATTTCATAAGCTATATGTTTAGGTTACCTTTCATCTGAAGACGGGGTCAGATTGCAAATCCCGAAACGTCGTGTTTTACTTGTTCACTAAATGATGAAAATGTCCGCATTAATATTAATACGCCAAAGTAATAACAATGTATTCGTCATTTTACAATATTATTTTCGTGCTGACTGAAAAAACTTAAACTGGGAAATAGGTAACCAAGGAAAAGTGTTTGGCACGTTCCGGGGAAGACCAAATTTAGCGTTGTAATTTTATAAGTTATATGATACAGATCATTTACGTTTAAATGGCATGCATGAATTCTCCTATACTGTAAAAGGATATAGGCTAAAGGATTGGTAAATTAATTATAATTTTACTCTTACTCTGAACTTTTTAAAATTGCGTTTAGTTTTGTTTTCTAAAAGTTCTAAGTTTTATAAACCTCTGTTCTCAACACGCTATCTACAAAGCAATTCCATGGTTTCATGAGAATAAATCAGACCAAATAAGCAGTTTTCAAAATACTAGTTTTACTATAGTAGGAAATAAGTTTCGAGGAAGAAATATTTCAGATAAAGTTAAATTGTACACACTTCCGATATAAGAATTCCAAGATAAATCTTTATCAAAACGGATTCCAATAAATTTAACACGTCTAAATTCTTCAATGATATCCTAATTGATCATAATCAAGGGACTCTGTTAATATAGATTATATTCAAACAGTGATTCAGTTCTCCTATAATGTAGCCTATTCGTAGATAATTTGACTTTATTAGACTAGTTTTAAAGTTAAGTTTATGTAAATATTGAACGCAAGTAATCAGAACTGGTTCGAAGCATGATTTTCTAAATCGTTGATGTTATTGTCATTCAATATAGGAGTTTAGTATCGTCAGCATATAAAATAGTGCGCTCAGGATTTGTAAACTTGCATGTCTACACATTAGAAATAGTAAAGGCCCTAGCATCGTTCCTTGAGGCACGCCAAATCTCAAAGAGACTGAGCTCGAAAGAACACTATAAACTTCAATTTGCTGCGTTCTATTGTGGATTAAAAAAGGCATTGTGGATAGATCGATCGATCAAGTTGATAATAATTTTGGATATGTTTCCACATCTTCAACAGGAAGCAAACTCTTTTAAGTTGAAATAGATACGTTGAAAGACATTTGCGCTGGTGTACATCGATTGGACAACGGTGTGGCGTTGATTGTAATTAAATGCAGATGTCTTATTCTCTTATCTTTTTATAACCGCTATTGTTAAGTTTTTTTATATATATTTTCAGAAACCTTCCTTAAATAGCGGGAAAATTCAATTTCTCCACTTCAGGCACCCGCATGGTTTGCTTGTTCGGAGATATGTCTCCAAGTATATTTATTCGTACACTTTCCCTGGATTTGAAATACTTTGGAAAGATAGCTAAGAAAGGCGTGCAAGTACTATACTTTTGAAAAAGGCTAAGGTAGACTATTCGCAGAACTACTAGTTAATTTTGAAAAAAGAGGTGATTCTAAACTCTTCTAACGCTGTTTATTCAAAGAGCATGTGGAATAACGTCTACTATGTTACATTACAGGGAGTTGGTATAGTAATATGTGGTTCTATTTATGGTTAAGCCACGTAGTGAAAGCGAATCCAAGGACGATAGGCCTGAAAATAAAGCACTGCGATGTGAAACATAGTTGTATTAATTTCATCAGGATAGAAGGGGGAGGAGGGGTCAGATCTGGGCGCAGAATCAGAGTGGAGCACCGCGGATCGATTCAGCCCTTCCCCGTCCCTTCCACAACACCCGGCGACCTTAGCCTCCCCTCGCCCCTTTGCCCAAGCCATGACTATCGACTCGTTAGTTATCGAACTTTACACAGTGGATCGATTCAGTCCTTCCCCGTCCCTTCTACAACACCCGGCGACCTTAGCTTCCTCGCCCCTTTGCCCAAGCCATGACTATCGACTCGTTAGTTATCGAACTTTACAGTGGATCGATCAGTGTCTTCCGTCCCTTCCACAACACCCGGCGACCTTAGCCCTCGCCCCTTTGCCCGCCATGACTATCGACCTGTTAGTTATCGAACTTACACAGTGGATCCAGCCTTCCCCGTCCCTTCCACAACACCCGGCGACCTTAGCCTCCCCTCACCCCTTTGCCTGCCATGACTATCGACGTTAGTTATCGAACTTTACACAGTGGATCGATTCATCTCCCGTCCTTCTACAACACCGGCGACCTTAGCTCTCCTCCCTTTGCCCAAGCCATGACTATCGACCCTCAGTTATTTCCTTGTACAGCCGATGATTTACCCGTCCTTTCACAACACCCGGCGACCTTAGCCTCCCCTTTCTCCCGTCTCGACTCATTTACACAGTGATCGACAGCCTTCCTCCTTCCACAACACCGGCGACCTTAGTTTTCTCCCCTTTGCCAGCGTGACCATCGACCCTCAGCTATCGACATTGACACAGTGGATCGATTCAGTCCTTTGTTTATTCATCCTCACCCAGTCACTTTAGCTTGCCCTCACCCCTTGACCTTGTCTCGACTATCGACTCTGAGCTATCGATATTTACTATCGGTTTATAGTTATCGTTCTTTTAGGTTTGGAGTTATCTTTCACCCTCACCCACTCACCTTAGCTTGCCCTCAACCCTTGCTTAAGTCTCGATTATCGACTCTGAGCTATCGACATTTACTATCGATTTATAGTTATTGGTCTTGTAAGTTTTGAGTTATCTTTATGCAAGGGTTATCCAGAAAGTAGATTGCGTTTAGGAATAAACATTCAACGAAGAGTAGGAAAAGATTTTTATTATATACTTTTGAAACCCACACTAAAATACTACTTTTCTACATAATTTCCATACAAATTGAGGCACTTATCACACCGATGGTCGAGCTTTGAAATTCTCTCGTCATATAATTCTGCAGCTTACTTTTCAACCATTTTGTAACTTCTTTCTGGGCTGTACATCGCCGTCAAAACGCTGCGTTGCCAGCCACTTCTTCGTAAGAAAGAAGTGGTATAGTCGCTTGGTGCAAGGACCGAACTGTACGGAGGATGAAGAAACAACTGAATGATCGAATGATTTGCCGTATTTGGTCGGGCATTGTCATGAAGCAAAATATTTTTGCTCAACTTTCCTCTACGCTTGTTTTGGACCGCTCTTCTAAGGTTTTCCATAGTTTGGCAATACATTTCTGAGGTTATGGTCGTGCATAGTTCCAGAAATTCCACAAGCAGCACACCTTTCCTGTTAAAAACTGTCACTTTACCATGGAAACCCTTACTTTAAGAATGGTCTAAAACATTACAAACGACCAAACGTTCATGGCAACGCCCGACCAAATCGCACACGTGAAAGTTGGAATGATTAAAGTTGGTTTCATCATCCTCCGTATACATATGTATTGTTGTTTCCCCATTATTTTAAAGAATTTTATTATGATAATTTACACAACCCGAGCTATGCACTCATTGATTACAATTGACTCATAGCGGGTCGTTCCCAGAGAACTGTGGACAGTAAAAAACGACCAAACAATCGGGAAATGTGCTTGATTGTTTGTACAATTTAATTTGTAATTTATGTGGAATTTGTTACAGAAAGTTTAAACTTGTGGCACACATCGGTAGCCTATACCAGCGTAGCCAAAGGGGAGGTACCTCCATAACGCCAAACCCCGGTCACATGACCTCCTTAAGCCTTGATAAGGACCCCAAAACGCCCTTTATCTAATCAACAGGAACATCCCCAAATGGGGGCTCTAAAAGTGTTGTACTTTCAGTTTTCAAAGTGGATTTATCTGAAATAATAATACAGTGTGAAATATTGGCTAAATTCGCTTTAAAAATATATTGACCTTTTATACTAATTTTAAATGAAAACCCCCAAAACGCCTTTATCTAATCAACAGGAACTCCCAAATGGGGAGCTTTCTAAAAGTGTTGTACTTTCATTTTCAAAGTGGATTTATCTAGAAATAATAATACAGCGTGAAATATTGGCTTCATTCGCTTTAAAATATGTTGACCTTTTGCCTTCCTCACTCGTTGTCTTCGACTGATTCGACCTCTCAAGTAAGACCCAGCGACCTTAGCCTCACCTTTTTGTCATTGACGATTGACTTCACCTTATACCTTAACAGATTGATTTAACTTTTCTCCGTCCATTCACTCCTCACCTGGTGACCTTATTTCCTCACTTTGCCTGTCCTCGACTATCGACTCTCAGTTTTCGACATTTACAGAGCGGATCGATTCAGCCATCCCTGCCCCTTCCACAACACCCGGTGACCTTAACCTCCTCACCATTTTCCCGTCTCGACTATCGACTCTCAGCTATCGATATTTACTTAGTGCATCGATTCAGCCCCTTTATGGTCTTTCTCTCTTACCCAGTTACCTTAGTTTCCCCTCACCCCTTTGCCCAAGTATCGACTATCAGGATCGACATTTATACAGCGGATTGATTCAGTCCTTTGTTTATTCATCCTCACCCAGTCACTTTAGCTTGCCCTCACCCCTTGACCTTGTCTCGACTATCGACTCTGAGCTATCGATATTTACTATCGGTTTATAGTTATCGTTCTTTAGTTTTGAGTTATCTTTCACCCTCACCCACTCACCTTAGCTTGCCCTCAACCCTGCTTAAGTCTCGATTATCGACTCTGAGCTATCGACATTTACTATCGATTTATAGTTATTGGTCTTGTAAGTTTTGAGTTATCTTTATGCAAGGGTTATCCAGAAAGTAGATTGCGTTTAGGAATAAACATTCAACGAAGAGTAGGAAAAGATTTTTATTATATACTTTTGAAACCCACACTAAAATACTACTTTTCTACATAATTTCCATACAAATTGAGGCACTTATCACACCGATGGTCGAGCTTTGAAATTCTCTCGTCATATAATTCTGCAGCTTACTTTTCAACCATTTTGTAACTTCTTTCTGGAGCTGTACATCGCCGTCAAAACGCTGCGTTGCCAGCCACTTCTTCGTAAGAAAGAAGTGGTATAGTCGCTTGGTGCAAGGACCGAACTGTACGGAGGATGAAGAAACAACTGAATGATCGAATGATTTGCCGTATTTGGTCGGGCATTGTCATGAAGAAGCAAAATATTTTTGCTCAACTTTCCTCTACGCTTGTTTTGGACCGCTCTTCTAAGGTTTTCCATAGTTTGGCAATACATTTCTGAGGTTATGGTCGTGCATAGTTCCAGAAATTCCACAAGCAGCACACCTTTCCTGTTAAAAACTTTACCATGGAAACCCTTCAAGAATGGTCTAAAACAAACGTACAAACATGACCAAACGTTCATGGCAACGCCCGACCAAATCGCACACGTGAAAAGTTGGAATGATTAAAGTTGGTTTCATCATCCTCCGTATACATATGTATTGTTGTTTCCCCATTATTTTAAAGAATTTTATTATGATAATTTACACAACCCGAGCTATGCACTCATTGATTACTTTCAATTGACTCATAGCGGGTCGTTCCCAGAGAACTGTGGACAGTAAAAAACGACCAAACAATCGGGAAATGTGCTTGATTGTTTGTACAATTTAATTTGTAATTTATGTGGAATTTGTTACAGAAAGTTTAAACTTGTGGCACACATCGGTAGCCTATAGCAGCGTAGCCAAAGGTTGGGGGGAGGTACCTCCATAACGCCAAACCCCGGTCACATGACCTCCTTAAGCCTTGATAAGGAGACCCCAAAACGCCCTTTATCTAATCAACAGGAACATCCTCCCCAAATGGGGAGCTCTAAAAGTGTTGTACTTTCAGTTTTCAAAGTGGATTTATCTAGAAATAATAATACAGTGTGAAATATTGGCTTCAAATTCGCTTTAAAGAATATATTGACCTTTTATACTAATTTTAAATGAAAAACCCCGGTCACATGACCTCCTTAAGCCTTGATAAGAACCCCAAAACGCCCTTTATCTTATCTTAAAACGGTTATAAACCTTTATCTAAAAAAACTCTAAAGAATTTCCTCTCCATTGACTTTGCATAAATATGTATAATTCACCGTGCAGGGATCTTTCTATAAAGGCTTCTTAGTCATTTTAACTCTTTTGTTTGATAACCTTGATTCATTCATCAAAACTCTAAAGAACTCCCTCTTCATTGGCTGTGAATAGATGGTATCTTTGTGTTCTCTGTTACAGTTGGTCAGTCTGATTCGGCTGTGATTGGTCGTCCGCTGCTCCAAGCCAGCCGTTGCGAGTAGGGTGGCCACTGTCACTGGCCGTGAACGTGCTTGATTTTCTATTGCCTTTTAGTTTGTGCACGTTAATTTGTTGTCATTTACGTCAAATATATTTGTTTGTCAAAGGTATAAATCAGCTAAAAGTATTTCAGAACCGTAAAGTATAAACACCTATCTCAGTGCGTTTGAAAGCATCTTGTTGTAGACGAGCGTAATTTATTCATCCAAATGTCTAGAGTCGAGACTAAAAGGCCTATGGGTTCTTTAATTGCTGCCAGTTTTAGTGTTCCCTGAATTACTAGTAAATTCTGTAGCTGATCAAAACCCCAAACAATTCAATATAACTTTTTAATAGCTGGTTAAAACAATAAAAATCCAGTTTTAACAAAACTAGCTGTAAAAATGTTTTATTGGATTGTTTTACTGTATTTTTGATCAACAACGAAATCCTAAATCATATGAGGAGCTCCCATAGAATCTAGATGCTCTAGGGAATAATAACATAACTACAAATAATGTAAAACAACATTATTGATAGACTTTCTTACACGGGACACAAATTGAAACCTTACAGTGACGTGACCTGCCTCACACCAGAGATTATTTGACAGATTTGCCACTTGCAATATGCAAGCAACGCAACTCCAAACGTTTCAGAATAGTTTCAAACTTACTATTACAGCCATTTAACACATTCACTGGAACAAGCATTTCTTTAACATGCAAGTTTTGTATTATGGACCGCGGCACGGTTCCGTGCCGGTGCCGCAAGCAGCGAATGTGATTAGAGGATAGAGTTATGTATACGCTGACCATACATTATTCTTCAGTTCATGTTCTAGAAAGAACGTGTTAAAAGTGCTAAAGGAAATAAAATGTGTGACTGCTCAGTTGTTATTGTCGCTATTTCATTTTGATTCGAAGAATTAAGTGACAGTACAACATTACATCAACACTCATGACAAACAGTCAAGCAAAGAAGCGAGAACAAGGGAAGAGAGCAAGCGGCCAAGCGCGCGAACGAACGGACAAGGGAGCCGTGCCGACAGAGCGGTTGGAGAATGGGAGGGGGAGGGGAGAATGACCGAGTGAGAGAAACTGACAGAGGAGAGTGAAGGAAAACAAGCTTGGAGAGCGAGAGAGACGATGAGCGAGAGAGCGCGAGGACGGAGAGGAGTATGGATGTGCCGCTACTACCCGACCTGAAAACATTGTCTGTCTGCTTTCTGAAACCAGCGAGTGGCGGCAGTACGGGTTATGCATGCTATTTCGGAGCATTTCACATATTTTTACAAACTGTATTTGTTTTGACATTAGTTGACTTAAAATGAACAATAAATGGTAGAAAACAATATTGGTTTAACTAGGTTAAAAGATAATACTCGACCTTTTATCTCAGCCAAGAGTGTACAAGGGGTCAATAATCAGTAGCCATTCTCCTAAAAGATTATTTCACCAAATGTAGGTTAATTACTGTTAGTTTTTTACAATAAATATAATTGTTAGGAGCATTTAACACATTTTCTGATTCATATTCAATAAAATGCAACTTATTAAGACCAGCTAAAATGTTAGATGACACATTTTTACACGTTAGCACAAGATATGTATAACCATATCTAAGAATTTAGAATAATTCTTTAACTAATCGCATATTACATTAATGTTACAGTATTACGAAAAGGTAGTATGTAATCATTTTTTTGAAGTAGAGGATTGAGAGCAGAGGTCTGGTTTCTATACTGAACAAGTTGAAATGCAACATTCATTTGTTCCCTGATCCAATCATAAAACCGTGTTTATTGTCTCAATATAACGCTAGTATGTAATACAGATTACATGTGCTATTCATGGAATTGCATGGCAAGCCATTTTGTTTTTAGTAAGTTCTTCTAAGTTAAAATATCCGGTCTAGATAGTTCTGCTGCCTTGCCGGGTTGCCGGATCCGGTCCAGGCTAGCCACCCAGTTTTAACTAAGTTGCCAACAGCACAGGTGGTCCAGGCTAGCCACCCAGTTTTAACTCAGTTGCCAACAGCACAATATACATTTTCACGCTTTCGCGTGATTCGCACTATACAAGGTACTATGCAACTTCAAATACATTTCACCTTTGAAAAGTGTTGACGCACCAAATATGAATGATTCTTTGCATGTTATTATTTTTAAAGAACACACGTATCTTGCAATACCTTTACACATGCCAGGTCCAGATTTGAATAGGTGTAAAAGAAATAAGAATCCAAACGCAGTGTATGAAAGCAGTTTGTGTCGAGATATCTCCTACGTCTTAAGAAGAAAGCAACTAAGCATAATTTACAGTGTTTGTCAATGCAATGTCATTTTAGCAGATTATACTGTTAAAACTTCAATTATGCTGTACATTTAACTACCTTACTTTGCTTTAGACGCGTATGTGTCTTTATAAGACAAATTCCACACACCCCATTAACGATCTAAAAATATTTACCTACCATAATCTTTCGTTATACTGTGGATTTTTGGGGCATGATTTCAAAGTCGTTCTAAAAACTAGATTTCAATCGATCTAAATCTACAACAGCAACAATAAAAATAGTTCTTTAAATTTTATTTTAGCATCAGACCAGAACCTGGCGAAATTTTTGTGGGTAAAAGGGGCAGTCCCGTCATTCGAGACGTCAATCACTTCACACAAGAATTTTAAACACCGTACGGTTACGGGAATAGTAATATTTTAAGTTAAACCATATTTTTTATAACGGCTCTTATAAGTTGAATAACGGACGACACGAAAGGAACAGACCCCATTTTTTTCTTGTTTTATTATGAAGCTTCGTATAGTATGTGCGAATTGGTATTTATACCAAGTGGTTTACGTTAAACTTTATATAGATAGAAGCAGACGACTACAGTTTGTCTAAAAAAAGTCTCCTAACCTAAAAATAAAACAAACTGTCAGCATAAACTGTCTAATAAGTTAATTAGATAGATTTTTAATTAATCTTGATAATACAGCAGTTATAAAGATAGATAATTAATATTTCGAAATGACATTGTACCACTTTGGGAATTGCTTGGCCTTAGTTTATGTTCCGTACTACCTAACCTACAAACACTCAGGACTGTAAGTAATCAGCTTTCTATTCATGAGCCTAGTCCTTATAATAATTGAGGCACGAAAAACCGAGGTTTTGTATTGCGATATTTTAAAATCGGCATAACTGACCTGCAGGCTGAACATACAAAGTAAACTGTCTTTTGACTTCCAACTTACTGATGGACAGAGTTGGTTAAGGGTTGAAAGTGAATATTTGTCGAAAAGGTCACTCTGTTTACCCGAAATATTGCCAAACCAATATTAAAAGAAATTTAGCTTATCTCCCTTCTTGGCTTGTCGATGCTTCAACAAGATTTATGAAATATGGCACACTTTTCCTTTAGAATCACCCGTATAAATTTGTGTAATACACATGATTTAAAAATTTGCCAAACTTACAACTTAATGAAAATAATGATCCATTCATATATTACGTAATAGGGGAAAAGGTTCCTATTGATACTGTGCGTTATGAAGAAGGGCAGGGGATATCCAAACTAATTGTATAAAACTTGATGCTTACGATACATATAAAAGTCTGGATGAATAAAACATCTCCAAGTCAAATTATTTTATTTTTACATCAAATTATTTGTTTCACGTTACGTTAGGGAAAGAGGAGGTTGGACATAGCACAAAACGGGGGAAGGGAGAGGTGAAATATGGCAAGAAATCTTTCATATGTGCTATATGGATAGACCCTTGGCTGCTCTGTCTATGTGTTTCGTAGAGACACTGAAGGAAACGATATTAATGCAGTAATACTGGGATCAGACTGTATCACACTTCATATCTTACTATAAATAATTTTTTATAATTTACAAAAGATATTTAAAAACTTAAAAAACTGATCTCAAAAGTTTGTTGTTCATGTGAGTAAAGTTGTAGACTATTCAGAGGTTACCTCTGGACTACATTTTCCGTCAAAAAACGCCTTTATAGTATCCTGTACGGCAGTTGTCCTGGGTTGGCTAGATTCTATAATTTTCATCAAAGTTCTTCTGTCCTTCAATGAGTTGACCAGCTAATAATCCAAAATTATTATAAGTTATTTGACTAGTATTAATATAGTTATAAAACTTGCGCATAATTAGTTTTTAATTACAATGTTGTTTGATGTTTCAGATCAGAATATGGAGCATTTTGGAAATGTGTGCAGGCTGGTGGAATTTATGTTTTCACTCAACTCTGTAAAATGATGGTTCTTGCAACATTTTTCCCGGCAAACGATTCTGGGCTACATCATGATAACATGGATTTTTTTGGTGTTAGTTTGGCTACTACTTAAATTAGTCAAATTTTATATTATAATAATTAATTCGTTCAGGCCATCACAATTGAGCTTAGTGTTAGGTATCCTTCCACATAAACTCTTCGTCCGGTAACGGCTTGTAAACATACAACATTGGTTTCCGCAGAAATGACTATGGACGCCTCAGCATGCAATACTAATAATTATTGTCAAAGGTCTTTTTGAAAATAAAGCTTGAGTCGCCATATTTTCACTAACATAAAATATACTGAGTTTTGAACACAACTTAATACAAAAGGTGAAACTTAAAACCCAATGTGAAAATTCTGAGTACTCAGCAGCTAATTTCCTTCACTCTTATTTAGTAGGTAATACAGTATGTTGAAACAATATTTGCAGGACTTTCTGAAGGCAACTGTGGATCTGGCGGATCTAGCGGGGCTGTACCTGGTGTTGACTGGGATCCCTGGCAGGGCACGCCAAGGTGTTGACAGCGGGAGTCGGCTGGGCAGGACCGAACTTATACTCACTCGCTGCCTGCTGCTCTGGGTCGGAGCTGGAGCCGAGTTTGACTGGAAGTACATCCAGAAAAGCCTCGAGTCCAACATTAGTCTGGTAAACTAGGCTATTCTACGTTCTTTAACCGCTTAACACATGTTAAAACATGTAAACTGTATTTTTTACATACAGGGTGAGTTTTTAATGTAACTTTTGAAACATCCCCCTTGAAACACCCCACCTTAACTTTTGAAAAAGGAAATATTTTTTAAACCCCTTTTGAAATTTTTGTATAGGATTCTGAAGTTTATTTTGACCTACTTTGTGTCAACCACCCCCCAACCAAAATCCAAGGGGGTGCCTAAATCTTTTTAAATACAAACCCTTCCCTCTTCTGGCACCTCAGAAGAAAGGAAAATTCAATACAAACTCAACGACGGATAGAAAAATTTGTTATCTCAACTTGTTTTTTGTTATACTAGTTTAAACATGACACGAAATCAGGTTTAAAAGGCCACATTTCACAAACAATTTATTTGGCAAATCATTCTTCTAAATACTCTGAGAAAAACATCACAACCCTATAACATAATCCCATAGAGTATTTTGAAGAAAATATTGTCATTCAAAACAAATTGTATGTGAAATGTGGCATTTCAAACCTGATTTTGTGTAATAAATTGGTATAACAACAGTAGAAAAAAGTTGTCTTTCGCGTCGTTGAATTTTAAAATTCCATCTTTTGAGATGCCACAAAGGGGAGGGGGGTTGTATTTAAACAATTTAGGACTCTCCCCCTGCTTTATGGTGGGTGTTGGGTGGCATAAAAATATCAAAAAGGGTTTTAAAAAATATTTCCTTTTTCAAAAGTTAAGGGGGAGGACATTCAAAACTCACCCTGTATATGAGCCAGTATACGGGTTATCATTATTTTAGGTAATTAATTACGTAGAAAACCAACGTAACCTTATTATGTGCTGTTAAGTTGTATCTTATGTTTCAGGTTCAACACATTACGTCGGTGACTCTAGTGTGGCTCTGGTCTCGACACGACTTAACTGACTATCTCAAACCTTTCGTCACGATACTTCTCTTGCTCTGCTCATAC
The DNA here is from genome assembly GCA_018831715.1 of Matsumurasca onukii. Classification (NCBI taxonomy): domain Eukaryota; kingdom Metazoa; phylum Arthropoda; class Insecta; order Hemiptera; family Cicadellidae; genus Matsumurasca; species Matsumurasca onukii. Next base: position 51,798,677 of record CM032061.1, on the reverse strand, counting down.
AAACCTTTGCTCATGGACGTTCTCGTGCAGGTAGGCTTGAACCTGACCTTGTTGTTAGTAGAATTTGGTCAGGGCGATGTCAACATCCTCCAATAATCTAGGGGCAATAAAAGTTGGGAATTTGTGGTTTGAAAGATTACAATTTGGGAAAGTCATAGCTTGAGTGGAAAACTACAAAAAGAAAGTCAAAATAAAATGCCCCAAACATGTAATTTTCTAACTTTGAGAAGTCAATCTAAATCAATTTCCCAAACTGGGGAAGTTTGAGAAGGAATATAAGCTTGAAGTAAGTCAGTTGGGTTGGTGGTGATTAATTGACCTTAAATGTTAGCCGCACCCGCTATCAAGGAATAGATTTTAGCAGGCTTGGACAGTATCAAAAAAGGAGGACTAGAAATGGATAGCAGGTGTCACCTGAACACAGTAGAAATAGCATACAGGATGCCGGTTGGTACAGGTGTGAATGTGTAACTCTACTGTGAACAATGTTAAAAAATTCCCACAGAGTATTTTAAGAAATCCATTATGTTTTTAGGTGTTGGAAAGTGTTTATTATTTCATCTTAAGTCTGTCATATTGGAGATAAAGTTGTCTTAGAATTAAAACATTAGAGTTAGAGGTGATGCAGGTTCAATCATTGCAGTCACCATTAACAATTAAGTTAAGTGAATTTATCGTAACGCCAGGTTAAGGTCGAGGTTTATTGGTAGAGAGGACTGTGTAGTACTAACTTAGCTTCGTTAACAAGAGAAATTTACATTTTACTGTTTGTTGTGCCAGATTACCGGGACGGGGCCTTGGGTGGCGTTGTTGCTGCGCTCCGTGTTCACACTTTGTCTCGGAGCTACTACGCTGCAGATCTACGCTGGACTTGCACGCACCATCGGCATCTACTGAACACCTCCCTTTGTCAGCGGTGAAACCCTCATAGTCTCGGGGCGGACGTATTCATGTCACTGTGTACGACTACTGAACATTCTTTATAAATACGTAATGTGTAAAGTTAGTCAAGAAAAGGTTTTGTGTAGCAAAGTATTATTTGTAGTGTTTTGATAATCTTTGAAAGTTGGGGTTGGTCAACAGTCATTACGTTTAAACCTTGGATTGTATAATTTCATTAGTGTTAAGTTGAAATTAAATATCTCAGGTTTCAGTGGTGGATCCAGGTGGGGGAGATACAATCAAAAGTTTTCTGTTTCTTTGATCCGGCAACTTATCTATTTATTCCTAGATATTGGAAGTTTTCAAATACTGATTCTTAGATCATCCAAGAATGAAAGGTCAATAATGGTTTGGTATTCAGTACTCACAATCCCAAGGTTAGCAGGAGGTTCATAAGATAGCTGAATATACTATCCGGAGATCAAAGAGTTAAATGTCATATCACATTGCACTTCAAATGTCTTCATTTTCCAAATCTTTGAGGGAGACCCATTTATGGGATGAAGTAATAAGAAATAAACCAGTAAAATCTCTGGACATTAGACATTCTCCATAAGTTCACCAGTTTTTAGAGCACAGAGCTGATGTTGATCAGTTAATGTTTAAAACAGCCTACAAAAGTGTAATGCTTTTTTCAATGTTCAAAATTTCCCCTGAAAAGGAAATTCCACAAATGTAGTTCATCTTGGATTCCAACTTATTTTTAGAAGTAGAAAAATTCCCTACATTTTCATTTGGAAATCTTTAGCTTGTCTACATTTCTTGGTAACCTACTTTCCGGCAGTAAAAAGTTTTAAATGGTGTAAAAAATGCTATTTTGCATTGACAAATTTTCAAATGTAAAGGGGGAAACCACACATTTCCTAATTGGTTCCTTACAAACCATAAACCAATGTAAAAAATCAACTAATGTAAATACCAAAGAATCGCCTGTCTTTTGAGTTGAAATTCTCAGGTTGACCACCATTTTTCTGGCCCTGATCTACCCTTTGAGTTTAAAGCGGCCTTAAATCTGAAGTTTTGCTTAAAGTTATAGTAAGTTTAGGGGGAAAAATATAAACACAACATTAAACTATTAAAAACAGTGAAACAAAAAAATCCCCTGGTGATTATTGAGTTGAAATTATTGGGTTTACTTCACACTAAAATCCTGAAGTTTAGAGTTTGAAACAGTCTAAAATGGCATGGTTTGGTGCCCAAAATTTTCTGAGCTCAGGGACCTACTGGTTGTTTCGCCCCCCTCATCACCACCCCCTTAAGTCAATCCTAGATCCATCACTGTAGAAGTTCTTGTTGACTTAATTGCTGTGGAGTCCTGCTATCCCATCTAATTTGATCCAAATTGTTTAAATTACTAAAAATGTGGATTACCCTAAAATTACTAGATTACAGACAAAATTTATAAAACTGGCAATTTATACCGTAGTCATTATAAGTTTGCGTCCAGGATGTGTTCCACATGGCACCACGACTGAACGTGTTCCAGCCGAGCTCAGATTGAAACTTATAGCGGCTGTAATGTAATAAGAGTTATAGTTACTCCCACAAATGCACTTGTGTAAGTACAGCTCTTGTGAATTATGGCGAGTATAAATATCTCGTAAAATCTCAACAGTGGCAGTAGTGAAACAAGACTAGTTTGTAACAAGACTTCACCTCATAACTCATTACTACCACTCATCACACTCATCCTTCACCACATATTTGCCTTAAAATACCCTCATGAGAGTGGTCGGTATCTCAAAGTGATATAGTGATTATGAAAATTTACTTTTACAAACTGCATGTCAAGATTTCCTTAGATTAAATCAGCAAGATTCTACTGTTCTAAATTAATGCCAGATAATGTAACCTATTCAGTGTAGGTTTAGACTTGTACAATATTATTCATTTAGCTGCCATAACATAGCATTTGGAGTCCTCCTATAAAATATTGTTTCAAAAATTATAGTAGACTACATTTAATACAATATTAGGTTACTGGTGTCAATTCAAATTTATTAAACAACTATAACTCCTATTTTAATTTACTGTCAATGTGTTTTCCTTTGAATAACAAAAATACTTTTCTGTATTGCGTATGGTGTTCTGTATTATTTAATATAGTTATGGTGTTAAATAAAATAAATAAATATTTTTTATTGTTGTAAGACTTGTACATCAAGCATTAACAAAGTCAGCATTTCCAGTCAGAGACATAGTCAGAAAAATAGTTCAAAATTGACATATTTTAAACAAACAATACAGATAGAAAATACAATGAGACAGAGCACAATAATAACTAATTCATTACATACTAAAATCAATATTTGACATATTTAGAAACTCATTTAAATTGTAAAGGATTTTTAACAGCAATTATAGAACTTAATTTTAAAAGTGTTTACATTATACTTACTAATTAACAATTAACTTGTTATAAACTTTTAATGATACAATAATGTAGCTATTTGCAGTTTTGGTTAATCTATAAAATTCAATAGAGGCCTCAGATTTTGTGTAGTGTTATATACATGAGATTTATGTTTGATTAGGTGAGGGTTTTTTAAAACCAATAAACCAATAAGTCATAGATGTAGATGTTAATTACAGTGGGAAATCCGACCAACTGTTGGTGAAGTTGGTCAGTTGTTAAGTTAAAACTAAAAGGTAAGAGGCAATCCTGATGTCAACCGCGAGGCCCGTAATACATTGTGTATTATGGGATTTACCATTTCAAACAATTGAGAGTATAGTTTAGGTCTTCTTAACTTGAGTCAGCGTTCGACTATAGGTGGAACAAGCGCTATTTCCTTTTGAGCGCTTGAATGTGCAGTATAGGAGGCGGTTGAAACCGTCTCTGATATCGAGACTACCATACATACACTAGCGCCTAGCAGAAAGAAGGCGAAACTACCACTCCCTCCCCTCCTCGGCAACTCAAGTGTGAGTTTGACCGCCCGACAAACAGCCGGTGGTTTAGTGGTTATAGTGTGGACAGATGGCCCCTGTCTGTCACAGTGTGGCCGAATCCCACCGAGATGCGCTCTGAGTGCAGTGCAATGCTAGTTATTGGATCATGCAGGGTTCGGGGGCCACAATGACCATGAGGATCACTGAAAGAAAATGGCTCATCAAATCCAGTGAGGGGAGAGTGGCACTTTTGAGCTTAGGGAGGCGCTAAATCCTGCAGCTTAGAGGTGTGGGTCAATGACTGGTAATGCACCGTACCAAGAGGGGTTTTGCTAAAAATTTTGCTTCTGGGGGACTGGGAAACCCATATGGGAGGCTTTTTACAAAAATTTAAATAAAATGAGACATAAAAGGGTTAAATTAAAGCAAATAAGGTTAAATATATATACAGAAAATGAGTATAATGTCCCCCACCTTAACTTTTGAAGGAATTTTTAACACCCTTTGAGTAATGTTTTATAGGATTCTGAAGTTTGTTTTGACATGCTAGATCATCCACCCACCAAAATCCAAGGGAGGCTTCCAAAATTTTTAAGTACAAACCTCCCTTGTGGCACCTTTAAACAAAGAATTTGACAACTCAATGACACAAAGAAACATTTTTTATCTCAACTTGTTTTTTTTGTGATACCAATTTAAAGATAACACAAAATCAAGTTTATGTAAACTAGCTGAAGTACCAGCCTGGGCTTTATTAACATTGTGTATATTTAAAAGAAATGCAAATTTAAAGTAAACAAAAAATAGTTTCCTATATATTCTTAGAAAAACCATTTAGTTTGCCTGTTAGTTCACTATCTTCTCCTTATAAGTGTTGGCTGCCTTGTGAAATTCATAGTTACTTGCTTCGTTACAGCCGTTTTAGAGCCCGCTTTGGTTTTTTGCAATTTATTTTGAGGATGTTATATGGACTTCAAATGTAGCTAAAGACACACTGCGTGATTAGTTTAACCCCCAAACAAAGTTTCTTTGCCATAGTTTCAGCGTCTTGCTATTAAATCCGATACAGTTCCAAAACCTAATATTGTGTTATACATTCCATTTGCCAACCATTTTTTATACATTGTTAGAATTAGAATGTAACCTATAAACTTTAGATCGACACCATTGGTAAAAAATCAACTAATACTCGCCACATTTACACAAACAAACCAGATTGGTGCTTTTTGATTGTTTGGCTATCTACCTTAGAATCATAGTTACGTTTTGACATTGCGCTGAAATATTCCATATTTATTATTTATGATGCTTATTATTACATAACAATATCAATAGTCAGTTTTGTGACTATAGAAAACTTCCAGAGCTCTTCATAGAAGACAACCAATTAGAGAGATAACAAGCCGCGGACTTCTTGGGAGTGAGATTAGACGATACTCTTGGTTGGGCGGAACAGGTTGAAGGTAGAAGCTAAGATAGCTAAAGGGCTGTTCGCACTGAGGATGGTAAGCAAATTCAAATCTGTCATCGCAATAGAATAGTTTATTTTAGTCTGGTAGAGTATCTCATACTCAGCAATAGTCTTATGGGTGACTATCATGGGTCACATAAATAAACTTTTCATTTGGCAAAAAAGTCTATAAGGGCAATGATTGGCCTTCACTCCCAGGCACATTGTCGGGATGCATTCAGATAGCTAAAAACGTTGACAGTCCCATCACTATTTATCTACGAGAGCATCCTTCACGCTAGGCAGATAGAGGACAGTAGAGGAAAGGGAAACCCACAATTAAAATACAAGACACAAAAATATATTCTCAGAATACCGCAGGCTTGCTACATACGAGAGAAACCCCAGTTTTTTAGGTAGGAAACTGATACAACTTACAAGTTTTGCCACCTCAAATTAAACTAATTGAAGACAATAAAAAGTTAAATGTTGCAATAAAAACCCTTTTGTTAGAACAGTGTTTTTACAGTATTGATGATTTTTGGTATTTTTAGGACCATAAGTCACCCAAAATAATTTTTTAGTAAAATGTTTTATCTTGCCTAAAACCTTTTTAACCCTTCCAATCCTTGTCCCTGGCTCAACAGGGCAAGCTGACGTGCCCAACGCCTTCAAGGACACTGGGCGAGAAGACTAAGTTCAAAATTGTAAGTAATTGTTAAGTGTGATTTGGGAATAGTATTTGCCATACAGTTGAATAAAACCTTTACAACATAAATTCAACTCTAGCCTATAAGCATTATATTTTAAAATGGTCATTTGGGACCTGTATCATGGGTTACAGGGGTGGTCATCACCCGGAAACTCTTACCCTCTTGGCTACGCACCTAGACCACGTTTCTGTCACGGCCCAATACGGCCGATCGAGTCTTGTATATTTTGGGGGACGGTTTCGGCCGCCATAACAGCGGATCACAAGCCATTGGGCACCTTAGCCCGGACACTTACCACACAGGCATCAGCCTCGTATTATCCAGGCTACGGCTATTTACACATAGTATAGTATTGGCCACACTATCTCTTTTGTCGCGTATCTCATGAGTCTCTTACTATGCCTAAATAAGAAATAAAACAGAACTAGAATATAAAATTCAAATAGCTTTGTCGCTAATCAGAGGGGCGGGTCCAGGACTAAACTACAGCAACGTAGAGCGAATGTGTTACTCAAGAGCAACAATCAGGGAACAAACTTAAGACAACCTAGCATTAAATTGATATTATAAGGGAGTTGGTGTATAACTTTTATGTCTTATAAACTGTTGGAGAAAACATAAATTTGTTTGTTTTCGGACTGCCGGCTGTTGGCTAAACTGAATATTGTACTATGCTATGGATGGGTAGAATTTAATAAATACTCTATGGATGGAGTTGAGTGGAGGTGGAGGAGAAGTTACTACGTTTTGGTGTGACGAGATGTCAGTAGAGTAAATAGATAATTTGTGTCTTATGATTAGCATTGATAATATTTTGAGACTTTTTCGATTTTATGTGTAATTATACTGATAAGTCCTGTAATATTTTGATTTTAAGATGGCTGCAACTTTTTTCGTTTGAGACAGGTAAGAAACGAGTAAAATAAATGTACAATAGTTGTAAAACGTCTAGACTAATAAACCCAACCTTGAACGATGTCCAAGTAAATGACACAGTCAATTAAGGAGTTCAAAGTACTTTATTTTATATTAACCCTGTATAAAATAGATTTAATTGGTGTTACATTATAATTTCACTAAGGAATGTAATGTTTTCAAATATTTTTATAGAATGCTGGAAGATGGGGTGTGTCACCAGCAAGACTGATATCAATGATCTCCATCCAAATGTTTTTGAGGTAAGAAAAGCTTTGGTCGAGCTTCCTAGCATTAAAAAACTGTATCTTAACAAGTCTAATTAAAAGTACAGAGACTATATCAAGTTACTTTAATTCATGGCAGAGTACATCTAAAAATCAAAGGTATAACTTTAATAATCAAAATTTAAAATAAGCCTAAACCTATCAAAGTCTTCAAAAAACTGTTCTACTATGTTAATTCTATTGCAATTCAACCGTATCCTTAAACAAACCAAAGTTACAGTTGTTGAGCTGAATTTACGGTATTATTCCAATATAGTGACTTGTCTTCTCATGAGCTATAACTGATTTAGCACAATGAGGAGAAGATACCTATACAAATAAAAAATTGTTTTGAGGCGCGGAACACATTTAAAATTGGCTTTAAAGTTGGGACTATTTTACGAGCGGAAGACACGTGGACCCGGTGCGTGAGGCACCGAGACTCTCTGTGACAATCTGTGTCACCCACTTCAAATTAACTTAAAGGTGGATAAGGTATTATCGTGAAGTTAGGTTAGTTTAGTTTTTATGTTGAAATAAAAGTGGCTTTAAAGTTGAATATTTAAGAAAACGTAGCGGATGTGTCTTGGCGACACCAAGACTCTGTGACAGGCGACAGTCTCTGTCATCCACTTCAAATTAACTTAAAAGGCTGAATAATGATAATATTATCTTGAGTTAAGTTTTGTTAGTTTATTTTTGTGTAAAAACATTGTTTTTAATAGTTTTTGCAACTTTCTCGAAACTAAAACATGGTTTCTGGCTTTTGGAAAGTTTCAACTTAGAAAAGTGCCTGTCAGAGAGTGTCTCTGTGTGCGGCGTGCGCCTCTGCTCCTAAAATAATCCCAACTTTAAAGCTCTATTTTCCCAGTTGCAGGACCTTGTTTTATTACAGTTACCTTGGTTGAGGGCCTGTAGATCCTACGGTGCAGGTTGTAGTCTATACACATGTTTCATGGCGCTTGTGCTGCATCATCAGTAGACACACTAAGTCCCTATTTACGCTCTGATATTAAAACTAAACACTATTAAAACTAAAATTAACTAGAACTATTTACATGGTCCACACTTGTGCACTTTCATGTTCACAGGCGTCGGTGGCCACCTGCTTGAGCGCATATTTAGCGAGATGGTGCGACTGACTGTCGATGAAATGAGGAGTCCACGGTGTGGCTGAAGGGCTGGCGTTAGTTGTTCTCTGGGAAACCGGACAGGTTGGTCGGTCACCGATTGCGGCGTTGACTGAGTTTGAATGGTTTTGGCAAATTTGAATAAAACTGAATTTTTAGCGTCTTCTTTTAGTTTAATAGAGAATCCCCATCATGAGTGTCGATGTATTTAAATATTTCATAACTTTCATGTGCTAGGGCTAGGTTTTATTGCTGATTGATTTTAGTACTTGGAGATATGCTGGAAATTCTATTTTATGGGTTGGGTTATTTTTCAAATGCATGGTGACTATAGATGATGGTTTTTGGTAGTGTGCTGTATTATGTTTCTTGAATCTAGTTTTGAAATCTCTGTTAGTATATCCAATATATGTTTGTTGCATTCAGGATTTTGATTCGAGCATGTAATTTTTAGACCTTTTGGGTTTTCTCTGGTATGGTTTAAAAGTTACTGTACGTCGGTATGGTTTCTCTTTTAACTTTGTAAGCAGGAAATATCCAGCGTTTTGGAATATTTTACAAATTTTTTCTGTGTTTTTGTCTACATAGTTTATGGGGATGTGTATCATTTCTTTAATGGGTGTGAGTTTGAGGAAGGGACGGGAGGGCTTTTAATCTGTTTGAAAATTGCTTAGATTGTTTACTAATGCAAGGTTGTAGCCGTTGCTTACAGCTATTTGCTGTAAAATGTCTTTTTCTTTTATATTCTTCTGGGTTTAGGTTGTAATTTACTAGTCTGTATACTAAAGATCGGAAGGTGGCAATTTTATAATTAAAAGGGTGGTTTGAATTGGCAGGTATGACCAGATCAGTTTGTGTGGATTTTCTGTAGATTGATATTGATATGGTGTTTTTGAAGGTGATTTTGATCTGTTTATGTCCAGAAAGTTTTTTTTTAATCCTTTTCTGTCTCCATTTAAATTTTATCTTTGGGTGTACATTGTTTAAATGGTTCAGGTTAGTTGGGCTTGTCTTTCATTACATCGCATAACCATAAATGTGTCATCGACATAACGAGCATAAATTTAATTTTGTGAAAATGCGGTTTTATCGTTCATTATGAACTTTTCTTCAAAATGCCGCATGTATATTTGCTAATGTGGCAGAAAGGGGTCCTCCCATTGGTAATCCTTCAGGATCATAATAATTTTGTTGTTGTAGGAAAAGTAGTTTTGTTCTGTTGTTGTTGCTGACAGTTCTGATTATATCTTGTATTTCTTCTTCTGTGAATTTTTTGGCATTGGGATAATTTAGTTTTGTCTTGAGGACAGATAAGACTTCTTCTCTAGGGATATTGGCGTGCATATTATCTACGATAAAATGATAACATTAGGTCTCTTTGTTCAATTGTTGTCTGGTTTAGTTTGTGTAGGAAATGTATTGCAGGCATATTTAGTATTGTTTTCCAAATTGGTTTTAATAGCTTGTTTATGTGGTTAGCAATTTTGTATGAGGACCCTTGCAACAAACAATATATTGGATATACTATGAGATTTCAAAACTAGATTCAAGGAACATAATACAGCACTACCAAAACCATCATCTATAGTCGCCATGCATTTGAAAATAAACCCAACCCATAAAATAGAATTTCCAGCATCTCTCCATATAGCAATCATACTTGACAACATACATATAAGCAATAAAAACCTAGCCCTAACACATGAAAGTTATGAAATATTTAAATACATCGACACTCATGGTGGGGATTCTCTATTAAACTAAAAAGAAGGCGTTAAAATTCAGTTTTATTCAAATTTGCCAGAACCATTCAAACTCAGTCAATGCCCACGCAGTCGAGACCGACCAACCTGTCCTTGGGTTTCCCAGGGAACAACGGCGCCAGCCCTTCAGCCACCCGCCCTGACCTCATTTCATCGACAGTCAGTCACCCTCTCGCCCACAAATATATGCTTCAGCGGCAGGCCTCCGGCGTACGCCCGTGAACCGTGAGTGCACAAGTGCCGTGGACCATGTAAAGAGTTCTAATTAAGTTTCTTAGTTTTAATAGTGTTTAGTTTTAATATCAGTGTAAATATTGACTTAGTGTGTCTACTGATGATGCAGCACAAGCTGCTGCGTTTATAGACTACAACCTGCACTTATTAGGATCTACAGGCCTCAACCAAGGTAACTGTAACTTTAAAGCAATTTAACTACTTTCAGTTTATACACATTTTGGTTTGCTCAGTCATCTCCTCATTGTGCTAAATCAGTTTATGCTAGTTAGAAGTCACTTCATATAGAAATTTCCTTGCAATTTACTGCAGTCTATCCCAATAGGTTATAAGTCAAGTCACCGAGTTGACCTGTTGGTTGGGAGCATCATATCATATCTGTGACCATACCTTGGGTAGTATTACTTGTAGAACTAACACTCGCAGGTATTCTGATCTATCACACTTCACTTTCTTATAAATTAATTACAAAGTACAATTAAAGAATGTTTACTTTGATTAGAACACAGAACACAGAAGGGGCGCAATCTAGAACTTTGGTTTAGGGCGTAAATAGTGGCTAATCCGGGCCTGCTTACCTGTCCGTCAATATTTACATTATATGAATTACTGATTGTGAATACTACTGATGTTGAATAGGCACCTTCATTGCAAATGTGTTGTTATAAATGAAAATATTGAATTGTCTAAAATGACAGTGATTGGTGTTTTCTTATACAACTGGCCATTATTATCACTTATTTATTTACGGTTAACACCAATTTACATGCAATTTATTTAAATCACTGGGCGTCACACTGCTACCCTTTAGAGTTTCAGCTAAAAAAATCCAGAACAGCAAGTGCTGATTGGTTGAATATTTAACTCACAGCTAATAACTGAATTCATTTGTGAATCTGCATTGATTTAGTTGATAGTTAGATTGATTTAGTTTGCAAGATCACCATTGGTACGTGGGAATCAAGTCAGTTCGTCGTTGGGATGGATTTTGACCAGTATTACTGCTTAGGTTACCATTTAAATCACAGTATGCTTGTTTTTCATAGGTTGTAAATGTGGATGGAATGTGTAACCCAAAGAAGCCTGGACAGATGGAAGTTTGTGACACAGATCTAGTGTGGTACGAAAGAGGCAAGCCTCCAGTTATATGGCCGCTTAAACATCTTCGTCGTTACGGTCACGACGGTGATCTGTTCAGCTTTGAATGTGGCCGCAGATGTCCCAGTGGTCCTGGCATTTACGCCTTCAAATCCAACCGTGCTTCTCAGCTGTTCAAACTAGTCCAAGACCAGGTAAACTTGCAGGTCTGTCACATCACTTTATCCTTGATTACTTATAACACAAGTTTTCATTAAACACATTTAGCATATAGTTAAGGTCTCATGAGTTGTTTTGGTCTTTTAAATTTAAATTTGTTTTGCTTGTAAGCATTACGGAATCAGGCCCAACTACAAGTTTTACAAAAAGGTAAAATAGTAGTCTTATATTTTGCTTTTCATTGAATGCCACTTTGGTAGTAAAAGATATAGGTTAAAAAGTATACAGTGTGCACAAACTTGAGGAATTTGTCTTAAAAAATCATCATTTATGCAGGTCGCTCGGCCTTGCTAAGCCCACATCAATCATGTATTTTCTGTTCTACTATACAAAATGTTTTTTACAAATTTAAAGAGACAGTAATTTGTGGCTCATTACTGTAGGCACATCAAATCTAAGATCAAAAAGAATCGCAACACCCAGCAGTGTCAGTAAAGAGAAAGGTTCTTGTAAACTCAGCCTAGCCAACGATGGTTGACCATTTCTACCTTCACAATTTTACATCTCCAATATTCAACTTAATTATTTAGTTAACTTACTAATAGGTTGATTTAGAATAGATAGTTGAAATTGTCAATCAAGTTAACATTAAAGGTTCCAGGAAAAATTTGAGTTTTACAGGACAACTCTTCAAATTCCAGGTTTTCCAGGATGTATAAACTTTGTATTGCGTTTATGCTTTTTACTCCACCTGACATGTTACCACACAGCACGAATCATTAAGAAGGCTAGTCTAATATTTTCACCAACTGATTGCAAATTTGAATTTGACACCAGGTTTGCTTGTATCTATATTAACAATCAAGTTAATCAAGTGGATCAAGTGTATTGTGCAAATGCTCATTTCCAATGCAATTTTATTTAAGTATTATGAATGTATTATGAATGCCCTAGCGTTGTTGTTCCGCTTTGATGCCATATTCTTTTATTTAAAACCCTTTCTTAAAAAATGTTAGGTCAGAAAAACCTAAAATAAGTTCACTTCAAATTCTGAATCATATAAGTAGAATTACCAGATTTAAAACTCAAATATATAGTCTGAAAACGTTGCAAGCTGTGGAGACTCAACAAAAGTCTCAAAAACACTTAAATTTTATTTCAATTTATAGAAAATATTTCCTGGAGCATTATAGATATGATATTTGCTCCCCTTAATGTTCATGTGTTTAGATCAATGTTTTATTATGCATGACATTGACAAATACTTCAGTTTACAAGTAACCTGGTAAAGGTTGTGAAAGTACTTGCCTTATAGAAATTCGCTAATTTAGAGATTAACTGTCTTTTATGTTCCAGACGCGCAACAACGTTGCTGAGGACGCGCTGCCAAACTCGATGGAGTTCAGTTCGCGCCAGCAGGCTGCGGAGAGCAACTACCTGGAACCGGCTCCGGTGCTGTTACGACAGAACGGATCTGTGAACCGGTTCTCGGGGCGCAATGGACGATTGAACAGTGTGGCCAGTAGCAGCGGCCCGCTCAGTCCTCTTACCACTTCACCCTCCCCTCCACCACCCCCACCCATGCCACCACCGCCTCCACAACCAGGGGCAGGGGCGGACGCTGAGCTGCTTCCTCACGCATACAGGTGAGTACTTTGGTGCAATGTATGTGCGGACTGTCCCTTGGCAGTACAATGGTAATTGTGTGACATTGTTAATAAACCTGCAGGACGATCGATACCAATTCTGGTTACAGAGTTATAGTCACTCCAGCCAGTACAACAATCGGTAATTTAGCGGCAAGTTATAGACAACTACTCTTGACAAACCTCTTGATGGAAAAAGCTGTCATTCTCAGTACCTATATCAAATGTATTCCCAGTCAGAAACTGTCTGGTCAGTACTTGCTCAGATTACTTTTTACAGAAGTACAGCAAAAAAAAGAATTGATTCACACAACTGTTAGGCAGATTTGAAAATGTGAATTCGAATGTTGAACATGCTTTGTTCCTCGTTAAAGGAGGTTGGCTCTGATATAAATGTAAAAGGAGGTGGTAACAGGGTAGGCTGTGATTTTGGGAAAGGCTTACACCTTAATCTTGGGCTCGTAGTGTCCAGAGTGGTTGTCAACATGGTCAGATTTTGCTGGTTAATAAACGCAATCTAGATATTTACTAAAGGTACTTTTTAACCAAACACAACAATGATTTGACACAAAATGCTACCTTTAAGAGTTGTCATTAGGATCTAAAAAGAGGTCATAAAGGGGACTTTTGGTGTAATTTTAATCTTTTACTGGAAATTCACTAGAATCCACATTAACCCTAGATGGACCGGAAAGGTCATACTGTGTCCAAGCTTTTCTATTGTCTAAAATTTTCTGCAACCAACTATTATTTTCCGTAACATTAAACAAAACTTTTTTGTGTTAGATATTAGTTGTTTTTTATGTTCTACTAACCCTTAGCCCTCAAGTTATGTAAATACTTAATAATGGTACAAAAAATAGTAAAGTGGTCAATTTTTATCCTCCCTTGGTCCTACTTGTAAAAACATAAGTTTCAGTCTTGTAAACATACTAAATTAAAAAACAAGTATTTCTGTGGTAATACATAGTTTTTACTTTTACTTTTTTATAATATTCATTATGACTTACTTACTATTTTCCTTTTACAGTTGGTAGTTGACATTCTAAATGGACCAAGGAGGATCATTTTGTGTCCACACTTTTCTAAAATTTTCCACAACCAACTAGCATTTTCCACAAAATAATACATGTTAACGGTTAAATGTTCTACTAACTAATTAACATGAACTCATAAATAAACCTCATTTTAAATGTGTTACATTTTTTGACCCTCCCTTGGTCCACCATGTCACACCAAATACCTTGGTCCATTTAGGGTTAACGCATGTGGCAATGTGTTTTCTATGTTTTTTTTATTAAAAACTATTGAAAAAGTCTGTTTTTGTCACTGAACAAACACGTTTAAAACTTAACTCTTGGGCTTTCGTGGTTTAAAACTGATAACATATCGCTTTATGCTATGTTACAGCAACACCGCCTCACTGACGAGTGAGCCTTCAGCGGCAGCAATGTATGCGAACATAGACCTCACTCCAACGTCCGTGGAGAGTGAACCTCTGGCCACCGCTCACGTGGCGGACTGTGACCGACTCGAGGACCAGGAGCTGCTGGAGGAACCTCCCACCACACCTGTCTACATGAATATAGCCTTACCCCCTCCCTTCGTGCTCTCCGACCCCCCACCCAGGCCTGTGTATGTGGTGCGTACAAGTGTTTGTCTGCTTTAGCTGCAATCACACATGATCTTAGCTACTAAAAATTGATAATAGATATTTTATTGAACAATTTGATAATCTGATAAAGAAAAAGAAAAATTTAACCTATAATTGGTTTGAAAATTTCAGCTAGTGTTTGTTTTCAGCAAAACACTAATTTAGATAAGTGATAACCCAGGGACAAGAGAGGTTTAAATAAATGACACTACTTTATTGGATAATTGGAGTTCTCAGCTAAAAAAAACTTTATTAATACTTTGTAGCCTAGCCCAACTTTTTTTTAAATGACAGTTTTCTGTCTGTTTTTTTATTTTACTTATGCCGTGACTCTCTCACGCCCTATATTGCAATCTCTTATCAAAAATGTAATAAACCCAAAAACAAGAAAAACGTGTCCTCCCCCTCTATTCAAAGCAAAAATTAGCAAAACAGGTGTTTGAGCAATCCATATTGAACTCCCTTACGCTGTCAACTTCCATCCGTGCCGGTCACCGTTTATTTAAGGTGGGCCCTCCCCATCACTAAGCCACACGTAAGTAAGCTTAAAATGGATCGCTATTGCTGCAGGATTTGAACCTGCAACAACCGCGTGACCTAAATTGCCAGCTCGTCAGCTGACGCCTTAGACCACGGGGTCTCTTAGGCCTAGTAGAAGCTGTCGTCCAGTAAACTGGTCAAACTTGCGCGGAACACTAGCGCTCTAGTAGCAATCATGGTAACTACTTGAATAGATGGCCCGAGCAGGACTCTGGCTTCGGCTAAATAGTGTTAATCAATGTATTTTGATTTTGAACTAGCAGAATTTCATGTTTTTAATTAATTTACTTTGACTGAAAGTAGGTTATTTTTTGGAAAACAAGTTAAATGTTAAGATAATACGGTTTGTAGGCTACTAATTCATAACATGTTCCAGGAGGATCCAGACGACTTGGAAGAGCGGCACAGTTACGCAAACTTGGACGTGGGAGAGATCGAGATGCTGAAGAGCAAAGATCGTTACTCGGCCAAGTTCCAGTTCCTCTCCTTGCCCTCGACACCTCCACCTCAACCTCAACAGATCAACTACATCCAGCTGGACCTCGACCAGTCGACCTCCTTGCTGCCCAACCAGCCTACGTCACCGGTCGGTCATCCACTATTTTGTATTAGACTATTTTCATCTCAAAACTAAAATAAGCAAATCCTGAATTTTACAGGATGTTTTAGAATACTTATTTGTGTATTTAATTGATTAATCTTGCAGATTTTTTGGGAGAGTACACTTTTATTTTCCTCCTTAAGAGTCACAGTTACTCCCGCCAATAATCCACCGCCCCGAATTTCAATCTAACCTAACAACAATTACAAAATACTAATGCTGCTCCCTACTTAATGGTCATGTGCCGAAAAACATGGTCATGCAGATACCAATTAAAGATAATAAAGGCCAATAACAGTTGTGCACTCCTTATTAACGATTGCGCTAAAAGGTAAATTGTAAGGGCAAAAGGTAAATTGACTCTTGTAAGGTCATCAATGGATTTCCCAACTCGACCAGTTATTGTGGTAATATTTTGTTTTGTTGCTTTTTATATCTTATCCTGCCCTGTCCTAAAAAATATCAAGTACAGTACTTCAAATTACTTGTCTAGTCCCAAAACCAAAAACTTCATCTGGTCCACCTTCAGTAATTGTAGTATTGTCGCCAACTGTGTAAATAAGTTTGCTAAGTATGTAGTGATCATGAAATAAATTTAAAACTTTTAACCAATAAATCCATAGAACCATTTTAAGGTTCGGAATCTATAGCAGTAGTTAATGTAGTTTGGTTATTGAACTACAGGATAGAAGAAAGAACAGTCAGTTACAAATAAGAGTGGGCGATATTGGACTTTTCCTTTCAAGGAAAAACACTATTTTTAGCTTGATTTTGGGAAATTTTTGGATGGTATTAAAAGTTAATTTTTGTCATTACAGTAGACCCTCGATAGAACGGACTAATGTGGGGATGAGGGTAGACCGTATTTTGAAAAATCCGGACGATCGGGGATACCGATAAGCATATCCTGGTGCATTGATAAAAAAATAGACTCAAGATGACATAATTTGAGGTCCAGATTGGTTACTGGCTGAGCCACACTTAAAACCACTCAATCTAGTAGGCAGTACTCACACTGAAGGTCTTACAAAATAAAAACACATAACGTTCAACAATGTATTTATTTTGTTCAAAATACTGTATTTTAGTGCACTATATTGTCATTAAATATTGTTTAAATTACTAGCGTTTAACATTGATGTTAAAAAAAACTGTATGTAACAAAAATATGTTTTGTTTATTTAAATTTTTTACTGGTAGTCCGATTCATCGAATCGATTCAGCGGCGTCTGTATTAATTAAAAAGAAAAGTTGAACAATTAAAGAGGTTTCTTTTAAAGTGTAAAAAATAAGTATATTCATCCCACAAATCCCAAACTTGTGTCCCACTTGTAAATTAAAAAAAATTGTACATGATTGTCCTTTAATTTGATATTATTATTTATAACATTACCATGTAGTAAAACTTTGTAATCACTTCAGGGAATTTTTAAGATTAAAATATTAAAAGGGGTTGAAATAATAAATCATTTAATGCTAAAAAAAGAAAATTTAAACATAATTTTAAAATTATTATTTGAATTTGTTTTGCAATAAGAATTTACTAAGAATTTTTATAAAGAATGTGCCTATAAAACTAATTAGCAATCAAGAGTATAGTAACAGATTGTTTAGAAATTTCTTCAAATAAACAGATCTGCCAAAAATTCTTTTAAAATTTTCTGTTTGGCCATAAATCTCTCCCTTCCCAGAAAATTCCCAAAAATCTCTTTTGCCAAGAAAAATCACTCCCCATCATAAAAATCCCATTTTAGAGAATTCCCGCCAGATTTTTGTGATTTTAATTTTTTAGAAATTTTCGATTCTTAGGTTTTGTTGACCCTTAGTTACAAAGTTAAACTTGTATTTAAATTAATTCTGACCAAACCGTTGCAGGCGACGCCGACAGAATCTCCCGACAAGCCAGCAGAGGGTATGCGCCGATAGACTTCAACCGGACTGTAGCTCTGTGCGCGGTGAGCTGTGAACGGTCCATGCAGGAGCTGGGAGAGGACGAGGGCTGCAGGAGACACGCGACGACTCATTCATCGCAGAGGATCACAGGAGGAACTTGACCAGTGTGGAAGTGAGACGGACTAGACACAACTCTACCATAAGTGAACTCATGGCCCCCATCACAAGTAGACTGAGCACTTCCTTCAGTGAATGATGTTTAAGTTTAATAGGTAAGAAGATTTAATTGTAGATCCGGCAAACTGAATCTTGCGGCAAAACGATTGACTTAGTGGGAATGTGGCAGATTCCCGTGAGGTTAGTTGAAAGAGGGAAACAATAATTGTTGATGGAAACTCCCTGTCAAGTACACTTAAAATAAAAACTGTTAGTTTCATTTGTTTTAAATCCTCAGAAGACCAATATTTTGAGGTTTCACTGATATTAAAAAATAATTAGGTGTGGAAAAATATCTTAAAACAAATCTGATTGCTACTTAAAAGGTAAAAAAGGTAAAGTTTGTCTTGTTTACAGGCTAAGTTAGGACTACAAAGTCCTCTACCACTCAACCTCGATTACCTAGCGTCACCGAAGTCACATTACAAATTGTCTTGATCGAACCCGCCACCGGAATGAGTCGAGTCGCTGCTATACCAATAATAATACCAATGGATCCGCTACTTAAGAGTGGTGGTATATGGAGGTTAAAAGAGTAAGTTTTGTTCTTGATTGAGTCAGTGATTTTGCTCAAGAAATGAAAAAGTCTAATTTACGTGGCGAATTGGACTTTATAGTCCTCTCTACCACTTAAACATGTCTGTTTATTTTATGGGTAAGATTTTTCATGGCGTTTTTTCCATTTACTGAAGGGGAAATGAATAGTTCTAGGCTTCATTGTTAATAGTTGATTGTTAATACATTTGAAACTTAAAATAAAATAGAGTTTATAGAATTACAAAAGAGTTAATACATACTCTCGAGTAAAACACAACCTTTACTCAACCTGAAAAATTACTGGCAAATACTGTGCCGTCCTTTATAGGGTCACACTTGATCTTGGCTGAACCCTCTGATCAGTTAATAAAAATTATGTGTTTATCTTTTTCTTAACTTTTTTCTAGTACAGAAAAAGCAAAAAGGTTTATTGAGTTAGCGTTTCACCTTAGGTCAGTTTATGTTGCCTTTGTTGTTGTTAAGAAGATTAGCATTGTTAAATAATATTTTTCTTTGTGTGAAATTTGTTGATGTTAATGGGAGGGTTTTGGAGATTTAACTATTATTTTAGAAATTGTCCACCGTATGCTGAAGAGCAAGAAGTCCACGACGTTTCGGGATATTTGATTTGATCTCGTCTTCAGGGGAAAAGTAACCTAAAACATGAAAGAGAAATTAGAAAATGAGCCAATCTAAAGTAATCAGTGAATGTTGACCTGTAACGCACAAACATACAACAAGTGTCCACAGAATAGTGGGTAACGTCAGCGTACGTTTAAGCAGTTAGTTTGTGTAAACGTCAGACACACACTATTTATCACTAAATATTGCTAGAGTTTTTTTATTCAGTTGGCTTGGCCACATGGACTACCAGCCATGGAAAAGCTTAGCTGGTTAAACTCAGCCTTTAAGCTTTTTGTGCTAGCCAGTGGAGTGGGAAGAATATGGAACGAGGTAAGGAAGGGAATGGTTCTGCTAGCATCATGCTTGGGCGACTGATTTGGCCTTTGACCAGGATAAGGGGTTCGATTTTTATCATAATCCACCTGAATGAGTCGTCTCCAAACTGTTTCACAGAGGTCTTCTAAATCCAAACTAGAGGTATTCAAGAATGTTCACTCTTTCTGCCGATTGACTCTCAAGTGTGAATGTACTTTAGGGCATCTCCAGTTAGTCGCTCTCTTGAACCATAGAAAAGAAATGTCGTACTGAGTAGCCTAAAACCTACCCAGCTTTAGACACAATCTCTCTCTGCTGTGCCCCAGTATCAGGTTATCTGCACAGGTAAATATACCAGTCAGATTCCGACCAGAAGTGTTTCCTAGAGTCTTAGGCAACTGGAGATAAATTAAACCTTTGCTCAATTTCGCTTTGATTCGTTTGCTGGATCTGAATATTGCTTTCTCTGTGCCGCTTCGTGTACCGATGTATGTTAGCGTTCAAGCTTTGCTCATTTCTCCTGTTTTGTGCCAACCGTAGCTTTTTCATACCGGAAACGATGAGTGTTTTGTGTGACATATTTAAATATGTAGCCGTAAAAACATAGGCTTAGGTTGTAAAATAAGCTAGAAACTTTTATACTGGATGTTTACGTTTTGTTCTACTTAGCTGTGCTCAACAATTTTTTTGTACGTTGAAAATGGCTAAGTTTGCAAAATTGCTACCCAATTGTACAAGCCTAAGGTCAAGGATTTGGCGCAAAAGTGCTTGTTCAGAAGATCAACACCAATTAAGTCTTGCTACTACTAAATCAAAATAAGTATTTTTAACTAAAATAATTGGTACAATTCAAGTATTTGTACAAAACAAAGGGTGTCAAAAATGTTTTCTAAGTTGTACAGATTTTTTGTATGAAAAGTTGTGTGTTTTTTTTTTAAATTATCATGTGAAGGTTAAGTTACTAATTAACATCATACCTTAATAATCATGAGTTTGGTTAACTTTATAGAGTTAATGAGTTCAGTTGATTTCATTCCTTAAGAAGAAAGACCGGTGCTAAGACTAAGCTTTTTAGACCATTTTATTGTATCAAAAGATTGATAGAAAGCAAACATTTTTGTTGATATTATTTAGTTTTAATATATGCACAAATATGTCATTAACAAAACAATGGAAATCAGAAATTTGTCCAGGATAATTTGGTACAACTTTCCCCTCACATGTTCTGTTTGGATCTCTTAGCTCATTGTCTTTAATCTTGAAGGTTCTAATTAATATTTAAGTTACCAGTCTGTTAGGCCTAAGAACAATATTTTTAAACAAAATTTTCAAATCTATACATTTGAAACTTGGTGTAAAGACAAATAAAATTTGGGTGAAGTAGTTCGACATATCTTGTCCACCTATCTTAAATGGTACTAGGGTACATAAACCTTACACAAATTTCACAATGAACATTTATTTTTTTAAAGTAGTAAATTTTAAAAATGTTCCTCACAGTTTAACAGTTAACAATAATTATTGTTGTTATTTCTTTGTCTGTTCGCCCAAATGTACCACAATATTCAAAGTGGTAGTCAAAACATCACAATGTTATATACAAATTGTTATTTGTTATTTATTCCAAAGATTATCTTTATGAGATCTCAGATGTTAAGTTAGTAGAATAAGTAGTTGATTTTGTTGTATAGACTATGTTTTGTATGTTTCTAAGAATTTAATATATTATATGTAAAAAGCACAGTGTGGGCTGTTTCAATTAGGGGTGGATGTAATTTTATTTTTCCTTTCGAGTGCTTATAACTTTTTCCCTTTAAGCTTATTTCAATCATTACAAATTATAAAGGAAAGGTCAAAAATTGAAAAGGCTTTTTACAGTAAAAAAATTATATTTATTTACCTTACAAATCCTAATCTAGTGTTCCATTTGTGAGTTTCATTTTTATTTGCTTTGTAATTAAGGGAATTTTTAATATGAGTTCACCTAGAAAACAGATTATTGACCAGAGTAAAGTTCATAAAATGAGACTGTTTAGAAATCCTCCCAAACTATAAGATCTGCCAAAATTCCCTCTAAACTTCCATTTTTCCCGCCAAAACATAAAAAATCCCACCCCTAAAATATTTCCTAAAAACCCTACCGCATCAACAATTTCCCAAAAATCCCTCCCGTTTTGAAAAATTCCCAAAAATCCCTCCCCCAAAAAATTCTGTTTTAGGGATTTCCCGCCCGATTTTTGGGATTTTTTTGTTGGGAATTTCCCAATTTTTGGGTCTTGTCCACCCCTAGTTTCAATGAATGGTGATGAATAGTTTTAAGTAACAGAAATGCATAAAAACATGTCCAATGTGAATAGTGCTATGTGAATAGCGATTAGCTGTACTGTTGTAAGTATAGTAGTGAATGAACTTTGTTTAAATAATAAGTCAGCTCTACTTTACTGGACAAGGCTTTGTTTAAAAACAAAACTTTATGAGGTTTCTTATTCTGTATTGTAAGGTGTAAACTAAATTCTAAATTAGAATCCTAAAGGTCTTGCAAAACATTTAAATGTTATAAATCATGAAAATGTTGTAACTGCTTATAAAATACCAGCTCGCTCAATTTTGGTAGCTATTATATTGTTTAATTTTAAACATTAGGAAAAGATTTGTTTAAATATCTAATTTATATTCAATAATTATACTTATTTTTACTTATATGAAGTTAAAAACCCCTTTAAAAAAAATTGTTACTAATAATTAGTTATTTTGTTGACATCCTTTTATAAATTCAATCAATGGTATCATACCAAAGCAGGAGTGCTAAATATTTTGGTATTCAAAAGAATTTTAAATTACATCCTGCTTTCAATAGTTAATTGAATTATAGTAATATATTGTTAAAGATTTTCATGCTCTCTGTAAAAGATTTTATTTTCTACACCAGAAAGAAAGTTGGTCTCAGTGGTGTAGACAGGAGTTTTCTAAGAAGGCTCGTCAACTGTCAGTTTTGGGACTCTTTTGAGCATCATGAGTGGGTTCCCTTAAAAAAAGTTTAAAACCCTCAAAATTGTGTTTTGATGTTTTTTCTAAAAGTGTTTTCCTTAAGTCAAAATTTTCTGGTTGACCAAAACTTTTGATCACTGAACTCCTGTTAGTTGAAAGTTTAAAACAACTTAAAGATATGTAACTTTGGTTAAAGTTTGAAAGTTTTATGAGGATGACTACGAATATAGTAATAATCACCAAAGATCGCTGGACTTTTGAGTCAAACCTTTTGGGCTATTATTTTCTGTTTGGTTAAATAGGGAATACAATCAGGAACCAGTGTTTCCTCAAAGGATTAAACAATTTAAAGGTAAATAGCAATACATTTTTTGACGCAACATGTATTTATCTTACACCAGATTTAACTTAATTAACTTAATCTATAAGAATCCTGATTATTCAAGATCAGTTATAAGTTACAAAATGACACAAAAATAACCTTTAAAAACAGTTGAACTTTAGAGCCGTAAAGTTGGTATATTTTGACTTGTATATCTTCATCATAACATTCACTTTTTTGGGTTTTGGTCTGAATACAATTTTGGAGATCTTTAGTCAGGTTTGTGGGCAGAGAAAGGAACCTTTTCCAGAAAGCTCCTTGAATTGGGAAATATTATTTGTCAAGTTACATCAACCTCTCTTCCCGGCAAAGATAATTTCTAGTGACGCTCACAATTATTCTACATCACATTAAGCAGTCGATAATGCTGATAAATGTTTCCTTTTGTTAGCCAAACTCAAATCAACCTGATAATACACCATTGAATAGTCTTAGTGTATTTTATCCTAAGTGATTGTCAAACCTACGCTCTTGATTGATAGGTCCCAAGTAGTTGATTAAGGTAAGCCTTTCAAACAGCTCCTAACCATTTGTGTGATGTGTGATGTTCGATCATACAGATGATTGTAAACTCTAATAGAGTCATGACCATATATTTTGCTCAAACCATACATGAAAAAGTCAAAAAGTTATTTTAATTTCAAAATAGGCCTAAATTTGGTCAGAAATACTCAAGTACTGTATCTTAAGACGTGTGGTATTATCGTTTGACAAGTTTGTTACCAAGTAAATTGTAGGACAGAGTTTATTTAGAGTTTTATGATTAAATATTAAGTTTTAGACAAATAGTACCAAAGTTAAGTTATATAAGTAATATTTTAAGTTATTTTTTATAAATGATTGAAGACTAGTAGTTTTTGCTCTCTAGAAAGTCAAACCCTAGGGTTTATAAATGTAACGTTATTGTAATCTGCAAATTATATTGGTTTTAGAATTTATTTTTATTATCGCTTGTAAATACTTTAAATTTGTTGTTGTTATGTGAATAGGCTTTAGTCTATGATATATTTTGTATACTGTTAGAATTATATGATGAAATTGTAAAATTTGATACATGAACACTGTACACACATTAATATAGACCAATATTCTATAATAATATTAGACTGCAGTAAAACTATTCAGATAACTTTGGGTACATGTTTTGTTTTAAGATATTCGACTAAATATCTGTTTTCTGTTTGTTCACAATTTATGTTTTCAACAAAGTAATTGAAAATCTAATGTCAAAAATAATTAAGTAAAAGCAGTTGAAACAGTTGATGTTTTGTTTTTTATTCATGAACACCAACACATTTCAGAACAGTAGACTCTGGACAGGGTTTCTATCAGCCTTGAACATCGAGAATTTTACTTGAATTTGATACTATTCGGAAAAGTCATTTAGTTCCTTAAGTTCTACCGGCTATTGAAAATTTAATTGGTGACAAGAGTAACTATGACTCCTGTAAGGTAGGGATTCAAGTGTTCAGGACCTATGGAGCATTTTGTTTTTTTCGTCATTTTCTTGAGACCACATGCCTAAAATTTTTTAATATAATAATATGCTACAATGACTTTGTCGAACAACTATTTTAGAATAAACCATAACTAAAACAAAAAATTCTGAGTTTGAACTTGTCACATTTTTTATAAATGGGAAAATGGACTCTCTTAAAGTCACTGGAGCTAATTGACTTTACTTCATTAAAATTCAATTTAAACTGGAGTCAGCTGTCACAAGAAAATGCTTGATTTTACATTGTTCTTACGGAACACCACCAAAGGTCACAACCTGTACTGCACATTCTTTACCTTTTAAGCGTTATTGACGGGGATCCGTGCAGGCCTATTTATAAAGGGGACGTGAATTTAAAGTTATAAAAGCCCATGAAAATGCAGCTAACTGTAATTTTTCGCATATATGCCATTTTTTGTAGGTGGGCCACTTGTTTATTTTGGACAACTGGTTATTCTAATAGGTAAATTTTATTTTTACTCTGTTTGGTAAATAGCAAAGCTTCTGGGGTCATGCCACGGGTAAAACTCAGTGGACAATAGTTCCATATGAGTTGGTCCTCTATAGCTTATACTCGATGAGAGCAATCAAGATTGAAGAGATGGCCAAGGGCCCAAATGGTAGTTGAGATATGGCCAACGAGTTGATTGGGTACTAAAATGACAAGTAACTAACAATTACAGCCAACCGTTTTCTTATTGCAATTAAAGTACTCTTTTCACAGCTCAAAATTTAATATAAGAAATAACTTTAATTAGTTTTTAATTACACTCCTGGACAAAAATAATGCATTACTGGTAAAATGTCAAAAGTTGTTAAAAACAGATTAATACCATCAATTTTGACATAGTATAACAATTTAAAAAATTACTCATTTAAAAAAATTTTATTTAATTTTAAAGCAATCTAATTTTTTCTTTAAAATTAAATGAAACTTCTAAAAAGTCATTATTTTAATCTATTGAAGTTTTATCAGAACTTAACGAAGAAAATAGTACAATTATGTTGCATATTTCTTGGTTGCTGATTAGTTGAATATTTACTTGCATTTAGCCCAAAAATTTCCAATTTTGAAGTAAGAGACGGGTGATTAAAATTATGAGAACTAAGCAATGGGTTAATTTTTTCCGAGAGTGTATATAGAGAGAATTATGAACTTTATAGTTTAAGCTAAAAGTTGGCTTTTTGACATGTAGTTGTAAAGATCTAAAGTGTTGTATAAAATCTATTTATACAAGAATGAGACCAAATTACTGCTAAGAGTAATTTACAAAATTAAAATTAAGATATTCAACCGTTAAAAGCTTTTAATGTGGCGAATTGTCCTTGAATCTGTATTTATTTCAAGTAGATCCTTTGAGTACAAGCTAATACCTAAATTTTGACGTGTGCCCATGTACATCGTATTTATTGGCAGTAAAAGTTTTGACTTTGAGTAAAACTGAACAAGATCGCTTTGAATTATAAAATACAAAACTATTGAAAATTAATTATTTATTAAAAAAAGCAAGCAAACTTAATTGAACAAATTATACAATTAAAGTTCGAGTTTCGTTTCCATAGTAAGTTTATTATACTGTTAATATTTCGCTGCTGAAAAGAATATAAGAAGACACTGACTGCGCTGAGAGTTGTGATGAATCCGACGAGGCTATAACTTCGTGAGCACTAAGCAACCAAGATGACAAGGTCTGTAAATAAATTACAAGAACGGAAGCAAGCTGTGGCAAATCTTCTGTCAAATTTCTCCTCTGTCAAAGTTTGTTTACCTTTTTATGAGCTGGAGAAGAGATTATCAGTGTAACAGGTGTTAAGTAATGATTATTCTCCAAACTTGTTTGATCATGCTTTATATTGTTCAGTATTGTCGCTTTTGGAAAACTTGTTGGTTTTAAAAAATTTCTTCGTAATGAGATGTGTGATACAATCTCAACTCCTTACTACAATTGATTTACACAGGCATAAGTTTTACCTTTGGGCTTACAGGTACTATTTTTATTGATAATAATGGAAATTACTCAGTGGTATAGTGCGTTCCTCGCACCAAATCGGCCCGGGTTTTGGCCAATGATAACTTTTCACGATGGCCACTCCCCGTGGTTCGAAGTCACGTTGGGCCGTAGGTCCATTCTATTAATCATTGGGCTATTAATTAATGACCAAATCTGGAGAACAGTCAGACTTTGTAACAAGACTACACATCATCTTCCATCAAAACACTCATCACACTCACCATCATCCCTTATTCACCTTAAAATACCCTCTAAGAGTGGTCGGTGCATCAAAGCAAAGTATCAAAGAGTATGTGTAAAAATGTTCTTGGAATCTTTACACATACTCTAAGTAGAAACAAAAACTCAGTTTGACTTTTGATGTCTTGTTCAAGATCATAAGAATAATAATTTATTTCTGTACATTGAAATGCATTGCAAAAATTAACAAAAATAATTTTACATTTAATTCTAAATCTAATTAGCTAAATCATCTTCATAATCCAATTCTCAATGTGTCTCTTCATACAATTATTCCACAGTGTAAAAGGACTTAGATATTAAATATGGTTTTATTTTTTGATTTGAATAGTTTTTGAATGGTTTCACTTTTAATTTTATTTGGTAGTTTATTTAAAACTTTGTTTCCTCTTTCAGTCGCCAATGATTTATAAATTTTGTATTATGTTGCCTTCTTCTAAATTTTTGTTGAATCTTGTCCCGTAACTATGAAACCATCAGGCTTGATTTGAATTTTGTAAAGAGTGAGGTTCCCATTATATAAATAGAGGGTAATGTTAGAATATTAAGAGTTTTGAATAGTTTCTGAAGGATTCTTGCAAATGGATATTTTCGATAATGCGTATCTTTTTGTAGTAGATCTATATACTAATAGATTTTGAAAGTGTTGTTTAGAACAACCTGCCCATATTATTATTGCGTAAGGAAGAATAGGGTGAATCTGTTATCTATTCAGTGTCATGTTTGCAACTAACCACGCAGCATGGTACACGGGGGAAACATGCCTGAATATTGACGCGATGAGGCTTAGATGCAGGATATTGGACAAGTTATTATTGTGTAGGGACTTCCCTTTGCAAACCAGTGTTAGAGCCTAGGCTTAACATAGATACTCTCTAGTATGTTTGGACATTTCTAGTAAGATCAGTTTATCAGTATAATAGAATTGATAGTGTAGTTTTCATACTGGTGATACAAGACACCAAACGTTGGCTGTATTTGTTGTGACTATTAGTAAAAATAATGTTATAGATCTTAATTTGTATAAATGCTTTGAGCTAATTTATTACTAAAGCATTTGAAGACAAAATGTTTCGACCGAACCGAGACTTGAATCCGGGGCTCTCACTTGCCGGGTGATTATGCTGACCACTACACCCGGATAAACATTCAGATTTACTACTTCTTTAAATTTGAAGGCGTAAATAGTTGGGCCGGATTTGAGCCTCGGTCATTTAACGTCCTCGGCTGCGCCTCGGACGTTAACTAGACCTCGTGTCAAAAAGTGTCATTTTAGGACCTATAGGGATGAAAAATACTATTTTTCTTTCCCTCTTATTTTTCCTTCGACCTCGACGGTACGTCATCATATGCTTACAGACCATATGCTTTTTCTCTGCCACCTCGTTACTTTGTTAGTAATAAATATCCTGTATCCATAAAGTTGGGTTTGAATAGGGGTAAATTATCCTCCCGGTAAAATGGAAGTTCGCTATCATTCACGGTAGCGTCAGTTGTTTTCAAGTTTGTTATATTTCCCGAGCCAACAACAGTGTTTGCAAGCGTTTGTTTAATACAAAGAGAAAAGACATTTAGCCTCGACCCTGAGGCGGTTCGCTCTTCCTTTTTAATTCATCAACTCTTTTCCGGCTCAGAATTGTTAGAGTTCTTTCTCTCGTTTTGCTTTATGAATAATAAACAAGTAACTTGTACTACGATTGAATATTAACTGATAATAACAAATAATTTATCTAAGTTCTATCACATTTGAACATCTAGAAAAGGCTAATGTTTATTGTCATAAAACTCACGTACCAGTAAATATAATTTATCAATAACTAAATATCGAGTAACTAACCTAAATCCAACTATCCTAAAAGGCTCAAAGTATACAAAAAGTGATGTAAAGTACGTACAAAACTTCAAAATCACATAAAAGCCAAAAGGATTTAAAAATAGTTCCTTTTTCAAAAGTTATTATCTGGTCGTTTATGGGTTTTCTTAAGAACTTTGGGGCAGCGCAAGATATGTTATAGGGCCGCAATTCAGACATTAAACTGAAGGTTACATCAAAAGCTTCACCAAGTGATGAAATAACTGTATTTGAACTCAGTAGTATGGTTTATGTAATTTGTATAGTTTGCTATAGGACGGTGAATTTTGTTTTCAATGCTATCATCTGGAAGTAATTTCCTATAGAGCGGTGGCCGCTTGCATATTTCCATGATTGCATTATAAAAAAAGTTCAGCGTCATATTACGCAAAACGACAAAAACACTATTATCAACTACCGTAAACAACAAATCTAATCAACAGCTTTTATACATAAAAATCTCAAATAAAGATATATTCTCCGCAAAAGGCAAGCCTGAAGCCACTCATATAAGTGAATATAACACGCGATGTATGGAGGCACTATATTGCCTTTGAAGTGGGTAAATCACATCAATCAGTACCAGCGCTCGGCTCAGTGCAGCGGTGGAATCAGAAACTAAGTTATACCACACCACTGCCACAGTTTCACACAGGGCTTCACCTGTTGCTGCTTTGTACTGGAGCCTGCACGTGTCGTCATTGGATTAACCTCTGGATATTTCACCTTTTATTTTATCTCTGGGATATTGATTTGGAACAATATTAAACTTATCAGTACTAACCTTCATAAAAAGTGGCTGACAAATAGCGTACATTTAAACTTTTGTGTTCAAGATGATGGTTCTAATTTGTGAATGAGGTTACAAAACTTGGTGCTTTATTTCGGATACTCCATACTAGAGACAGGGCGGTGGATTATGACTCGATCATAACTGCATTTGATATTGCTTCATCACATTCCTCAGTTGTGTGTTAATCCATGTAAACCACTGAATCTACACAGACACAGTTAAGACAGGAACAAATGTGGCGGGAAACTGTGGTTGATTGTGTGCTGCTTCTCTCCCCACCACTCCCTCACACAGCATCACTTCCGCTTTGCTTCCTTGAGTAAGAATATTGCTTCATCTCATTCCTCAGTTGTGTGTTAATCCATGTAAACCACTGAATCTACACAGACACAGTTAAGACAGGAACAAATGTGGCGGGAAACTGTGGTTGATTGTGTGCCACTCTCCACCACTTCACGCTTTCCTTCGCTTGGAGCAAGAATATTGCTTCATCTCATTCCTCAGTTGTGTGTTAATCCATGTAAACCACTGAATCTACACAGACACAGTTAAGACAGGAACAAATGTGGCGAAACTGTGGTTGATTGTGTGTCGCTTCTCTCCCCACCACCCTCCCACACAGCATCACTTCCGCTTTGCTTCCTTGAGCAAGAATATTGCTTCATCTCATTCCTCAGTTAATCCATGTAAACCACTGAATCTACACAGACACAGTTAAGACAGGAACAAATGTGGCGGGAAACTGGTTGATTGTGTGTCCTTCTCTCCCCACCACTCCCTCACACAGCATCACTTCCCTTTGCTTCCTTGAGCAAGAATATTGCTTCATCTCATTCCTCAGTTAATGCATGTAAACCACTGAATCTACACAGACACAGTTAAGACAGGAACAAATGTGGCGGGAAACTGTGGTTGATTGTGTGCTGCTTCTCTCCCCACCACTCCCTCACACAGCATCACTTCCGCTTTGCTTCCTTGAGCAAGAATATTGCTTCATCTCATTCCTCAGTTGTGTAATCCATGTAAACCACTGAATCTACACAGACACAGTTAAGACAGGAACAAATGTGGCGGGAAACTGTGGTTGATTGTGTGTCTGCTTCTCTCCCCACCACTCCCTCTCACATCATCACTTCCGCTTTGCTTCCTTGAGCAAGAATATTGCTTCATCTTCATTCCTCAGTTGTGTGTTAATCCATGTAAACCACTGAATCTACACAGACACAGTTAAGACAGGAACAAATGTGGCGGGCTGTGGTTGATTGTGTGCTGCTTCTCTCCCCACCACTCCCTCTCACATCATCACTTCCGCTTTGCTTCCTTGAGCAAGAATGTTGCTTCATTTCATTCCTCAGTTGTGTGTTAATCCATGTAAACCACTGAATCTACACAGACACAGTTAAGACAGGAACAAATGTGGCGGGAAACTGTGGTTGATTGTGTGCTGCTTCTCTCCCCACCACCCCCCCTCACATCATCACTTCCGCTTTGCTTCCTTGAGCAAGAATATTGCTTCATTTCATTCCTCAGTTGTGTGTTAATCCATGTAAACCACTGAATCTACACAGACACAGTTAAGACAGGAACAAATGTGGCGGGAAACTGTGGTTGATTGTGTGCTGCTTCTCTCCCCACCACCCCCTCTCACATCATCACTTCCGCTTTGCTTCCTTGAGCAAGAATGTTGCTTCATTTCATTCCTCAGTTGTGTGTTAATCCATGTAAACCACTGAATCTACACAGACACAGTTAAGACAGGAACAAATGTGGCGGGAAACTGTGGTTGATTGTGTGCTGCTTCTCCCCACCACCACCCTCTCACATCATCACTTCCGCTTTGCTTCCTTGAGCAAGAATGTTGCTTCATTTCATTCCTCAGTTGTGTGTTAATCCATGTAAACCACTGAATCTACACAGACACAGTTAAAACAGGAACAAATGTGGCGGGAAACTGTGGTTGATTATGTGCTGCTTCTCTCCCCACCACCCACCCCTCACATCATCACTTCCGCTTTGCTTCCTTGAGCAAGAATATTGCTTCATTTCATTCCTCAGTTGTGTGTTAATCCATGTAAACCGCTGAATCTACACAGACACAGTTAAGACAGGAACAAATGTGGCGGGAAACTGTGGTTGATTGTGTGTCCTTCTCTCCCCACCACCCTCTCACATCATCACTTCCGCTTTCCTTCCTTGAGCAAGAATATTGCTTCATCTCATTCCTCAGTTAATCCATGTAAACCACTGAATCTACACAGACACAGTTAAGACAGGAAAAAATGTGGCAGGAAACTGTGGTTGATTGTGTGCTGCTTCTCTCCCACCACTCCCTCTCACATCATCACTTCCCTTTGCTTCCTTGAGCAAGAATGCTTCATCTCATTCCTCAGTTGTGTGTTAATCCATGTAAACCACTGAATCTACACAGACACAGTTAAGACAGGAACAAATGTGGCGGGAAACTGTGGTTGATTGTGTGCTGCTTCTCTCCCCACCACCCCTCTCATCATCACTTCCGCTTTGCTTCCTTGAGCAAGAATATTGCTTCATCTCATTCCTCAGTTGTGTGTTAATCCATGTAAACCACTGAATCTACACAGACACAGTTAAGACAGTAACAAATGTGGCGGGAAACTGTGGTTGATTGTGTGCTGCTTCTCTCCCCACCACTCCCTCTCACATCATCACTTCCGCTTTGCTTCCTTGAGCAAGAATATTGCTTCATCACACTTCTACAGACTTTATTCCTTTGTTTGTCTACTGATAATGTGGCTAAACAGGCACTCGAATGAGATTGCTTCATTTCTTGCCATATTTCTGAGTAAAATAATAACTGTCTCGCTGTGGAAGTCGTCTGTTAGCTTTTTCATTCCACTAATCTCTCAGAATACGATGTTATGTCCGACATTTTTTGGAGCAAAAGAGGTAAAAAAAGGAACTTTTGTACCCTCTTTTAAAGAACAAGGACATGTGAATCACAGGCGCGGTATTTTATGCAACAACATGACTTTTGACAAATACATGTTTTAGGGGCAAAACCTCTGAAAGGGACATTAAATGTGGAAGCTGTGCTCATTTTACAAAACAACAAAGGACTTTATTGGCAAACAAAAGTTTTACAAAAGGCGAAATTATGGATTTCTCTATCAAGGTTTTATGGATTTCTTTTCAAAGTATAATACTGTAACATATTTCATCCGTTGCGAAGCACAGGTAAACACCTAGTTACTTATATCAAACAAGCGGACTCAACTAAGGTTTTAAATTAACACATGGTCTTTTCATTCACTATCCGTCTCTCATAAATGGTATCTGTGGCCTGAATATTTTTTAAATTTTTAACCGATTTCAGAGAAACGAGGAAGTCATACAAGTTTATTTGGGGCGATTTTTAAATGTCTTAAATGTGTTTTTAAATGAAGGCGGCCATCGTTTTACACAGTTTGCGTTTATTGAAAGATATTGACTCCATAGTGGTCCATTTAAATATCTTTTTGATCGGACTAAAATTTCTTTATAAAAAAAGTACACAACCTCAAAACATAAAGAAAAACCATTTACTTGTTGCATATTTTGCTTGGTAAATGCACTCTCAAAAAAATTACATTATTGGCACTTTTTTATTTAAAATTAAATTTCTAACACTATGGTCGTCTTTAGTTCTTCGAATATCTAAGTTTTACCGAGATAAAACATATTTTCGTCTAAAATACTCGAACAAGTTTCTTAGTTTGTATTTATAGAGTTATAAACGTCAAACTATAATTATCTTTGATCAAATTTTGAAAGAACCCAGTGAGGGTCAAATTTAATTGTCTTTAAGAAAATATATATTTTGAATGTGATTATATTCATATTTGCCGAGCTATGGCCTCCTTATCGCTAAAAAATACGTAAATTTTAGCATTTCATGTAAGTTCAAAAAGCCATAGGGACTTTATGTTCAATATATTGAACCGGTAATGATACTTTTGTATAACTAAGGTTTCTATAGCAAGGGTTGAAGGAAATCCAAAATTAGAAAACAAAAGTGACAATGAGTGAAATGAATCTACCCGTCCGACCAAAGCGTCACCGAGGCAAGCAAGGCAGCAATTATTCCTTCAAGCTTGCCATGTGAAAAGCGAACGGCCTATCTTCTGCAAGCTTTCCATAAGTAAAGCCCTCATGGCCAAGGACGAAGCGTTACCCAGATCCAGGTGACTCTCCATACACTCTTGTGGAGATTCTTTACTTTGAGCGCAGCGAGACAATTTTCTACCTTGAAAATGGCGTTAAACCAGCGATAGATAGCGGTAGGGGTCAAACCTAGGGGCCGATAAGAGTGCTGTCCCCTCCAGATTACATGATTTAACCATCAAGTTCAAGATCTTATGATTTAATTTAATTATAAAATTGGCAACTTCATGCACAAATAATATGACCAAAATCAAGGTTGAGTGGTAGAGAGGGCTTTAAAGCCCTAACTTCGCCTTTTGGTAATGTATTAATAAAGTAATTTTTTTGTTAACAAATCATTCATTACGTGCAATGAAAAATCAAACTTACTCTTTTGACGTTGTTTATTTTTATTGAACTTGCCTATTATTACACTTGTCTGATTAAAAACTGAAATTTGTAAAATGAAAACTTTTAGTAAAAGAATTTAACGACTTAAAATATTTAGATAAAAAGCCTTTTTGAACATATCAAACATTGTCAAAAAAAGTGTAACAAAAGAATTTAACCGACTTCAAACATTAACCCACAGAAAACTGCTCTAAAAAGTATGAAATAATCGGGTATTGCAATTACGTATTGCTCTACGTGATACATTAATAAATAATGCGTTTATAGTGTTTTACAGCGTACAGGCCATAATTTATCAATTACACTATAGTAAAATATTATAGCTATACTCATTTCATGATAATCAGTACAATAAATATTAAGTTGCTAATTATTATTAGAATACTACCATATACGCACACTATTTGTCACGTTAAACTTTAATTTGTGGGTTGTTAAAATCTTTACTCACTTTAAAAACATGTTGGAGTCGGTGCTGCTATTCCTTTGATAATATTGCTTTAGCAGCAACAACTCAACATTTTTTAAAGTGAATAAGGACTACAACAACCCTCAAATTAAAATTCTAACATAGCTTTTATATGATGGTATTGTAATAATAATTGGCAACTTAATATTCTGGATTATCATGAAATGGAGTATAACTGTAATATTTACTGTAATTAATGTATAAATGATTGCCTGTACGCTGTAAAACATTTGACACAAATTTTTTATGGATGTACTACGTAAAACAATATACTGTATAATTGCAATACCCGATTCATTATTCTGGCTTTGACTATGGGTTATTTTTTGAAATCGGTTCAATATTTTTGTTAAACAGTTTTTATTTGTTATATTCCCTAGCGACCCGCTCAGATCGCAACGCCCACGATTTACTGGTTAAGAACCCATACTCTAAAGTATTTTTCCACGTTCAGATTCTCCGGGTATGCACTGTCCAGAGACAAAGGAACGCCTGCAAAAGGATTTCTCTCTAATATTTGGCTGTTACTTTTGAAAACAAATTTGGGCATATGTATAAGCAGTAATGGCTCTACATCTTTAGTTGTAATAAATAATGGTACTCCGTACTCGTATTTGAGAAATGTCATCAAAATTTTTAAAACGTTTTAAAAAGAACTGAGTATGGTACTATTTTTTACAGGTTAATATACTTGATTGAGGGAGAATCTTTGAATACCTCATGCCAGAATTTCGGCTTGCGGATTTTGATTACCGGGAAGTAACCAGCCAACAACCTTAACATTAAACCCTACCATTGTATAGTTCTTTAGATTTTGCCAATAAGTATCTAACAGACTGGCGCCATATAACGCCAAAGCCTTTATAGCTTTCCACGTTTTGGTTTTGTTTTCTTTTGTAAGTTTTCAGAAAAAGCACCAACTAAAGGCGTCTTTGGCTTCGTTCTCGCCAGAAACGTAACCTACCCTTCTTTTTTCGTGACATGACTGTTTAATGGACTAGTTAAACACCTTTCCAACACCTCGTTCAATCAATGCTAACCTTGTAAATATAATGGCTTTGCAAACCTGCTGACTTGTGACTTTTTTTTAAAAAGTTACAATTGTGACTTTATTTTAACAAGTGTTGAAGAATCTTTTATTGAAACCCTGTACTAGTTAAATTGTATTCACAAGTTACAAGTGTAGGTGAAGTTGTGATATGTAACTTGGGACTTTCGTGAAACAGGCTGGTGAGAAACCAGGTTGTCAGTTATGCAAGCCCTTTCGGCGTAATAAAATAATTATAATAACAACTGTTTTTAATTGATGTGAAACATTTAAAACATTTCACCTCTAATTTCAACTACCTTTACCTGTACGAAAGCAACACAAACACATTAGTTACTTAAAAAAAGATATCCAATAATAAAATTTCCAAAAAAAGTTAGTGGAGTTACGGCAGTGCAGTGTTATCTTTCAAATAAAACTTGTTTCTTTCAAAACGATCTGATGACATATTTGTTCAATACCAAGAAGTTAGGAGGAACAGGAAACTTGTGTAAAGGATACGTCACTTCTAGGAACAACAATGATAACAGTGATAGGGAAGGTCAGGTTACTTCTGCCTCACCCTTTCAACCTGTGACCTTGAACCTTGGCTGAAGGTCAGAGTTGAATGTGACATTGCGTCTTATAAAAGCTTGGATTCTTTTCAATAATTATTGTCTGTTGAGTACTTTAGTTTTGTTCTTTGACTTTTAATTTATTACACTTTATTAAACGTGTGAACTTTTCCTTAGAACTAACTTTATGTTATAACTTACTTAAAAAAATATATCGTAATATTTTTTACTTTTCGTTCGAGTTTTAGTTTGTTAATGTACAAAATAGGAGTACATTTTGTTTTGGTAACACATTATAATAGTGTTCTGAACGTTTACACAGTGTTGCAGAAAGTTCCAGGAACGTAATTGAAAGCCATTTCAAATGTGGTCATTATTTCTTTTAAATATAGCGAATTAAATTTTAAAATAGTTTATAACAAGAAGTCACCTTAAAGGAACGGTCCACAAGGAATCGCCGGAAAATCTTAAATAAGAGTATAGGTCATGTGGCAGAAAGGTAGTTACATATATTAGTGAAGTAAAATGCCGCAAACAGGACCTCAATAAGTCGACTTTCTCTTCCACAAAGGTTCACTCTAACCGAAATGACAGAATATTTTAGCTTTAAGCTTCCGGATTTTAAACTGCCGCCATTTTGGATGGAGACGACCTAAGTTGTGTTTTTGGCATTGTACTTCACCAGTAACGATCTTTCTGTTGATATGCAATATTACCAAAGCTCTTATCAAAGATTATTCTCTGACCCTTGGGTAACTTCTGGTTACGCGAACTAAGTCATTTTAAAAAGTAGTTCAATAAAAAAATTAAACATTTTAAAAGTTGTTTACTGTTAAAATACATCAAGCCGTTCCGGGACTTTTGAAACACACTGTACAGAAGCAATGGGAGAATCAAGTAGTTTTAAGTTGAGTGTTGCTTTTCGACGCATATATTGTGCTCATTATATCATTGCTAATTTCTATAAATTCTGTCAAATCTCGTTTTCACACCAAAAACCAAAATAGAAAATGTCAATATTATTATGGAAAATAAACAAATTCACCAAAACACTAATGCAAACCTCTTAGGACTTATTTTTGATGACAATTTGAATTTCAAAGAACATATCAGATCAGTTTGTAGAAAACTATCAAGTGGAATCCTTTTATTGCGAAAATTATCAACTTTCAGCACCATTGAAACAAGGCTTACATTATAATGTAATCATATTTCCGCACTTAAGATAGGCTGTAATTTTTTGGGTAAACTCAAGTAGTTATACAAACAAAGTTTTCACCCTACAAAAATCTTCTTTTACGAAAAATATTCAGAAAAATTACAAAATCAATCATGCAATGCATATATCAAAGTTTAATAATATTACCATTTTCATCAATTCATATTTATGAATGCATTATGTATTTTAAACAAAACCTTTCGTATTTGTATCCGAATTACAAAATATTAAGTGCTAGACAGCAAAACCTTAAATTGAAAATACCAAATTATAGCACCTCTTTTTATAAACATTTCCCAGAATACAATCTAGCTAAATTATTTAATAAAATTCCGAACAAATTTAAAAAGGAAGTCAATATGAACAAATTCAAAAGACATTTAAAACCATTTCTGATAAGAAAGATTTACTACTCCATTAATGAGTATTTAGAAGACGCCATCAAGAGAGAAAATTGGACTACTGAAACCTAAATTTAACTGTTTTGTTTGTGTTCTTTTTTCTG
Organism: Matsumurasca onukii; assembly: GCA_018831715.1. Lineage (NCBI taxonomy): Eukaryota > Metazoa > Arthropoda > Insecta > Hemiptera > Cicadellidae > Matsumurasca > Matsumurasca onukii. The sequence goes on along the minus strand of CM032061.1, from coordinate 51,760,960 downwards.
TTTTACTTTACTTAATTTTTGTGTTTTTTATTTATATTGTCTTATACTTATAATGTTACGCATTGTTCTTTGTTATATATTCTTTGTTACTGCCCATGCAAAGGCTTTGTCAGTGGTGAATAAAATATTTCTATTTCCATTATTACTTAAAATGGCCCTTTTGAAGCTATAAAACCACGTATAAGTCAAACTTGCTGTCATTTACAAGCGAAACTATAATTTAAACAAAAAATAAGTAAAGTGTTTACTTGTGAGACACTACGATCATAATCAATTCTATTATACTGTTCACATATATATACGTATAAAAAATATATACATATAATATATCGATTAGAGTTTAATACAGTTTATGTTGTTTGAGCCATCAGTCAGCTTATCGCAGCGTAACATCATTACTAAACCTGTCAAACCTAAGTCACATCAGAGATTAGTTGTCAAATCAACAATAAACATCATCAACAAACCTTATCATAACTTTCTTTTGTATCACAGATTTAAATTTGTCGAAATTTTCAAAGCTATTTAATTATCTAGTTAATTTAACGACAATGACGACTAACGTTTTCATGTATTTTCTTTATACGTTGGCCCATAACATGTCATGTTTCACGCATTGGTAAATAATAATTTATAAACGTGTAATAATTTATGAAGTAATTAATCTAATACTGTAGAATTGGCTAGTAAAGTCAGTAGATGAAAATATTAAAAAGATTTTCTACAAGTGGTGGATATAACGTGACAAAACATATTAATTGTGTTAAAGTTAAGCGTATTAGATATGTTGTATTTTGGTTTCGAGTTTTTCTAAATACAATGGAATAACATAGCTAAGGTGTAACCTCAAGCGCTACCGTGAAAACTAGCGAATTATTCGGATCAAAATATCCCACTTATATACAGAGTGAGTTTTATATGTCCCCCTCACCGTAACTTTTGTAAAAATTGAAACCCTTTGGAAAATGTTTTATAGGATTCTGAAGTTTGTTTTGACGTACTTTGCGTTACCCACCCCACCCAAAACCGGGGAAATTGGGTGAATATATTAAAATTTTCTTTTAAAGTGCCAAAAAGTGGGGTTGCAATTTAAAAGTTTGGGGGCCCTCCCCTCGGTTTTCGGGTGGGGGGTTAGTGACGCAAAGTACGTTAAAACACACTTCATAATCCAATCAAAACATTCCTCAAAGGGTTTCAAAATATTTTTCATTTTTCAAAAGTTAAGGTGGGGGACATATAAAACTCACCCTGTATATAGAGTATAAAACCTCTTCTGGGGAGAAGGACTCCCCACAATATTTATACTTCATATACTTATATATGTAAAGTTTTGCAATGTGACTAAGCACGTGTTGGAGACTTAAAACTAGTCCCCGTTTTGTTCTATATGAGGATGGAAATGAATTGCTGCATTTCCTAAGTAAATCAGCTAATTAGACAAATTGTCTTTGGGTTTGCTCTGTTTCCAGCTCTCCGTTACTTCTGTTGATTAGCTATGACAAACCTTTCGCGTAGCGTTCATATTCTCCTGATGCAATGTTATAAATCTTTTGCCGTTAAGGGTCCATAATCGCATAAGGTTAAACAAACGCGTCTTAAGCACCCAGAGAACTCAACCAACTCGTAGATATTTTTGTAATTTCATTATTTATGTAAAATAGTTGACAATACTAAACAACTTAAAAACGATGTAGAAAATCCCAAATGAAAAAATGTTTTGAAATATTCCCTTGGAATATGGTGTGTTATTGAATCAGAACAAAGTTGATAGAAGCACTAAAACGTGCAACCTTGGTTGGCTCTGATTACAATAACCAACAAGCGACTTTAATTACAACTTTGAATGTCTTTAATTATTTCAACAAAGACAAACATTGTTCACTTAATCAGCTGACTTTAATGTCAAAGTTTAATCAAAGAGCAGCTGCAGCTAGTTTGTGGTAATGGCGTTGTCAGTCACCTCCTTCTAGAAGAAAATAATCTTGTTTATACGAAGTTATCTCTAGTTATTTTATGCTTCAACTTTTGGAACTCCTAATAAATAGTTTTATATCGACATTGCTTGAATGAGTTAATATTGCAAGTATAAAGTAAAACGTCACGGGGGGAGAAACCTTAGACTCAAAGTTAAAAGTTTACTAATTTTTAGACCTTAATATATTGTATCGATGATTCTGACTATTAAGAAATTATATTTTGTTACAGGCAGTCAATATTACAAACTATTGGTTTGGAATAACGTTTAATAACAACTAGGTAGAAAAAGAAAAGGAAGGAGCACGATTTAGATAATATGGGTTTTGTTATAATAAGAAGTTAAAAACTAGACTAACTTACAAAATGGAAGAAAAAATAACAAATAACACTGCTCTAAAATCATCTTACAAAAAACTGCCACCTCATGTCAATATAACAATTTATTAAAAGAACAAATGAAAAATATATAGAGCAAAACATACTATTATATAAACGTACTGATTTTTATAGTACTGATTTAAGCCGAATGGATACTTAGATGTCAATTAATTGATGAGCTAATTCAGAATTGCGTTGAGTTAAGAAGTTATTTTCTACATACTCGTATATGGCGTATAATTACATATAGATAATTACTGCCGTGAGATTATAACAGTTTTCTAAATTTTGATTGTGTCCAGCAGCATGTTAATAAACAATTTTAGTTTTATCTTTGTTCACCACACCAAAACGGCGACCAGTCATTCTGGTTCTTAACGAATTAGAATCTTGTTCACTATAATCTTTGATGCACATAGATAACATAACACTAAAGTAGTTTATTAACATACGGCTTAACACAGTCAAAATTTAGAAACCCATTAGGCCTTTTACCCAAACAGGTGTCCACACAATTAAACCTTATCAAATTGTAGATAAGGTAACTCCTTAGTTCTACAAAATTCTAAATTAGCTCATCAATAGATTTTGAAATTTAAACATCTATTCCGCTAGAATTTAAGATAGTACGTTTTGTAAGACGTAAGGCTCGGTACATAGTGTCTATAGTGTACATTATTAGTTTTTCTCCTAATAATTTGTTACCCCTAGCTACTAATATTGGTTGACATACTTTATTTTAGTCAAAAAGTCTATAAAACCTTGTTTACTATTTTTCTCCTTCATTAAGCAGTTTAACTGATAAGTTTTAATTCAAACAAAAATATCAAGATCGTGTCATATTTTCTTATCTATATTTTGTTTTATTGTAAGTTATGCCAATTGCCAATAGCTGTAAGGGAATTTAATTTTTAATAATAATCAGAAGAAACTATACAATATTTAAGTCTACTAGTTACTAGTCTACACTTTTAACTTTGAGTCAAAAAAGGTATTAATCTTTATTCTTTAGATAATTTTTCCCTATCAGTTTGAAGACGTAACTTTAAATTTAACCAAAGGTTTGACACGAGTACAAGTATCAAATTTGTAGTAATTTTACGTAATTTATAGTTTGCTGAGCAGTTTCAATGAATGGTTTTGGAACACAATGTATTATAATATCCATAAAACAGGTTTATTTTGTACACTATTCAAGCATTACACCTTCATAGGTAGTTCGTCAAGTAATGAGAAAAACTAAAACAAAAACCCCTTGTCCAGCAATAACATCGTCACCCACACATGTTTAGAATATTTCTGATAGTCGTGCTCGAGGAGTTGGAAATGCTTGACGTAAATATCACTAAGCTGCAGAGCGAAGCTAAGTATCCTCGAGCCACGGCTAAGTGATCTCTACGATTTTCCACCAATTATATTAGTTCAGTTCACCGGCAACGGGAAATCTGGAGGCGTGTGAGACTTGAGAGCAATCTAACACGAGTCAAATACTCGAAATATATAGTGCTACCGTGAATCCTAGCGAATTCCCATTAACGTGGGGGGTAATTTATACAGAAAGCGCCCGTTTGGTATAGGGATTTTCTCCCCCTTTCATGCTATACAACTATATTTATGATCAGTTTTCGATAAAAAATTATCATAAAATATTATTTCACCGTTCCCAATATGTGTACAAAAAAATCAACAAAATCCAAATAGCCAGACCAAGATGGCGGAGAAAGTACGGTGTTGCTTTTCGGCACATGTTTGTACGCAAAAATGAATATTTACACCGAGTTTCTTTTTAATCAGATAGTAAATATAGTTTTTATAGCATGAAACCAATTTTCCGGGGAAATCGCCCCCAAAAGTAATTTTCAGTGAACCGATTTTGCTGGTTTACAAAATTAGCTTAGAGATTTACAAAAGTAGCATGCGTAACAAATTTTGTAAAAATTGAACAAAAAACGTAATATATTCATTGAGTTTCCTTCATACTCGTATGTTATTTAAATGGATCAAGTTCCTAAATATGTCGACGTTAGTTGACATACAATGATTTGAATTTAAATTCCAATATACATGTAGTTTAGTATTTCAACTTACTATGAGTTAGTAGTTTATCTATGAAATTCAAACATTTGAAGGTCAGTATCAAACATTGCAACACGCTTACATTCCACAGCAAGTCAGCATGTGAAGAATTTTCTTTTAAAGGAGAGCAATGTACATGTAAAGGGATTTCAGGAAATAGAAATGCAGAGACATTTCTTTGTCACATGGTGTACAACGACATTTTGCTTTTACTCGGTAAATAATACAATTATATGACATATTTTATTCTAGTTTTGAAAAATTGGGAGTTTAATATTCAAATATATGGTACCTAGCATCATGACATCTATATGTTTGATCTAGTAATAACTTTTAATTACATTAATAATCGATTAATGGTTTTATCGTTTAAAACAACACAACGTTTCGAGAGGTAAGGAAACTCCTCTCGTTATCAGGTGAAACCTATCCTCAATCAGGTTTAACTTTACCAACTAGTAAACATGTAAGAAACTAAAAATAAATCAACTTAAATAAGCATTTTAGTAATTGTAAACCATTGTACACAATTTATTTAATTTCTTACATTTGGATTTAATTAATTACGTAGTTTATTGTACAATCGGTTAGGTTAAATTAGGTTTCACTTGATAACGAGAGGAGTTCCCTTACCTCTCGAAACGTTGTTGTGAAGTTTTAAAGGCAATAACTGGTAGGAAGTCAACAGACTTTTAATATAATGCAGGGTTATTACAAATGATGTTCTTGATTTCGATTATAATTATTAATGGGTAAATTTGCTTTTATACCATTTTAACTGGTACCATTGGAAAGAAAAACTCATAAAGTTTTATTTATACTGATTTGGGTGCGTATCTGCTGTTTCTAAAGTCAATAGTTGTAAGTGTTGAGTAATGGTTGAATTGGATGACAGTAATGCTTGTTGTGTAATGAATTATCACATTAACCAATTTTTTATTAGTGTGCAACCAATTTTTAGCACCATATGTAATAAAGATCCTCCCAGTAATTAATCTAAACGCAAGTTGTAATTTAATTTCAAAACAAATGGCCGCATTTGTAAAAAAATGTTACTAATGCTCATCAGTTGTGCTTGTGACATGGATCGGGCGCGGTGGTCCGAATGATGACGTGCTCTTGAACTGGCCTCCAATATCTTCGGATAACATTCCCTGTTATTTTTTCTTGTGGGGTTACATCAAAGGTTAGGTGTACACACCATCATTACCATTAGCAAACCTGAGATCCAGCAACGGATTACTAATGCCATCGAAACAATGGATCAAGACACTCTTGAACGCATGGCAAGAGCTTGATTATAGGATTGACATCTGTTGTTACACAAGAAATACCCGTATCAAAACTTTATAGTTATGAGTACTTGTGACGAAACTTTTTGAGTTTTTCTTTAAATGTAACCATTTTGTTTCTTTGTATAACATACAAAACTACATTTCATATACACTTGAAATCGTGAACATCATTTGTAATAACCCTGTATAATGAAAGTGGCATAATAAATTGTCAACACACTTTTAAATTATTCAATTAAACCTATGTATACTGTACCAGATTTGTGCGGTACTTCTGTCCAAACTAACCTTAACAGTCCTCTGATTAAATGCTTGCTTTCCGCCAGCTTTGCGAAAACGAGGGAAGGAAATGCATTTCTCACTGCAGTTTTGTCACCTCTAGAAACAGCCAATGAGAGAGCAGGAAATTGGCGGGAGATTTGCAGCGGTTTCCCGCCAACGCGGTAATTCACTCACAAACGTTGCCGCTTTGCTCATCATTAGGTTAGTCGCCATCTTGGATTCAGACAGATTTGGCTCTGAGATCAACATCCCACTTTCTAACGCTAAAATACTTTCCTAACAGAAACAAATAGGATATTTTGTAAAACTAGTGTGCAATAAATACTCTAAACATTCTATAGACTAAATTCATTATGTAGTTTTAAAAATGCGTTGTGACAATTTGTATAATATTTATTACGAACTATTGGTATACGTTACAGACTTTATCATAAGCAAGCATATCTATAATAGAAATTAGCTTATTCGTAGACATATAGTCCAAGACAAGAACCAACTAAGTAATTACAAGGTTAGTTTCTTTTAACTTGTCTAATACTTTTGTCCTGCCTTTAAAACTGTCTTAAAATTTACAAACTAAACATGAAACAATATTGTGTTGTTTTAACCTATATTTATAGGAAGACGTTCTTAAGAAACTCAATGCTTTCAAACTTAAAATACTTAATCGATTATCAAATCCAATCGAAGTTGAGTGGTAGAGATGACCTCGTAGTCCTAACTTCGCCTCGTTAAATAAAACTAACTTTACCTTTTACCAATCCTACCAAATCAATGCAAAACAACATATTTTATTCTTCGAGCCAAACAAAAATATCAAGCTTTTGCACCGACTGGCAACACTGCAGAAGGTCAAGATCTCGTATTGAAAATAAACAAAACAAACAAATCAATAGAGAGCCTGGGTAATTGTCATAAGCCACGTGAGAACGAAACACTACTGTCAGCTTTTCACGAACAGAGCCTTAGTCCTAGTATTCATGAATAGAAAACTGACTTGTAAAAACAAAATGTATAACATAAAATACAATTCAAACACAAATCGTTTGAAATTTAAAGTATGACTGGTAAAATGTGACATACTCGTGTTACATTTAAATGACGGATATTTAATTGTATTTTAAGAATTGTACTAGCGTATGTATGGGTTTTAATAATTTCAAACCAAGTTAAAGTTATTATGTAAGCCCATTTCATAGAAAGGTCAATGTATTGCGTTGCAAGCGTAGGCGTATTCAATTGATTATCCGGTTATTACGATTTAATTACTTGGTAAAGGCAAAAATTGTATTAATTAAACAGTTGAACCAGGTTCGATACTTTCAATAATTACATTTAATACTGATGTAGTCTTGATATAAAACTATCACTATTCTGAAGAGTTCAGAAACTTAATTTCAAACATAATTGACGCTTAGAGCGCCACAAGCGCTACTGTGAGTCTTAGCGAATTTACAGTAGCGGGGAAGGGATAATTTCCCCAAAACGTGCCATTGGGGAGATGAAGTTTCCATCTGAGGAATGATTTTATGCTATAAAACTGAATTAATGATCTGATAAAAATACAAACAGCAATACAACTGTATATAACTATTTATGCTACCAAAACTATGTGTGTACAAAAATCGATGAGCTAAACCAAAATGGCGCCAAATTTCCACCACTATCTTGATCTTGCTGAATGGATTTTGTTTACACTTGTTAGTTACGGAACTGCAGATGTGTCTACCACATTATATCAAAATCAGACCATGAAAATACAGTTTTTACAGCACAATAACTCATTTTTGGAGTGAAAAGCCAACCCAAAAGGCTACATCCGGTGAACCGATTTTGCTGGTTAAAAATATCAACCTAGAGATTTACACAGGAATATTATTACCAAATTTCGTGAAAATTGACAACAATTGCTACCTGTAAAATAGTCATACACGTAGTGTATATACATACAGGTACAGTAGAATTTGCCACTTGACTGAGTTTGTGTTGGAAGGCTCAAAACCTTTTTCTTTTTTTGCGTTTCATTCCATATGGCGGTAGAAATGAATAGCTCTATTTCCTATAGGAATCTGAAAATCATATCTTTTAATAAATCATAGCGACAATACTTCGTTGAAAACCCTACTTAAACAGATCATCTAATGGAGCGGTTTAGTAGGAATTATTTTTACATCTGCCACTCGGTCGATGTGTGAAGTCAAAGATTATGTTATGGTAAATAGATTACGCATAGATGTCACATGGCTGAGGAAGGAAAATCGACATAGTTCGTCAGCACATATAGCGCTGCGAGGGAATTCCTTTAAAAATCTCAAGTTGAGGCACTGACGAACGCGCAAACTCGTTAGTCCTCGAAAAAGCAGGTTTGGTCACATTTAAATCATCGGACAAACTCGAGCGTGTGGAACCGAGGGGGTAGAAATACGGCAAGAGATGGCAGCGCTATCTGTGCTTGGGCTGCCGCAACTATGTTGATTATCCTGCCTCAGCAATTTGGCATCTATGCCCTATCTACATTTTCTTTGATGAATTCAAACACAAGTTTACAACTATTGAATGAGCTGTTTTTAGATAAACTTTAACCATTTTTCTAATTGCGTATACATATAAAAGATTCCAGTGTGACACCACCAGGCAGTATTTTGAGCCCTGAGTTATCAATGCGGCAGCTCTAGCAGACAAGCGAGTATAAAGTGACGTTGAAGGAGTAATGAAATATTGATGGATTGACGCATGTTCTTGGGTAAAGAATCAAGATGAAGAATATATTGACTTATCTTGGAAACCAAACATGATCAATCAAATCAGCGGAAGTCAATACAGTCACCTTGCGGTTCTCGGAGCAGTCTGGCAATTTATATGAAAATTCTAAGAACACATTCTTGATATGCATTTTAGTGTTTTGATAAAACTTCCCGGAACAAAATGACATTGATTCACTGTTCCAATATGTACAGTGTATTTCGTTCTGAAACCTGAATGTACAGTAGGAGAAAAGAAATGTAATTGAAGAATATATAAATTTTAAAACTTCTTTTACTACCTCGTCTTACTTGATTTATGTAAAGACGGTTTCGTATTTGCCCTTAAAGAGTTAGGTTAGTTTGGGGATTAAAGTAATAATAATGGATTTAATAAGAAGAACAGGGTATTAAGTCATAAAGCAATAGGAATATTATTAACAATCATACCAGTAATGTTTGGTGGTTATTTACATAGTATATTGGTATATATTCTGAAATATGTTATTAGCGTATTTCCTTAGGAAAATTGAGCTATTCATGCTGTTAGCATGGTAAGACCAATCATTTCAAAGTGTATGTTGTGGGTTGGGGAGGGTACATTTAAAACTTAATTTGTATACTTTGCTGGTTAATAAACGTGACCACATTATTTAAAAAAAGAAAATTAATGCAACATCTCGTGAAAATCGTACAAAAATGTGACTTGTAGAGAGCTCACTCGAATATGCATTTCGGGACTTGCACACATCTAATAAAAATAATTTCCTCTTCATATCTGATCAAGAAATAACCTAAATGCCGTTAAGGCTTTTCCCTTTATATTTCTTTTGGGTATTTTTCGTACTTTAATCCCCTTAAAATACCCATGAACATTTCAATTTTTCAAATCCTTCCTTTGTGCGTCTAGAGCCTAAAAGGAATGTGTGTTCAGATTTTCAAGAAAATCCGCCAAGTAGTATGGGCTGTGGGCTGATGAGTGAGTCAGTGAGTGGTAATGGCTTTTATATATTTATACAGATAATGTTTGCCATTTGCTTCAGGATGTGTTAAGAAGCTCAAAGCTGCAAACAGTTTTATTCTATACCAAAGTATGGCGGTGGGAATGAATTTTCCTGTTCTATTTCCAATGGAAATATGCTAAAATTCTTGGAAGAAATGAAAATATTAAAGTCGAAGCGTCAACGTGGCAGTAGTGAAGAAAGACTATGAGTAGACTGTACCAAAGCTCCTTGAGCAAAACAAACTGCCTAAAAACTAAAACCTGGCTTAAAATCACACGTTCAACAATATTAAATTGTTGTATTAAAACAAATGATTTTTAAGAGCTATTCATAATTTTACTCTAGATGTGTTTGATTAAATGTGTTTGCTCCCACAATGGAATACACAATGCTCCAAGCAAGTAAACAATCCTACCCGAGTTATTTGATGGGAAGGACAATATTTGTCAGAGGCTCAATCCTAAAAGATAGAAAGCCTCTAGTTATCGAATTTCATTGGGAAAATGAGGTATTCAAGCCGTCACAAAAAAAGGATTTTAATTATCTAAACCCAGTATATTTAGTTTAACTTTCATAAATATGTATTTTGTTATTACACATGAGGCCAAGCTGTGGCTTCGCTACACTCACAGTCTCGTTACACTCCTCGTAACAGAACATAAAACTGAGGCCAAAGGAAATTCGATTGACTCATGCCAGCGGCACTTTAGCGCTTAGATGCGTGTCGGCCTGGTTTAACTTCAAACCAGAACACATTTTTGATACCTATAGACATTTTACAATTGTCGTTTTGGTTTCTTTAATCTTCATTCAACTTGTGGTAGTTTTAACAGATGTACGTTTATAAAGTGTAAGATTGTTTTGTACGTCATTAGAAAGGAGTAATTATATTATGAAGGTTAATGGAAAATGGAAAATACGAATTTAATTTCCCAGATGGAAACAGTTCAAAATAGTTGTTATTTAAGTAGATATAAAAATTAAAATTAATTTTGGTTTAATTTATATTAGTTTTAAATTATATGTAACTTGCACCAAATATCTGGATGTGGGAATAATTCAGACAAAAAGTGTTGGAAAGTTGGGTGAGAGGGCAGTTGCTAAAATAAAAGGAATAGCCTGGACTGGAAAGAAAAATATGTCATGACGCAAGTCTGAGCAAAAACCTTTTATGACGGCGCTTTCGCACTTTGCGTGGTCCAACTGGGTCGATAAATATAATAAAATAATAAAAATTATAAATTCTAAAAAGAGGTTTATTAAAATGAGGTGAGTTTATGAGATTTACCAATTATACAATACAAAAGTAGCTCGCTGCAAAACAACAATTGTACACATTTAAATGATAAAATAATCAATGCGAAAATCTAGCGGTGATCATTTTGAGTTAATATAATAAACTAACAAGATTTTACTTTTGTATAGCAACTCAATTCAACCACACATCATTTCAATTGCGTAAAATCAGCACAGATATCGACATCCACGGCAAATAGCAGTGCACCAGGGCTGTCGGTTTGTATTGTAGAAGTGAATAAAGCCAATCCAATCTGCACAGGTTAAGTGTATATTTGTTCAGCACTTTAGTCCTCCCCACTGTACGCACTGTGCATCACAAACACTGCTCTATCTGTTCAGACCTTCACCTTTGCTGCATCGACATCAGCACTGCTGGGTATTCTTTCTTTGAAGTTTGTTGTTGACGACGGTAGAAATATTATTGCGGACGTTTCCCATAGTTAATAAGAAGAACACGATGTCTTCAAGTGAAAAGTAACCTAAAACATAATATTAGAGCTAGCCTAAAAGTAATCAGCGCAAGCTGAAGGTCACCCACCACCTTACAACATGAGGTATTTCTCTTGTTATTTTGTATGTCCGTGTTTTATTTTTCTTAGCTTACTTAATTTTATAACAACTAGCCTAGAAAACAATACAACATGCATGCACACTTTAAGAAATTAAATACAAATAGAAAACCAAGCACGTCCACGGCCAGTGACCGAGCAGCGGACGACAAATTACAGACGCGAATCAAACTTAAAGAAAAGAATGGATATTGAGGACCAGTCAACCTTCAGTTGAAATAAGGCCTCTGTAGCTATATCTATATTTACCGAATTTGCAAAAACTTCTGAGGTTTAAAAACTCAAATCTACAAGATTGTGGTACATATTTGTACTGAGCTAAACATACTGCCTACATATTGTAGGCTTAACTAAAAATGTTTTCTGAAAAAAAAACAACACAAGAAATAAAGAACAAAAGCAACAAGTGGACAACGTAAGCTCCGCCAATCTTACAAGGAAAACGAAGGTCTTCCAATTTTCGGAAAGCTCAAAAAAGCAGATAAAGTGGATTGCTTGCCCAAACTCTGTATGATTTAGGAAATAACCCTCTTTGTTGTTTCAACTTGTCTTCTACTTTTCTTTCTCCATGTACGAAAGAAAAAGATAGCCACGTTTTGTGGCAATGATTTCTTTCACTGTGGTTAAGTAATAAGTATGTTTTGTTGTTATTAAAATATTACTATCAGACAAGATACCAACTAAATAAGGGTTTTGTGCAATTATTTTTATGATTTATTTTTACTTTTGATTATTTAATGCCTCTCTCCTTAGAAATAAAACTTTCAGCTTCTCAGCTGTTTGATTTCCAGTAACTGGCAGCCAAAAACCTACCTAGGCGGCGAGCAGCTAAGGCACCGAAGGGCGAATTGGTTTCTATGTATGAATCATGAGAAGCTTTAAATTTAACTGACGACGACGCGTGAAGGCAAAACACTACATACTCTCAAGATTTTGAAGACGCTGCAGGTCTGACGATGCGGGTATATGCATATCTAGGAAAACTAGTATTACGAACTGAAAGGTAGTTAAAACCTAATTTGTAACTTCAAATGGCGTAAAATTGGTTCCATACGCTAGACGACTACTTTGGAAGCACGTGTTTGATTAAAATAATTAGTACTAAAATATATAGGTTAAGTGGCAAGGATCGATCTTACTTTCTGGGCAGAAATAATCTTAAAAATATTTTTCCCAGGAACGATGAAACATGAACCAGATTAAAATAAGGGTGTCCTAATTTTCCGGTGCTAGATAGATAAGAGACCGGTGTCGGAGTAGGGCGAAGTTAGCAAGGGTCAACTTTTAGGTGTCTGTGGTGGTTAGGTGGGAGAAGAGAGGGGGTGAAATGGATAAGTGGCCGGGGGTTAGGGAGGGGATTCAATTTCAGAGCGGAAGGTGTAACTCTGTAACCGCTATATCTTGATCATAGATCCGTCATTTCACTGTACTTGATGATAGAGGCAGTAAAAGATACTGTTCAACTACTTTTTAGTTAACCCAGTTTTTTCGAAAAAAAGTATATCTAATCATATGTTGACGATGTATAGATTTTGATGTTAATTTATTTCGTAACTTTAGAAGTATCAATCACACAAGTTTAAAACACGATTGGTTCTATCATTAGTCCGTTAGCAACACTCTGGTTTTTTAGCAACCCTTAGCAGTTTTTAATCATCGAAATTATGTATCTTAAAATCCAAATTATGTTATTGCTTTGGCGGTTAGCGAATAACAAACAAGCTCTAGAAAGGCACTGCAATAACTTCTTACAATATTAAGAATGTCTCAATTATTGATTATTAGACATAGGAACTTTAAAATTTGATGGAGTGACTAAAAGATTTTTAAACTTTGATTTAGGAAGCATGTTTTCTTGTATTATTGGCTGGATGGAATGATAAACACAAAATATTTGTTGTCCAGAACAATATGCACAGAATTGTACTGAACTAAATGCTGATTATATAAAACTTTTCTTCTTCATATTAAAATCCCTTTCAAACATACAATTCAATATTCACGCGTCCACAAAAGAAATGTTGAGTTAGTTGCATTTGATACTCACAATGAATCTTTAAATAAACTGTAAAATTTGATAAGAATTGATAAGACAACATGTATATATTTTTATACGTTAAGATTACTTTGCATAGATTACTCTTACAAATATCCAAAAATAACAAATAACTACACAGAATAATTTCTATTCATTTGTTTTCTCGCTGTGTAACAATATCAAAACAACAAGTAATAAACCATTAACAAACATAATCTTTTGAGTCACCCTCAATGGTCAGCTCTAATAATAAGTAAGAAAAGAAATGTTGAATTAAAAACACTGTATATTCGACTTTTCAAAGAATGTCTATTCATCTATGAACGTAGGCCTACATTTTTATTGTTTGAAATTTAAAATATTTCACGTATATTTTAACTGGACTTTACGTTATTGGCAGTAGAAGTATTTGTTCAATGATTATGGAATATAACAGCAGTGGCTGTGCATCCAAAATACAAAAAAATTATAAAATCTGAGTGTCTTCTAAAATTAGACTTTAGTACAATATGATTTTGTTATTATGGAAAATCTTATTTGAGTTTGCGTATAAACCAACGATAGTAAAAACCCATACGGCTTCGACAGGTCAAAATCTCATCCACTAATACGTATATTCACCTATTAGCGTTTGGTTGGTTATCTGGCATATGAGAACAGTAGGTTACTTTACCCCAACTAAACTACAACTTCACTGTAGTGCAGCCAGCCTGTAATGTGTGTCGAGTCTCTCTGTTTACATAGGATGAGATTACTTTGTTCTCTATCTTACATTTCCCGTTTTAATCATATTCAAAGATTACACGAGATATATTCCATCTTCTGCGAATAAAGTTTGTTTTCAAAATTGGAATTTACTCTTTGCAAGCAATGCAAGACTGAGGAAAACACACATTAGATGAAACTAATTTGTTTTTATGAAGTCTTAAATTTATAAATAATCCGTTACTTTTGGTACTTGAAATATGCTAAACTCAAATTGAAATATACTGAGGTATATACTAAACGATAGAAATGATGAAACTGTATTAGCGCTGAACTGATATAAAGCTAGGTCTCCTAGGATAACTATTCACGATGGCCACTCCCCGTGGTTCAGAAGTCACGTTAAGCCGTTGGTCCAGTCCATTGGACGTTGGGCTATTACCTAATGGCCCAATCTGAGGAACAGTCGGCTCTAGTTCGTAACAAGACTACATCTCATCATCCATCAAAAACACTCATTACACTCACCCTTCATTCCATATTCACCTTAAAATTCCCTCAAAGAGTGGTCAGTGTCTCAAATGAAAGTATAAGTAGGAAGCGGTGAACGCTACATTACGGCCGTAGTAGACGGTGAGTTTTGTTTTCAATGAAATCATATGAGTGTTTTCCTAGGGAACGGTGGTTGTTAAACAAGCTTAAGCTAGTCCATTTAAACATAAGTAAATAGGATTTGAGTAGAAAATAAACAACATGTCAAACGTTGTTTTTGTCAGCTTAAATATTTGAGGAAATATTCTAGGAAACCACAGTCGAAGCTACTTTAACAACCACCGTCCTCTAGGAAAACACTGTCATATGTTTGCATCGAAAACAAAACTCACCGTCATATTAAGCTATGGTTTCCTAAAATGCAGTGAACGCAATGCAGTCGTATGAGAGTGATTTCTTAAAGAACGTTGTTAGTTGAAATCGTGTTAAAAACTAATTAATAAAAAGATTAAAACTCACAAAAGTCAAAAGATTTGAGTTAAACCTTTTTATTAATTTTATTAACAGACGTAGCCTACAAATTTCATAAAATACACGTTAATAAATCATAAGAACATTTCAAAATTTGTTTTGTCTACATCTGTTTAAATATTGAGTTACGTCCACCGTAACTAATAAGCTATGTTTTTCTAGGAAAGCGGTGACCGCTATACTACGGCCGTGATGTAGCGGTCAACGTAGCAGTGACGGTGGACGTAACGCAATATTTGAACAAATGTAGAAAAAACAACGTTTGACATGTTGTTTATTTTAGTTGTCAAAGTTTATTTACGTATATAGTAATGGACAAGCTGGACTTTTGTTTACAAAACAAAATGTGTCTTCTGGCGAAAAACCTTCACTAGTTTTCACCGCTACTTTACGTCCACAGTTCTCTAGGAAACCACTTTCATATGACTGTATTGAAAACAAAACTCACCGTCTTATTACGGCCGTAATGTAGCGGTCACCGCTTCTTAGGAAACTACAGCTTAAGCAAGATATAATGGTTATCGGTTATGTTTGAAGAAAAAATAAAGCCCATACACTGCTGCGCAAACTCAACATCAAGCCACACCATATTGTAAACAACACTGATTAATATTCGAAACACAGCTGTGTCTCTTGCTGTGTCAGTAATCTGTGGCTTATTTGTTATTTTGCGTGAATTAAAAACAATTTTACATATTGTCTGTGCCGATGGCAAATCCACTTGACTGTCGCTTGTCAGTGGCGATCTTGCAAGCTATGTCAATGTAAATTCACCATTGGTGTACACAGTGATCAGCTGTGAATTAAATATTTAAATCAATCAACTAGCTGGTTCGGATTGGTTTTTTAGGAACCCCTAAAAGATCAAGTCACGTCGACTCACAATTGGGATAAACTATAACCGAATATAGTCGATTTTTCATTAGTATGAAATCAGGGCCAAAGGATTTATCGGTTTAGTCAAACCCTGCGGAAAAAATGTTGCTTAAAATAAACAATTTAATCACCTTTCTTTATCGATAGTAAAAATGCAATTTGGAAATAGGAAATCAGGAACAGTTATATCACTGGCCAATGATAGCTTGTTTATCAAGAACAATTTATGATATTGCACAAGTTTTAGACACATTGAATAGTTTAGTTAGCGTTTTGTAAAGACTAGTGAAGTGAAACTACTAAAAAACAGTGAAGTTTTAAACTAACGATTTTAATACCTATTTAGAAATAATAGTGGAAATACTGAGAGAGCGTTTGAACACATTTCATAAACCTACCATTTACTGAAGAAATACAATCAACTATTTTTCTCGATCCAAAAAATAATCCAGATACATTTAAATTTGAAATAGTAAATCGGCGAGTACACATTCCTTAGACTTTAGTTAAAAATTTGTATATTATTTTGGCTGATATTCATTGATTTGTATACATTTGTTTAATCAAAATACAAAATATATTTCTTAGTGCAGGTGGTGTATTTGGTGCGTATTGTGGTTTCTTATTGATTTGTAACACCTAAAAGGATTTAATCACATAAGTAAAAAGTGACTCGACTGCGCCTCGGACATTAACTTGACCTCATGTCAAAAGTGTCTTTTGGAACCTAGTGAATATATACTGTATCTCGATTCTATGATTTATTCCACTCTCTCGCTGACAAGGAGGGTTGAATAAAAACAAAACATAGCAATAGGAGCCGTAACTAGAGAGGACACCTTGCCGGGGTTGTGGGGTTAGGGGGGAAGGAGGGGGTGGAAGTATCGAGTGGTAGAATCACAGATACAGCGCTGACCTTGACCCCAGGTCTACAATCAGCGTGACCTTGGCAGACAGCGACCCCCGCAGACCCTGTGTCCGCACACCTGTTCACGCCGAGTACAGTATACACTACCCCTACACATTAGCTCACTCAGCGACCCTGTGAACGTGGGTAGGTGGTGACCTGACCTGCAGGGCACCGGTTGCCATGACAACGTACAACGCGCACCCTCCCGCACCGCAGCTGAGCGCTCACCCCAGCAGTCAGTCGCTAACGCGCACCGGCTCAGCCACGCGCGCACCCTCGCAACTCACAACCCTGCACTTGTACATTGTGCGTGTTCTCTGTACTCTTGTCCACATGGCCACCAGTGGTGTAAGGACTGCGTAACGCAGCTAGTGGAATAAACGCTTTACTCGCTTGTGTAGTTTGACGCGCCGAACTTCCGTGGTTGCGGGTGTGAGTTTTCTACAATTGAAAGGTACGGCGTAATTCTTTGCTTTTACATGTTGTAGTTTTAAAGTGCTATTTGTAAACGATGTAACGTTCCCCGGGTCACTATTTCACGATGGGATAATAACGTAGTTAGTAACTCTTTGCAAAATCAACTTTAATTGACCACAAACAACAATCTTTTAAAATGTCAAATGCGAAAAATGTGTCAAAACATAGAGTGATATATACTTATATTTGTAAAAAAGAAAACTGAGAGTCGAAGATATAAACAATTATTTGGTTGATAAAACCACAAGTATTAATATTACGATCGTCAATACTATATTAAACCAATTAAACAGCTTACGTTTATATGATTATATTGTAAAAAGTGTCATGTACGTAATTAAATGTATAATTCTACATTAACTTCAATCAACATCTAAATAGAAATAATCTATACATTTCAAGGTGATAAATTTTTAAATAAATAAAATATTTTGAAATTGTAGAACTACAGTATTTACTTGGATCAACGAAGTTTTCTGTATTTTAAGATGTTGCGTTAGCCAATTTCGAAGATCGCAGTTTCAATTTTTAAAACAAAATTGAAATTAGCCCTTTGTCAATAGTTTGCTGACAGTACTGACCAACTCTGAGCGAGGAAAACTCACTCTACCTGTACCGCATAAAATAGTCCTTGTGGGGAAGTTATTCTACAGAATTTTTGTTATGTGAATGTTACTGTTCATTTGTAAATAAAGATGATTTGAGTATGAATATCGAAAACACATTCTATATTGAAGTTGCAAGGGTATGTCCGTAAAACTGAGCAGCCACGCCATTCATATGTTTTAATAATTTTAATATTGTTAAATTAATGTATTTTTTTAATTGTTTGTTGAAAAACAGGACGAATTTAAGTAAAATGTTAATGTAACATAATTTTGAATAAAAATAAATAAAGATGTTTAGAAAACATTTTCTAAAGCTACAATTGAAGTAATTTCAATCATTATTTTAGAACAGTGGTAGGTTACAAACATTCGATTATTGAAAATAAAACACTTTTAATGTAGGATTTTATAACATCTTTAATAATAAGGGGTGTTAAGCGAGGCTGTAAGCGTAAACATTTTTATTTACTGTTTTTGTTTCAAAATTATTTATAGCTAATGATTTTCTAACAATGATGATTTTCTGTTTTAAAACAAGAGCTTTTACTCGACCCTTAGCAGTCATAATGAATGAGGTATGTTTAACACTTTACAAACATTTTAGTATTTAAAGAGTAAGGCATCTTCAGTTTGAGTCGGCGAAAGCTAGCTCTTTAAAATATTAAATGTGTGAAAAGTGTTAAAAATGTCTCAGTTTATTAATATCTTCTACTTTTCATCAAGAATTTACGGAAGAAAAACCTTCGAGGTCTACCTAAGTAATCCTAAAAATCATAGGTCAAATATCACTGAACAGTTTTAATAATACAAAAACACCGTGTGATCCTGCACAGGCTCCCCTTGTAAAACATTACACAAATACAAAAGAGAATTCAAATTTGATGCTAAAACATTACATGTTAATTACGAAAAGAAACGTCTGCTACGAAAGACAACAAACTTTAATGGCAACCAAATAAAACTACAAAACATCCCCAATATTTGATATTAAAAACCTAACCGCATACGTGATGTGGGGCAGACGATATGAAACATGGAAAGCCGGGGTAATACACTCCTGTATTGATATTATAATCCTATCCGGATCCCTAGCATCTGTAACTTTAGACATACATTATACATTCTGTATAACCTACAATATGCTCTAATACCTTCCACCGAGTCGTCTGCATAATGTGTCATCGTAGAGTTCATCCCCTTACTCGACATATCATGTACGGTAATACTGATCACGTTTTCAACGCAGATCTGCAAGAATTCATGGACGAATGACGATCATGTTTGAATGGGGTAAACTAATTCTTTTTATTTTACTCTTCAAATAAACTAGTTTAATCTGTGTTTCACTGAAGGTGTACCAGCAAAATAGGATGCAACATCAACAAGTTACAAGGATTTAATTTGATGTTCAATATTGATAGCGAGGTAATAAAATGTATAATGATGTAAACGCTGCCAAATTTCGAGTAGTTTGTAACTACTGTGAAATATTACTATGTATGTAGGGGGTCAACTATCTCTAGCAACCAAAATAACGTGTGTTTTTCAACTGGAGTTCTCTTTCTTCGACCACAAAATATATAAAACAAATTTTTTGGGTCCCCTACTAAGGGGAGTGGGTGTAACTTTTGTGTATGTTTCAAATAAAATCATGTCATGTTGTACCTCATGTTAAAGATGCAAACATTTTATGTGCTGATTTCACAAACATATTGCCCTAACTAAACTTGTTTATCTTTGTCATCGTACACAAGGTGTGAAGGAGACAACACATTTGTGATGTGCAAGTTTATTCAAGTTTATTTACGAGTATAAATTCATTACCTTAGTTTGACTATGCCTTATGACAGTAAAATGACATGGTCAATGCATGTATATTTAAAAAGACAAATGCAGATTTATTTATGTAGGCCTAGGCGTCGATTCCTACTGTTGGTCCAATAAGAAACTTAGGCAAACGAGATGTTTTTTCCAATATTAGGAAGAAATAGCTTTTTGAAATTATGGAACATATTAACCCAGTTTCCGTGCAGACAGTTTGACCTGTACTGAAACCAAGGGATTAGGACAAATATATAAACTATTCTAACCATAACTTTATCCAAATGACAAACTTGAAAAACTACACTGAAAACCTCAGATCTACGATCAAGATTAGCTTAAATTACATTAGCTTTAAAAACCCAATAACTAAAAGACCTAGTCTTGTCTTGTTGTTGTAGGTTTGTAGCCATTGGGCCTAACCAAAAATGAATTGGCAATAGCAACAACAACAATACGTTTAATGTCAAAATGATTACAATAATGTTTTTACAATAATAAGATATACTATATAGATATACTATAAGTAAGACCTCAAATCGTAATTAAATAATAATAGTAGTTTGGTTTTAAATATTCGTAAATTCCGCAATGCTATAAAGTGAATTTTGAGAAAGGTTGTTTCCAAATCAGCTCGGGTTCGATTCCCGGGCGCAATGATAACTTTTCACGATGGCCAATCCCCGTGGTTCGTAAGTCACGTTAAGCCGTTGGTTTATTACATTGGTCGTTGGGCTATTAATTAATGACCCAATCTGGGCAACAGTCGGCCCTAGTTTGTAACAAGTCTACACCTCATCATCCATCAAAACACTCATCACACTCACCCTCCATTCCATATTCACCTTAAAATAACCTCTAGGAGTCGTACAGTAACTTTTAACATTGTCGGGAAGTTAATTATATAATTTTCTCCGGCTTCAACAGGAAACTAAATTTATAGTTGAAGCCTATGGTAGTTTGGTGGGATAACATTTTTATTCCTTGTATTGTAATGATTAATGTTCTCGACAATAGTACACTTAACCCTAAAAACAACAATGTTTCCAAAATGTACATAGAGGATAAAGGCAATATGGACTGGGATTTGAAATGTTCTCTGTAGGGTTCTTTAAATATTTACCTACTAATTATTCTGATTGCTCTCTTTTGTAAGAAAAAGGCCTTTGGGGTTTTGTTTCAGAGCAATTACCCCATAAGATATCACGAGAAAAAACGATTCTGTACCCACAACTAAAGTACAGAAGTAAATGTATGATTAGGGAACCACTTGTATATGCGGTTAGAGTTCAGTTTGTACCCACGAAACTGCAAGATCTGTAGATATCTAAGACTAAATAACCGTTATTGGTAGAGATAAAGGGGAAACCACACAGAGAAAGCGCTTGGGAAAGGTCAGGTAGGCGTCTGATCGTGGTTTTGCGTGTCAGGACTCAAGAGTGTGCAGAAACTAACGATAAGACTTCTTCACTGGCCTTATCAGTGACTGAGGTTACGGCCTTAGTGAATACACTGATAACCCAGTTTATTCATGTTCAAGTCTTCTGGAATTGTTCTTGAATATATAACAGGTTACGTATCTTTCAACGTCACAGTTTCTTCAGTAATACATGCCATTTGACAATTTTGCATTAGAAAAACACTAAAACAGCTTGTATGAAAAATTTATATATATAATATTAAAACACATATAAAAAACAGTAAATGAGTTCGGGGATGGGAACCGGCCAGTACAGACAATGTTTTGTTGTTTTCTCATCTGTGTAAAACTGTCAAATATTGAGCTATGTATTATGTTAATCTAGTATTTTTGGCGAAATTAACCACGATGGATTATTAACGTTGAATGTTTTGAAAATGAAACAAAACAGTGCTTGTTAGTAGGAATTGGCATAAGTGAGCTGCTTCATTGTGCATTAAGTTAAACACCTAACATTTTAACATACTTGCTTGATACTTTTGCTTTGAGACGCCGACCACTCTTGGGTATTTTAAGAGGTGCCGGATAGAGCGCGAACGGTGTTCAAATGGGATAGGGAATTTAACATGGGAAAATTTGCAAACTGTGTTTTACGTAAGTTAATGAACTAAAACGTGGAAAGTGTTTCTCGGAAGCATAGAGTCATTAGTGCTGCTGTATATAAAAAGAAAAAATGAGTTTGATTATAAAATAGAATTTTAATTACTGAACTTGATGGAGTGCTATGTTCTTATGGAAAATCCAATTTTTTAGTTCAGAAATATAGAATTTATTTTATGACAAAAGTAAAAGTTTTAGTGTTTATATGAAGCAGCATCAATAGATCTACGTTTCCCGAGAGAACATTTTTACATTTAAGTAAATTAACATGCATAAAACGTAGTTTGCAGTTTCATCCCATTTTATAAGCCGTACTCTAAGTTGGACCTGCGGCCACTCTATCCGGCCCCTCTTAAGGGTAATGAGATGGTGATAAGATGATGAAGATGATATTTTCATGGATGATAAGATGTAGTATTGGTACAAGCTAGGGCCGATTGTCCCCTAGATTGGGTCATTAATTAAGATCCCAACGACCAATGTAATAGATGAACGGCTTAGATGACTTCCGGACCACGGGAGTGGCCATCGTGAACAGTTATCACTGCGCCCGGGAATCGAACCCGGCTGATTTGGCGCGCACTGCGCTGTGGCCACCTTATAGCGTTGATTAGTGAAACAACATAACACGTTCAGCAACTGAGATATTCATTGAGAGAGATCAATATGACCCCACATTCCCGGGCAACCAACAATCAAACACTTACGAAAACAAAGAAAAATCAACAATATTTCATTACCTAAATTTCAATTTAATTTCAGATTCATTAGACAAACTTTGTTGAATAATTCAACCGAAACACTAAAGCAATACCTAGCACTTGTATCGTCACAGTGAATGGATATTGTAGCAGAACGCAATATGGCTCCGGATCTACAAAGTATCTCGGCAAACACTTCATATGAAGGATTGTGCTTTTTGTAACCGAGTTGCCCCGAGCACAAACACATATCAAAGTGAATCAAAGCTGTCAGTCTGCTGGGAACTGTGTCACACTAACAAACGCGCTTTCGTTCAATCATTCAAACATCACGTCACGTGTTTCGGGGAATCGGGCATTTCTGGATTTTGGGGAATGATTATAGGAAATAGAGTATTTAAATCGTAAAACGAAACGTGTAAAACAAAATGGTTTGCAGTTTTGAATGTTTCAACACCTGCTGTGTCAATCGGAAAAAACTGTATATACTGTATATGTATGTTCACTTATACAGAGTGGTCCAAAAAAGGACTTGTCATTTTATGGTAAGTATCTCTTATTAGCTGTACAAAGCTGACTTTATGTTAAAATTAAACGCTCGACATGTTTTCCGCTATTGAGTATGACACATTCCCTAGGCCTTAACTTATTTGCAACAATTATTGAATATTATTGAGGAATAATATAGCTAATAAAAGAAATGCTGATCAAAAATTGACTATGTACCTCTTCTTTGGACCCCTTTGTGCGTTACCACTTTTACCAGATTATGATGTTGTCCGATGTATACGAAATTTGATAAGAGTCTTTGTGTAAATCATGAGGTTAAATTTGTTAATCAGCACATTCGGTCCACTAGAAGGGATCTTTTGAAGGCGAGTGGGGCGATTCCTCTAAAAATGACATTTTTGCTATAACGTAGTATAGTCATAGTAATTTATTTTCATCATATACATCAATTTACATTGATTGTGATTTTGACAAGTTACAATACTTAAATTAAATATTTTGCATAAAAACATTAAAAGATAAAAATGTTAACAAAACAACTAAAGTTAAAATACACATTGCGTAAGCAAGCAAGAAAAAAAAGGGTTTCGCAAACCCTGGCTCTTTTTATGTGGTCTGTCCCGATGACCAAGTAAGGTACTCCGGAACACTATAAAAGCAGTGATCAAGAAGAAAATTGAAGATACTTTGAAAGATTTAGGAGAGGTCTCGTTTTTCAGGCATTCTCTGGACCGGCCTTAAGCTCAATTACAATGGGAACTGAATTATTCAAATTTCCGTGGTTTGGTAGATTTGTGCAAAAGTACCACGGTGTTTTTTCGAAAAAGGTTTTATGCGATGACCAGGATATTGCAGAAGAGCGGAGTTTCGAGTAAGGCATGATAAGATTAATGGTACTGTCCCCTAACATTAGTATCGAAAATCAACGAAATTGATGCAGCCTGACCAAGATGGCGGTGAAAAAATAAATAGGTGAAAAACCTCTGGTGTAAATTATCCCCCGCTACGCGAAATTCGCTAGGACTCACGGAAGCGCTTGTTGCTGTGCATCATCTATGTTTATTAATAAAAAAGGCAACAGTGGTGTATTAAATTTTGACGGTTTATTGGAGTTTTCTGCTGGCTATTGTATTAAAATAACTAATGATACGTGATTTACTATACATAGCTCAAACGGCGCGTAATGCTTTCCAGACGAAACAGTTACATCATGTCGTTGAACTTGAATAAAATAAGAGTAAATGTTTGACAACTCACTTTGAAAGAAACTATAAACACATTTTCTCCCTGAGCTAAAATTAGTCTTTAAGCGTAGTTTACATTTGCATGGTCAGCGAATGTATTCATAAGTCACAATGATCACATTAAACAAACGACATTTTATCAATAATTTAAAGTGCTGTTTTAAAAGTATTCAACAAACTTATTTAGGCTAAAATTAGTTTCTGTTAAACTGACTTAATAGTTGTTTCAAAATAGTTGTATTTTGTTAATAAACGTATTTCAAAACGAATATAATAACAATTTAATACAGTTTTGATAAAAGAGGGAGTTGAATGCAATACATGACGAGGGCTTTAATAAAATGAGCTGTTAAACGAACAGAAAACCTTTCTTAATATCCGCGCTGGCGGTATTCATCTCCTTATGTCAAATACGACATCACACTGCACATCTGACGAGTTGGATTAAAGTCGTTCAAAATGCAACATGTAAATTTAAAAAGATTTTAATTCAAACATTTGTTTTGTTAGAATTCAAATCTTGAGTTTAATGAACTTTATACTAGTGATAAGTTACAGTTTCAACTAAATTGACATGACATATAAGCATATATGTTATGATAAAAACAGATAACTAAAATGAAATAGCCTAACTTCAACGCAAAACGTGCTACTTTCTATAAGTAAGTGCTTTCTAATATAAAATGAGAGCATTTTGTACTTTTTACCCCATTAATTTGATTTTTACAAAGACATGTTTTGCCTCAGCACCATGAGTATAAAAACAATTGAGTTGAAACATGTCTATGTAAGAATTAAATTTGATGTGGTACAAAGTACAAAATGCTTTCATTTAATGGTAGCGAATACCGCAGAGTAAATAGAGATAACATCAAGAATATGCTTTCTAATTGTTTAGGGCTTTAGGCTAGCTTCTGGAAATGAAGTTTTAGAAACGGATGAGTAATTGTACAAATTGTAACCACATTGTTTAAGATTATATGAAGTTAAAATAGATTCAGCGTGCTTCCTTTTCCTTGAAGAGAATAACAGTTAAATACATATTATATGCACTGTAAGAATTAAAACAAGTGTACAAACAAAACAATTGAAATGCCGTGAATGATTCAAACGGATTATAGTAGTTAGGTTAACAGAGTTAATATTAACTATCGAGAAAAAACTTGTGCATTGCTTTAGTTGAGAAAATATCTGTAGTAATTAAAAAATTAACAAGACGTATAAACGTGTTTTTGTTAAATGTATTTAATGTTTATTTAGTATTTTTTCGAAACATCTTTTTTAGATGTTTACATATATTCAACAATTTTTACACTAAAATAACAGTAGTAAATAAAGAGAAGAGTTGAATGAAAGAGGTAATTATCTGAATGTTTGGAGAGCACGTTCAAACACACTTGGAAACCGACATTAAGTTTGTACGTGGCGAGCTTCACCAGATCTTGGGGATAACTTCACCATTTCACTAACTGCGATACTTGGGTTGTTCGAGTAGCTTCAGCACTCTAGCCAAGAAATGATGCTTTGTCAAGCTGTTGTTTGTTGTAACTGCATTGATTTCACTGAGAAACAAGAGTTTAGTTTGTACGTGGCGACGAGCTTCACCAGATCTTGGGGCTAACTTCACCATTTCACAAACTGCAGTTTTTGTTTTGTACGAGTAGCTTCAGCACTCTAGCCAAGCAATGATGATTTGACAGGCTGTTGCTTGTTGTAACTGCATTGACTTCACTGAGAAACAAGAGTTAAGTTTGTACGTGGCGAGGTTCACTAGATCTTGGGACTAACTTCACCATTTTATTAACTGCAGTACTTGGGTTGTACGAGTAGCTTCATCACTCTAGCCAAGCAATGATGTTGTATTTCCCAAACTGCAGTACTTGTGTTGTACATCCGTACGTTTTTGCTACATTTGACAATTCTTTGATATTGCCTTAGAAATTGAGTTTACAATAACCGTAGCACTGTTTTGGATGATATACAATTACATTATTACCGCCTCTACCAATACAACAATATTAGCTACTTTCCTTTAAAAAATGGAAGGAAATACTCATGATGTCAGCATGGTAAGACCCAGACCCGTGAACATGAAATGAACACCGGTTCTGACTCTCAGAACACGTTTGAGCACTTTTCAACAGTTTAACATACATATGTGTGTGAGCCCTCTACAAATACGATTTTTTGTTAGATTTTCATGCAATGTGGTACAAAACACCCTTTTCTAAATATATTGCCTGCATTCGGACGTTAAGCTTAGCTTTTATCAAAACGCTTCACTTTAGGATATAATGAGGGCATATACTTATATTTCCAGGAGACGATAGTCCAATTCCAATTTAACGTATTCAAATTCGTCAATTTAAATTGACACGTATTGCATGTGTTTTTTAGAAAAATTACAAAAGTCAAAGTGTTCCTCTTCTTTACAGTATGTTAAATAGTGAAATATTTACATAGGTTTAAAAGTTTTACCCATGACAGATAAACTAGTCATTTTAATCAATTCAAAAAAATCAGGGACAACACCAAGTAACTAATTAAAGACTAATTCAGAACTCACCTTTAAACATTACACAGTTCCCTGACCGGAACAGCATCGTGAGATTCGCTTGATATTTTATTTAACGATTGATGCAAGACACGGTTAGAAGCTGTGGAAAAGATGTTGAACTGTTCATCGGAGCGGACTCGAGAAATCCGATCAAAGAATACGAGCTTTCATATGAGAAACACAGCAAACACGTCGATCCCTGTTCAGCAAATGAGTTGGAACACGATAGATATGTAGCATCTTTCTACCCTCACACTAGAGGGTAGTTTCTGCATGGAGTGTGAAGGTAGAGTTAATATTTTGTAGTAATTAGCAGCCAATTGTGAACAAAATGATTAGTTAACGGTTAACAGGCGGCCAGATAAAGCCCGAGCGGCATATAAACTGGATAGAGAATTCGCAACGAGAAAATTTGCAAACGAGGCTAGGTAGGTTAATGTACTAACACGTGAAAGGTATTACTCTGGAAGAATAGAGCCATTAGTGCTGCTGCATGTAGAACAAAACGCCGAGTTTCGTTATAAAATAAAGTTATAGTATCGAATTTCGAGTACTATATTCTTATAAAAACCCGAGTTTTATTTTGAAGTAAAAAATTATTTGATGTCGAAAGCAAAGGTTTTAGTGTTTATATGCAGCAGCATCAATGGATCTATTATTACAGAGAAAAACCTACATCATATTTAAGTAAATTAACTTGCTTAAAACGTAACGCAGTATTTACTCCATGTTATAAATGGTACTGAATAGTTGGACCTATGACCGCTCTCTATCCTGCCGTCTCTTAATAATTGTAACAGCAACAAATAATAACATTACAACAATTACAAAAAGGCTTTAATTGCAATCGGAGAGTACAGCTAAATTTTGCAATTACTCCTTACATTGAAGTCCCGTCAAACATACAATATAAATTACATTCCCCCAAGTTATCTTTCATTCGAATTCTCCCAGAGTAACCCTATAGTTAATTTTCTAATCATTCGTTGAAAGCTATTCGCTGTAGTGTAGAACGCTTCGAAATTAACGCGGCTTTTAGACGAGTTTTTGAAGCCTCGGGAATATATTTTTGAATTTGAATACATGTCGATGAACTGAACTCCTGCCTGTGAAGACAACCGTTCTTAAACTACCGTTCTGGGTCTCCAAGGTCGGTATTTGTATCTGCCTCTAGCTTCATAAGACTATATGTCGCAACTTCTTATAGCTTCATATTTGGATAAAAAAAGAAGCTTCCATAATATTTGTTTCAGGTATGCGATTATATAATTTACAATATTAGAATGGTTGAAGCAAAATCCATTATACAGCACACAAATCATTTCTTGAAGCCAACCTTCACCTGTATTAACCTTTTACTGTTTTGTGTAAATTGGTCTCTCGTTATTTTTCCATTATATTATTAATACTTAAATTATCATATATATTTATTTGCAGTGCACCAAAATTAGAACTAAAATTAGGTTGGTTGGTATTATATCAGAACAGTATTATATGGATTAAAACGACACATTTGGCTGTAAGATTTTGTTACCAGATTTGCTTACAGAGTGCCAGAGTGGCTAATCAGACTTGACTTAAACTAAGCTATATGTCTACACTATTATGTATTGTATTTGACACAAAATTCCAGTTATCGATTTATATTTGTTTGCGTGATTTGCTACTTTTAATTTATGACTGAGATTTGCTTGTGTACCTGATATCAGATAAGAAGAAGCAAAAATGATAACATTCTTTTATTTAATTTGGATTATTATTGCTATACTGTCAAATGGGTAAACGAAAAACACGGAGGGACGCCTATTCTTTATAATACACGGTAAAAAGAATGTTGTACCGTGATAGACGGCGAAACTGCAATCCACGCAGTACAGAGCAGTATTGCATGAATTGCGAACTCAACTTCGAAGGCGCCATCAAAGAAGAGCTCATTTTATCCATTCAGGATGCGACAAATTAGTGTTACACCATCAACTCTTACTACTCAATTCGATACGTTGGTTTTGAATATAAAATATAGTAACTTAATACAAACTAAAAATCTTCAATTTAAGCTCAGTCAACCACCAGTTCTTCTCGTGAATGTGTGACAGTAGCAGAGAATGCAAAGCAGTCTAGAGGGAGGAATGTGACTCTGAACTCTGCAGCTCACATTTGAGCTTTGAACCCTTAGTAGAGAGTTCACATAGAACCCTCTGAACCTACTGAAGCTGCACCTATAATCAATTAGTCGAACTAGAGCCATTCCTGTGTCAGTAGTTTGTATAAGAGAACCTATCTAGTATCTACTGTAGGTGTCACTGGCTTAGATAGGAGAACCTATCTACCTCAGCGGTGTGGTTTACGAGGAGTTAGTTAGTGGTGGCTTAAAAAGCCTACACACGCTAGAAATTTAAGTAAAATCGAATGCTATAGATTTTAGTTGAAAAGGATGATCCTAACACAATGACGATCGTATTAATTGTAACAGGTTTGAGCTTTGTAACAACGCAATTTTGAACATAATAATTTTGAGATCAAATTTGCGGCCTTTTTTACAACAAAAGATGACCCTTAATATGATACAAAGATACAGAATTCTAGTAGTCTTTTGTATTGAAAGGCCTAGTTTCAGAAACTGTTTTGGGAATTTCACAGCATGTGAATTTCTTCCATGCGTTTTCTAACAAATCTCAAAAAGACCATGTTAATTTAGGTGAAAACTTAAGGTCCACTTAGTTGCATACAACGCCGTACCATGACCTCGAAAAGTTCATCTCCAACTCAAGTTACGGTGGAAGCTCAAAATCTTTTAAAATCTTAAATCTTCAAATCACGACATTTAACTTTGGGCAAACCTTTTCAACTGAAATTCACTTCAATCAAATACTACCAACCCAAATGTTCAGTTTCACACGTCAAAGTCCTGGTAAAGCAAAACTGCCATCTTGCTGTTGTGTGAAGACTGACTCAAAATCTAGCCTTAAGCGAAACTCCTACTGTAGCTCTGTTGACCTTTAGACACTTTTATTACGAAGAGAAGATTCAACAGAAGATGATAGGGGAATCGATGATTACCGAGATAAGTTGTCGATGTTGATATCGGTTATCAAAGAGGGAGACGTGCATTATGTACCTCAGAACGGTCGTTACCGGTTTCTCGTTTCCACATCTTCTTTTGTCATCTGACACAGACATTTAGGAATATTTAAACATTTTGTATTTTAGTAAGTGATACTATAAGAGAAACTAGTCACTTTTGGTTGCAACTAGGTAGTGTGTTAATTAATTAATTAAACTAAATTGCGAACAAAGTACTACCACACAATAATCAAAACAGAATAACATAACGCTGAAGAAATCTCAATAGAAAGACGGATTTAGATCAAAACCAAAAATAAAAAGGAAAATGGCCATGAAAATATTTGGATCAATCATTACTGAACCTCTAGATTAGAGACTTCGTAGACATAAGCAAATAGAGAAATACAGTGACATACTTTCATACAAAAAACTATTACAATTCTATGGCCAGATGAAAAGAATGCAACCTTCTGGACTTGAGAAATTTATAGCTTTCGAAGTTAAGGAAAAGTAGACATAATTAAATAGATCGCCGCAGTTAAAGAAGATTGAAAAGCGGCAGATACCATACAGACAAAAAGTGTTTGTTTGGAACGTTGGTCAGAGGGATGTTACTAAAGTGTGAGGTCGGGGAAGTAGCCTAAGCTGATGAAAGAAAACGAGATGATTCCGAAAGGATGAAGGTCTGAGCACAAAGAAAAGCCAACTTGTCAAGACAGCCTTAACGTATATTGAGTGGTTGGAATAGTAAAAATGGTGTACTGAAAACAAGTTGCTTAAAAGTCTTCCAGTAAATTTCCTGGAAATTAATCAGTCTTCAGTAACTATGTGGAAATAACTTAAATAATCAATTGTATTACAAATCTAATTTAAAACGGGGTTTTCTGCTAGCAACATAATTGAAACCAAACACTTACTGAACGTAAGAGACTTGATTTCCAAAATAAATTAGATTTTACTAGCACTGTAGTAAAAGTTTTTATAACCGGATGTTTCTTTAATACAGTCGAACTAAAGATTGTGTTATGGAAGGTAGATTGTGCATAGATGACATGGCTGAAGCAAGAAAATCAACATAGTTCGGTAACCCAAGCACAGATAGCGCTGCAGGGAATTATTTTATGAGTCTCCAGTAGAGCCACTGACGCATGCGCAAAGTTTTTTGTTCTCGAAAATCGCACGATTTGGTCACAGTTATGTAAGTGAAATCGGACAAACTGGAGCATGTGGAGCCGAGGGGTGGAGAAAGACGGCGATATACTGTATAGCAGCCTTCACAGCGCTATCTATGCTCAAACTACCGCAACTATGTTACTGTCTATTGTATATATGCAGATTTTTGTCGCCTCAGCCACTGTGGCATCTATGCCCACTCTACCTACCATAACATAATCTTTGTACGTACGGTGATCAAAAAAGAAATGTCCTAAATTGAATCGTTTTTTAATGATTTATGTTGGATGCATAAAATCCACTTAATAATCGTATTTTGCTTACGTGTTTTGCCTAGTGTTGCAATTTCGATGTTCTTCAAGCATGATACAAGCTTTCATCTAAAACATATAATAAAATGTATAAATAAATCATATGAATTCATTGCTATTTAAAATGTATGGAAAGCTAGTGTAGTGAGATTTTGCGTTAGTGTATAAGATACACTAAAACTGTACAATTTTTATTTATAAATAGAACAGTTTACAGTATTAATTAATGTATTTAATGTAACAATCAAAGCATGCCAACTGTTAAGTGAAACAAAGAAATATTCATCTTGCAATTGAAGGTTTATACATGTAGTATAAAATGTAGAAGCTGTTTTCGTGAAGTGAGAGCTGTAACACTGTATAAACCCGGGTCGAGATGTAGGAATGCTGTTTGACACTCGACACTGTATTCTTTGATATCTGAAATGTGGTTTCACTTTTAGAGGTGAATCGTCAACGCAAACCGTCAGCTCTTAGGTGCTCTGTTGTTACTGACAATCATTTTCCATCATATCTGAATATCCCTGGATGTATTTGAAATGTTGACGCTTAATAACCTGGATTTTGCTGCAAACTAATTTAGTCACTTACCAAATATATCTATTCACTAGTCTAAAGAGGAAAAGTACATACGGTACTGCTATGGAATACTTCGGTATGTACACGTACAAAAAAAGAAAAAATGTCTTGTTTAACGAGGCGAAGGTAGGACTACAAATTCCTTCTACCAATCAACCTCGACCTTTACCTAGCGTCACCGTATAGTCACATTACAAATTGTAAGTGGTGACTGCGGGGATTGAACCCGCGCCACCAAAGTGATGAGCTCCGGAGTCACGCGCGTTACCAATCCGCCATGGATCCGCTAAACTTTCACGTAACCTTACCTTACGCGAAGAACTCCTACTGACATGATCACGAGTAGCTTGATTCAGGAACTGGATGACACACTAAGGAGTAATCTACTCACACCTTTCTTACGGATTAGCTCTGAGGGAAAACAGCGCAAACACACACATTTCTAACATTTTCATATTCCAAAAAGTTCAAAACTTTAAATCGTAAAGCTACGTAGGACAGAGTCGTGCACCAGCCTTCAAAACTTGAAGTTTTTGACACTACCTTGCCTTTACATTTTGGAAACGTGCCTTTCTCTAAGTTAAAATGCGACCCTTAAAATTGTGCAGTAGTGGCTGTGACCTTGAATTTAGTCCTATAAGAACATTGTAAAAGCACGAATTTTCTTAGGACACTTCACACCTACAGTGCTCATAGGATAGGAGCCGAATGTCCAATTTCTCATATATAAGACCATGACACAACTAAAAACACTCTGTGTTATTTTGATTTTTTCAATTTTTACTAGTAAACTAATAAAGTTAAGAGAAGACATGAAAGAAATTCACCTAACTGTTGACGGTAAAATTAATGAGAAGAATCTGAATAGAAAAATAAGAAAACACCAAATTTACCCTAACCCAAAGGAAAATTGCTGCTAGGACATTCACTGAAGAAGAAAGAAGACAACGGGGTGATCGTATGAAAAGGTACTGGGATGAATGCAAAACAGCTGCCTCAAGCAGACGACGATAATGACCAAAGTGATCCTATGTGGTAAAAGCAAAATAAATAAAAAACTAATAAAGTTTTAAAAGTGTTCAGCAAAGTCACTGCATTTCATTGTCATCTTTCAAGTGGAACTAATTTCAAAAAGGTCTAATGAAAATTGTAGGCGTGAGGTGTCTCAAGAAAATGCTTGTTTTTACATTGTACTCATATCGAACAAAACACAAAATGGTCGGCAGGCAACAAATGCACAACATGCACTCTTGAGAGGAAGTGACATTCACTCTCAGACAGAGAGGTTCATGTCGTGAGAGTGAGACAGTATGACACGTGTTGAGGATCTTGAGAGTTGATTGCCAGCTTTGTTAGTCAAGAGGTGGGTTTTGTACTTTGTCACGAATGTAACGCTTATACTTGTGAAAACACATTTAACCCGTAGCTTAGGTCCAGGGGAAAAAAGATAAATATGTAAGTATATAAAGTTATGTAACTCTTTAAATTAGTAGAAATAATTTTTTCTAATTCAAAGTAAGTATGCTACTTACATACACAATTTAAAACGGGCTAATAAACATGATATATTTGGAAACAAAAGAAGTTTTCCGACTCGTGTATAGAGGTCGATTTCTCTTAAGTTTTTCAATCGTTTCACAAATAAACTTTGAAATCGTCCAGTTTTAGTGATTTCAATATTATTTTGTACACTTAAATCGCATAATTTTGAAAAAAAACGCTCCAAACGCGTGTTAGAAAACTTCACTAACTTCCAAATATATTATGTTTATTAATATATAAATAATTTTGAGAGGAGAAAGGCCACCGTAAACTCTTGCATTGAAGTGTCACCGGGCAGAGAAGGAGGGTCCTTAAAAGCGTAATATCATAAAAATATAATTTTGTTGGCTTTCATTTCATTATTTACGTACAAGTTTAAACTTGTGTAAACAACCAAATATTTTAAAACTGTTATTACCATACGCACTTACAGCTTTTACAGTAAAGTTTAAGTTATGCTGTAATATATAAATCAATAAACCACTCGATACAGAACGAGAACAATGACCAACAAAACGTTTAAAATCCTCTTACAAAACAAGTCCTGAAATGCGGAAAGTTTAGTTCAGATCAGACCACAATCAATACCACGACCGCTCTGCTCTGCCTGTCAGAAATATTCAGCTTCAAAGTTGGCAACAACGTTTTAACAATCAGGTTCCGGAATTTAGTTTAATCAGCATTTAAGTACTGCTGCTTTCTATTCTATATAAATTAATACTAAGATGTATAAAGTTTAAGAATTTGTATAGTCAGTGTTTAACTGAAAGACACCTGATTCTTTTTTTATTCACTTAACCTGAAAATATTTGGATTTTTAAAAGAAGAAATTAAAATTTTTAACAGATTATTAGACTTTTGGAATATTTCCTGGATGAATTTGGTTTGTTTTAAATTCAAGCACTGTAACACACAACGTTTCTCCTGGACGACGGAACTAAAAGCTTAAGCAAACTCTTACTTAAGGTCATTATCTCTTTTTATCCTCTTACAAAAACATAGGATCTCGTTCGTCTCACGTTAATGTGTTTTCCTACTGATGTTTCTCCATAATATTTATTCTTTTTTTTATACCATGGTAAAGTTTACAAATTATTCATTTACAACAATTTGATTGTTGAATTAAACTGATAAAGGCTTAAACTTATAAACGCTAAAAGCAGACGCTTCTAAAAGTCCGAGTTCTTAGCTAGTTGGAAGAGCTACAGCCTCCAGTGTAAAGGGTTGAGGGTTCGATTCCTGGTGCAGGCACATGGGTTCGGACCGTTTCCCCTAAAACCGTTTGGAATCTTAAAAAAAGCCAAATTATAACACTCAACTGAAATTACTTTGGCACAGACAGCAAAAACAGTCAATAAAGTTTTAAAAATCTTTTACTAATATCACTAAAAGTATCTCTTCTCATTGTGACAAACCCCAGAAAGTATTATTGATAAACAGTAAGTATTTTCATTAAAAATTAAATGTAAAACAAAACCCAAAAGAATTCCACTAATTTGAAATTTAAGACTTTAAAGTCTTCAATACGTTTTAAAAATGACATTTAGTATTTGAATGCGACAGCCAAACCAAATTTCGGAAAAGCTTTCACATGCTTACACAAGTTAGGTCTTATTTATCATTGAGTAATTTATTCGCTTCAGCTAGAAGTGCGGCTGGAAAGCTAAGCTGTCGTAAGTTTGTACACAACCCAAACACGCCAAAACACAATCAAACCTGACCTTTCTCAGAGTCTTTCGTGAAGAACCTCTTGGCCCTCTATTTTTATACAATTAATTTTGAAACTTAAGTCTCAAAAAGGTTTGAATTTGGGGCATTAGCATTGGATTAAGAGAGGACCTTCACCCAAAAATATACTAATTTAACAACACTAGATTGCTGAGAGAGTTTAATAATTTTACTGCTGTTTAAAAGTAGAGTTTAAATTTAATTAAATAAATTCAACTTTAGTAGAATAGAAATATTTATAACATGATAAGAGTGGCAGTAGTTAAATTGAAACTGTATGAACTTAAAACAAATATTTAATTTTACCCATTGAATCAGATACGACTAATTAAACCATTAGTATATTTAATTATTTAGATATCGTATGTGTTGGAAGAGAGAAAATTACCTTACCTAAACCCAGAAGGTTATACATTAAAATATTATCTGTTGAAAAATTCCAGTTAGTTACCCGCACAATGTAATTTGTAATTCACTCTTGCACTGTCTAACTTTAATTTTTCGTAGTAAGAAAAATGTATTAAAACTAATTAAGAATTTAAAATTTTCAGTCGATGTCTTCTACTGTACGGTCGAATGAAAAGTGTTTTTCTTGCCTCCTTTTTTTATCTCGCTTAAAGGCGGACTCCTATTGGCCAATTAGTATTTAATCCTGGTATCTGATTGGTTTCACTCAGTACACGTGAAAGTACTCGTATATTGTGAGGACAGTTTATCTTCTAAGAATCAGCTGAGACTTCTCTGATTTCAACACTGCCCGCCTCTGTGTCCTGCACAATACTGGTGTACTCAGTGATAATTCATTTGAAACAATTTATTTCTATTTAATTTAGAGACATTTTTAATGAGCAATTAATGTATTGCTCACAGTTTATATGCTTAAACTATTAGTTATGGATTCATTCTGATTTTGTTCAAACGTTTACTTAGCTTTATTATTAACGCAGCCTCGATTGGCTTTGTTGGCATAGCACAGAGAGGCCCAATAAAAGGTACTCGTCATTTTATGGTATGTATTTCAAAGAAATAAATATCTATACAAAACTGGCTTTATCTTAAAACTAAATGCTTGATCTGTTTTCCGCTAATCAGTACGACATAATCTAAGCGTCTTAGCATGTTTGCAACCTTTCCTGAACATTCTCGAGGAGTACAATCCATTAGAACTGATGTTATGTTTTGCTTCAGATTTTGAATACTTTAAGGTGGTGCCCTGACAATCTTTTCGTTTAGTGTTCCCCACAACAAAGTATTACAAAGTGGGTATGATAAGTCAGTTGAACGAGACAGTAGTTTCAGGCCACACCTCAAGTTATTCAAAATCTGAAGCAAACATAACATCAGTTTAAATGGATTGCATTGAACCTAGAGAATGTTGAGGAATAGTTGCAAACATGCTAAGCCGTATGGAATGTGTCATACTGAATAGCAAAAAATGTCAAGCATTTAGTTTTAAGATAAAGTCAGTTTTGTATAGCTAATGAAAGAAATACTTACCATAACAGGACGAAAACCTTTTTTTGGCCCATTCTGTATAATTTTATTGTGTTGAGCGATAGCAAACTCCTTTTTTTGAGATGGAAACAAATCTTTGTGTTCGAGTGTGTGAGGGTTCTCACTCTTCAATTGAAAAAACAAACACTTCATGGATTTGATTCAAAATGTGCTCGTTTGTTGTTCTCTCTAATCCCACGACTGAGCTTTTCATTGAAGTTGATCTGATCTTTCGCTTCGGAAGAACGGTCATTTTTAGAAATATATAAAAAATACCTTTCAAACACTTGCTTTGGTTAGTTTGATTAATTTATTTCTTTATCTGGACAAAAGGGTATGCTACAAAGTATTGTTCGATAAACAGAAAGATAAAAAATACACTAAAACTGACTACTTTCGTTGTCTATGTGGTGGAGAGGGGCTAAGGAGGACAATACTAATTATTTTAATATTTTTTTCTAATATCTTTTTCTAAAACAATTTATTTAATCTAAGGTGTTAGTTAAGCCAAGTAACAATATTGAAAGTAAACCTTGTTTGAAAGTTAAATTTTAAAAGCTTTATAAACAATTCTAGTCATAAAAAATAGAAATAGAAATTTAAACCAGGTGATTTTATTACGCCTTAAGCATTTGTTCGTATATTTAAGTTCGTTTTAAATATTAATGGAAACAAATTTATTAATAAAAAACTATTGTTTAAAAAGTTCATACTTTAAGTGAAATCACACAATACATACAGTAGGATGAACAATATTGGAAAAAATAAAAACAAAGAAAGTGTCACTATATACTGAACAGCAATGTTATCAATAGTATCAATATCACAATACCAGATGTAATAGATGAAGACATAGAAGCTGTGCCATTGTTAGAGGCGATTGCACGGTCGAGGTACTCTCTGTAGGTTCTCTTCTTCAAAAGTTATTGCTTTCTTTCTCCATCTTCGCTGTTTCAATCAGGAACACATGTATTGCTCGACCCAAGTGAAATTCGAGCTTCACAAGAAGTGAAGTCACAAGTGAAGTTAAAACTTATCAAGATGATAGATTATAGGGAAACTTAATGAAATATTTTTGAATAAATCGAATGCATGTGTAAATGCACCAGTATTTATGTTAATTTGTTTAATACCAGTAGCTTTTAAATCTTCTTTAACTGCCACGACCCATATGTTTCTACTTTCGATTTAGCTTTGTTAGACTAAATATACTAGGTTGCATTTTTGTGTATGACCGTAGAGTTTCAACCTTTTTTTGAATTTTGAACTTTCTGAACTTTGAATGATTTCTGCGTTCACATTTTACCTTGTACCTTTGTTATTTATCTTATATTTTTTTACCTTTTTTATATTATACCTTTCAAACATTGGCGCTCATACTCGGGGCAAAGGAGGGGACATGGCTTTGCTTTAAAGGTTTTCTGTTTAAAGGACCCCTAAATATACAAGTCCACGTTTCACACTTGCATTCTAAGTCAATATACAGTATAGACCAATTGTTGAGCATTTAATTTATTTCTTTTATAAATGGAATTTATATACACGATAAACCACCTTGTTGTAACATGGACTGCATAATAATTTACAGTTTGAAAGCTCTTGTTCCCAGAATCTAACAAACAATAACCTTTTGCACTTAAGAAAATACCCGTTAATAGCCTGAACCTGCTCTTAAGTTTGTATAGGTTTTAATCAGTACTCCAAAAAAGGGTCATCACGACTTTTTTTAAATACGAGAATAACGTGGGAAGTACATTTAAACTAAAGCTATATCCATGACTTTTGTACCCTCATATACCCCTTCATAAACTAAAGAAATCAGATAACTGATTACGTAGCTAAATTACCCTATTAGTATACCGGAGCACGTTCGTAAGCCTTTCATAATAATTACAGTCTGGGAGTAGAACGCACTGTAAGATGAATGTGTCAGGCAGAGTCTTGTCGTGGAAATGTGACAGCATGATATCGCGTTGTGGTTCTCCAGAGTTGATTGCGCGCTTTGTTAGTTGAGAGCAGATTTTCACCCCTTACACCTTAGTGTGTGAGTGTGTGTGTGAAGTACCAGTAACGCGTCTAAAACTACTGTATTCGAAAGTTTTGATCAGCTTTGCCAAAGCCATTGAAATCAGCAGCTAAAACCTTTGAACATTTAATTTAGTGGATTTGAAAACTTAATGTAAATATGTGGCGTTGTTCTGTGATATTTTGTAAAAGGTAACGTATAAACAAATTTAACGAAACTCACTCACATTGAATACAGGGTGAGTTTTAAATGTGACCCCACCTTAACTTCAGAAAAAAATAATTATTTTTAAAATCCTTTGGAGAATGCTTTTATAAAGTTCTGAAGTTTGTTTGAACTTTGCATTACCATTCCCCAAAATCCGGGGGGAGGCCCCCAACCTTTTAAATACAACCCTCCCCCCTTGTGGCACCTCAAAATAAAGGGAATTTCAACATGAATTCAACGACGCTAAGAAAAATGTTTTATATCGACTCGTTTTTTGTTATACACATTTAAAGATGACACACAATCAAGTTTAAAATGGCACATTTTACATATCATTCTTTTAAATTACAAAATTGTCTTCAAAATACTCTATGGGATTATCTTATAGGTTGTGATGTTCCCCGGCCGTGGCGTCTTCTTATATACCCAATGGGTTGAGGGGGTCCTGTCAAATGATTGGCCGAAGTGGGCGGAGCCTGTTGCTCGTTGTCGAACTGGATTGGCTGGCTTCAATAGGATTCCTGGCTGCCATGTATTTGATAACTTTATGCTGTCTTCTTTGTAAAAGTTGTCTTCATGCTTGATTATTTCTATGGTTTCTATAATTTTCCTTGGATAATAGTGTGATATTTTTGCCGAGACTTTGGTTTTTTGGCCCTATTGAAGCCAGCCAATCCAGTTCGACAACCAGCAACAGGCTCCGCCCACTTCAGCCAATCAGGTGACAGGACCCCCCCACCCATTGGGTATATAAGAAGCCACGCCACGGCCGGCCAATCCAGTCTCAGCCAGTAAACAAGCTACTGAGGATGACTCTCCACAGCGAGGTCGAAACGTTTAGCAGTAATTATATTTCAACTGTGACGTGGTGTAAACCGGAAGCCTTAGATCTTAGTGATGACACCGGCCGCGAAAGCCTAAGAGTTGAGATTAAAGCATTTTTCTTGAATTTGTGTTGGAATTTACTTTCTTTTGAAAGGTGCCACAAGGGGGGCATTTAAAACTTACCTTGTATAACCTTATAATCATTAACTTTATTTTGATAAAACCCCTTTAAAAGTTTAACATTGCCTCTTTGGTTTAATGACTAACATAGAAACGTGTAACTAAATTTTTTCTGAAAAGGTGACTCGTAGAGTTGTATTTGAATCTGGTTTAGCAAGGGTTATTATGTTTAAGGCATACACACTACCCTAAACATATAAAACCTGTTTTTGTGCAGAGTAATTAATATTGAATATTAATTGTAATTATTTAGGACCCATCCTTGCATGTGTTTGTTATGTAAATATTGATATTTGTATTGAGATTTTGTTTTCCACCGTGACCATGGAATATTGTCCGAAACCGGTCGGTAGTAATTATATAAATGATAAAAGGGTATTTCGTTTTTATTTATTTTCTATAATATTGAATAGTATAATAGTGTTTAACTTCAGGTCTTTGGAGAATTAAATGCAACATAAAACCTTCTCATATCTTATAAAACCTTTTGAGTTACTTTATTCAATAAAGTTTAAAAGAAGATTCTATGTGTGATATTAAATTAGAGAGACAGTATTTCAGAGTCTTTTTATAAACACTCTGTATAACCAAAATTACAGCATCTGAAATAGTAAATATACCGATAATAATAAAAGCCTTCTTATTAGATCACTTATAACCATCTTATGGTTGGTAATAAAGCTACAAATCTTACTCGTAATGCGTTGATGACGGAAATCAAGATGTTGGAATGTGCGTTGAAAAACGCAGTCATAACAAATGAATAAAAATGGAAATTGCAGCACCTGTAGAAGTTTGCTTTATCATTTTGCTAAAATATTCTGATGAGCCATTTAAAAGATTAGCTTCTTACTCGTAAGCTAAGACTTAACCTTCTCCTCTACAGATAAGTATTATTCGAGCAACAATGTTTCTCTCATAACTCATAATTATTTATCTATTTTTAATTGCATATTATTGTTTATTTGATACACTGTTAGGTACACAGACTGTTTGTTTGATATTTTGTAACAAATTTACCTTAATTTTGTTACATGACTGACTCTAACAAGATGTAGAGTTCAAAAGGCAATCGTAGACAATCTTTTCATGGTGTATGAAGTTTGGCGTTTCGGCTAAGTAACTTACAGCAAACTTAAGATAATAAAAAATGAATTATAATAAAATACGAGTATAAAGAACTTCTTGTTAAACAATACATCATTCTGAGGAATTTGAAAGGACGAGGGTTATTTTCTAGACAACACAAAACACAATATTCACAATATCATTTGTCAAAATGACTTTATATTAAAGGTTGGACTCCAGTTTCTTAAATAGTTCTAAGCATAACGATAGAATAAACATTCCGAAACTAATTGAAACATACTCATAAACAAATACACTGGGCAAGGCTGAAAAAAATTCAACACAGGATGTAAACAATCCTTTACAAAATCTAGGTATTTCTGGCAAAGACTTTGTTATCGATTTCACTTTATGTATAACTTTCAATACGAGTAAACACCAACGTAGAATGATAACTCTCAAATGTCTCTAAGTTGTTTAAAACTCAACGTACTGATTATTAATGAACTGTCTAAAAATATAAAAATGAACTGAAATTACAATTTACAAAATGTCTTTTAAATTCTTAGCAACTTAAGGAGGTACGAACAAAATTATTCCAAGCCACCGAATCAATATTTATTATCTTATGACTTTCAATAAAGCCGTTTTCTCTCTTGACGAAAAGGGATGAATTCAATAAAAGAATCCTTTATTTGATTTCTTGTTTGTTCCATTTGGATTTCCGGTCACGGATTTGCAAAAAGTGTTGAATCCAATTTCCCTCGTAAATATAAAGCAAGCTGAGGAGAAAATACATTCTTCACTTGTATCCTGTATCCTTTACTTTGGCAGTAATATATTCTTACTTAACGGAGTATCCAGAATTTTATTTAGTTAAAATAAAATTAGATATAATACCAAGTACGCAACTAGTAAAAGTTTAGTCTAATGCACATGTAAAATAAAAGTTTAATCTTCGAACAAACTGTGCACAGCAAGTTCATATATTCCCTATAATTACAATTGGGATAATAATCTAAACCAATACAAAACAGTTTTATATCCCTAACTAAGCTCTTTGAATCCAAGCTAGTTCTTAATACCTCAGTTTAGAAAACATTAATGTCTTTAAATTGGTACGCAAAGTCACAAACACTTATTGTCAAACGCAATGCGTTCAAGTTCAATTATTAGGTTGAAACTTAATTTAAATACTGAGAAATAACTCTTAAATTAAGAAAGTTTTTCCTTCATTAAACCGTTTAAGAAAACCCAAACTTATTTCTCAGTACAGTTCACATTTATGTTCTGATTTAAAACTGTCCATACAATTCACTGCTTAGAGTAAACTGATTCTTTGCTAAAGTGTTATCTGCTTCCAGAGGTTTTAGAAGTTTAAACTTAGACAGCAGAAAATGGAGTGGTTTGCTTTATTTTATATTTTAGATTGTTGTACTTTTACTTTTGAGATTTCCTACATATTGAAAGGAAACCCCCTGGAATGGTTATACATGAATATGACCATAAAAGTTGCTTTTGAAGCTTAAAACAAACATTCAAAGTTGCACGTACCTACGATGATGCTACGTTCTTGGAAACAAACATCGATACAAATCATTAGAATGATAAAGCAAATTAGTAAATATGTAAACATCGATTGTGATAGAACTACAGCCAAAGCCCGACCAAAGGTACATTGTGGATGTGATTTCAACAATAGACTTACCAACAATTGTTGGACCAACAAACCAGTGTACATTGTTGCGGGTCATGTGACCATTGTTGACTTGCATTCCTATTGTTGTTTATCAGGTGTGTGGGTCCATCATGTGTGTAAGCTTCCCCCATGCAGCTGTATTTGGTGTGATCCCTTCTTGTCGTTGGATTTAGATAAGAGCTGTACGCTCTATAGTTCGTACTTGTGTAATAGGTTGTAGTTAAACAAATATATACTGCTTGGACAAGTGAAATCCCGATTGTAGCGACTGGGAACAAGCATCTCTTGTTTTATTTAGTTTAGCCCTGAGCTTCTGCATTGTGCCTCTCTTTAAGAGAAGTGTCTGTCTACATTGGAGTGTCAAAGTTCTTAATTGACAATTGTTGTGTGCCTTTTTATTTCTAACTAAAAGCTTTCTCTTTAAGTATAAACTTTATAGTTTACGAGTAGTAATAAGGAAGTAGAAGATAACACACTGACATACATTCAGATATTAAGCAATGAAGACATGTCAAACAAATGCAATACTCTAGACTCACAAAGCAAATTTCGAAATGTGTAAAACTCAAAAGAAGGCGAAAGGAGTTACAATCAAATGGATCGAGGCAGTTAAAGAAGACTTGAGAGCGGCCTGTATCACACACACACATAATTCATTATACAGGGTGAATTTTAATTCCCCACCTTAACTTTTGAAAAAGGAAATATTTTTAAAACCCCTTTGGGGAATGTTTATAGAAAACTCTGAAGTTTGTTTGGACATACTTTGCGTCACCCACCACCACTCAAAATCCGTGGGGAGGGCTCCCAAACGTTTTAAATACAAACTCCCCATTGTGCATTGTGGCACCTCAAAAGAAAGGGAATTTCAACACAAATTCAAAGACTCAAAGAAAAAACTTTTGATCTTGATTAGTTTTTTGTTATACCAATTTAAAGATTACACGAAATCAGGTTTAAAATGCCACATTTCATAAACAGTTTATTTTGAATTACAAATATTATTCAAAATACTCTATGAAATTATGTTATAGGGTTGTGATTTTCTCTCAAAGACTTTTAAAGAACATTTTGGCAAAATTAAAATTTTTTTCACGTTGTTAAATTTGTGTTAAAATCCCATTTCTTTTCAAAATTTTAAAATTGGGGGCCCTCCCGTTGGAGGTGACGCAAAGTACGTCAAAACAAATTTCAGAATTTTATAAAAGCATTCCCCAAAGGGGTTTAAAAATATTTCCGTGTTCAAAAGTTAAGGTGGGGACATTATAACTCACTAGGTCCTAGATAATAAAAGGAGCCTTGACTGAAGAAAGAAAAGATTCTCGTTTCGAAAGGATGAAGCTAGTTTGGGCCCAAAAGGCCAACCTTGCAAGACGGCGTTAACATTTTAGGCTATTTTGCATGGTCCGACCTGGCCTTTGTGTGAACAATAATAAATACTAAGTTTGGTTTTAACCAGCTTCTATAATTTCGATGTCTTCTTTAATCTCTATAACCTAAAAAGTAAAACAGTAGTATTTAAAAAAACATTCATTTATATTTCTTGCATGGCAATTTTATTGAAGAAGCTACGTTAATTTATACAATTAATACACAACATTTGTATTCATATTTC
This sequence comes from Matsumurasca onukii, assembly GCA_018831715.1. Classification (NCBI taxonomy): domain Eukaryota; kingdom Metazoa; phylum Arthropoda; class Insecta; order Hemiptera; family Cicadellidae; genus Matsumurasca; species Matsumurasca onukii. The sequence goes on along the minus strand of CM032061.1, from coordinate 51,716,276 downwards.
CCAGTAAAAATAGGAGATGTGTTTAAGAAAGTGCACTTATGATTTGATTCTGATTAACACCTGATTGATTCTGTAAAACACCTAAATCGGACAAAAAAAAAAATACAGTTTATTTGAAATGTTTCCATTTTACTGAGGAGGTGTTGGGAAGCTCAAAAGCTTTTCCTGTTTTGCTCAACTATGTTCCATTCTATACGGCGGTAGAAACTAATAGCTTAATTACCTATGGAAATTCGTTAATAGGTTCTACACAGTTTTCTCGTATGTAATGGAAATGTAGTCATATAAACATTGTTGTACTGTTACGTCTGAAGTCAGAAGTTTCGACCCATTGCATTGTTGCCACCGGAAGTTTCGTGTTTCAAGAGCGGAAGTCAGGAGGGAGTTTCCAGAATCAAGGAATCACAACACCTTGGATCACTGGCCTTGTAGTTCCATCGCGGAACATTTGACAATTAATGCTTATGAGTCACGATTAAAATATATTGAAACAAGTTATAGCTCAATGGGCCAACAAAGCATAAGAGTAATTTTACTTTTTTGTTTTAATTCATGGGAGATTACCTCCTTAACTGTCATTTTTAAATAACCCAATCCTTGAGTTAAAGGTTCATACTGATCCAATTTAATACCAACCAACCTAATTTAATAATTTTAATTTGGTGCACTGGAAACTTAAATGTTTGGTGCATAAACTCATCAACATTGTAGTACGTATGTTTTGTCAGAAATCTTTTAGATGTTTTTAAACAGGTTCATGGGTTGAATAGACTTGATCCCTGCAGGCAGTCTATTGAAAATCTGGCACCTGCTTGTGAAGGCATGCTCTCAAACAGTTTTAGCCTTTGGCTTTTTACCGAAACAAATTTTATGCCTTGTGTCATAGTCATGTATATCAGTGCCTTTAACTAAATGACACCTAGTAAGACTAGAGATTATTGTTTCAAAAATATACAGGCTAGGTAATGTCATCTCTAAATTTTGAAAGAGATCTCGGCATGTATCACGAGTATTAACGTTTGATATAATTCGTAAAGCCTTCTTTTGTAATATAAAAATCCTCGCAAACTTGTATTCGGTACAAAATCCCCATATACTGATTCCGTAAGACAAATGAGGGTACACAAGTCCGTAATATGTCACTGTCAGTACTTTCCATGTGTAAAAAGAATGTAAAAAAGAAAAGTGTACCAAGAATGTAAAAATTAACATTAAATCCCTATTGCCCGCTATAAAATTGTCACCCAGCCGAAGACAAACAACAATAGAAAGCCAGTGAACAATAGGTGGCATATCAACAAAGACCAACAACCCAATGCACTGGGTTGGGACAAACAATGATTATTTGGTAAGTTCATTGTACAAGTGATTTGATATGAGCCTTTGACACAAGGTTGGACAACAGTAAAACACTGTCATTGGTCGAAGATCTCCGTCATCATGAATTGATTCCGACTGTATGAGATCGTATTCTTCAGTGAAATTCACCAGTATTGTGAAATTTGAAACAAAATTTCTTGAAACTAATTGGACGAGCAAATGTAAAATGAGTGAATCTTAACCTCGACGTTAGCAAACAAGTTTTATGCTCAATTGTCTATTTGTTTCTTTTTATGTATAGGAGGTAACATTCTTAAGTGAAAGGAAACTGGTTGCGTTGAGATATTGTGGTTTTCTTGTTTTGCCTGTATCTTCCATACAAGTTAACCTTTTTGTCAACCAAAACTTCAGACAATCTCCCTATGTCTAAGAGTTATATTAAAACCTTTTGTAAAAACAAAACGTACATTCAAATGACTGCAACTTTTGTGATTGTTTCACGTTTATCTCCTTTACCAATGACGATTTTCTTACAAATATTTCAGGACATGTTTATTATAATCCACTAGAGATATAATATAACTAAATATAAACATAATGAAAGGCCAGAGGGACTTGTAACACCCCTCGTAACTTAACATAAAAGGCCGCAGGCCGAAGCGGCTGGAAGTGAAGCGGCAAATCGCAAAGGAAATTCGAGTACCCATGCCAGCAGCGCTTTAGCGCTTAGCTGCGTGTTGGCCTGTTTTATATTTTTTCAGTGGCAAATGATTCTTGCTACATCACATGCAATTCAAACATTATATTTTACATTACTATACCCTTTAATATATTAATTAATGTAAAATCATGTGATTTAGCAGTATAAGAACATATTTAATATCCACAGGCTAGGATTAAAGCAATTTACAATTTTTACATAGCTCTTTTAATCGAGACGGTACTTACCAATAGAGGATATAATAAAGTATCTTCTTCTTTTACTTGGTTTACACATATTGTTAGAACAAACTATAACACCACTGTTGGTCACAAAATGAACCGTATCCATGTGATACAACTTGTATTACAAATGTAAAACTACTAGTGGATCTTTATTATAGTATCTTATTTAAATGTTGGTTTTAAAATAACATCGTAGGATTGCGCCAGCATGGCTGGAATTCTGCTAATGTGTAATAGAGTTTGCTTCTTGATTTTTAGAAAGCTTTTGCTCTAATTTAGTTTTTGAAATTTGAATCCTCTGTTGATCGAATAGTTTAAAAGTCTTTTCCTACCTCTCCTCTCTTCAATTTCTTTTCTTGAAATGAAATATAGAATTGTTCTGTAACACCCACTTTTCCTTTTCTTTCATCTTTCTTAAAATCTGTATATACCACGTTTCAGGTTTTAAACCAACAAGATTTTTATATAATGGCTGAGGTGGAAATATTATTACGGACGTTTCCATTGTTTATGCGTGAACGAAAGAACACGACGTTTCGGGATCTGGAATCTGAACTCGTCTTCAGGTAGACAGTAACCTAAAACACAAAACATTATGAAATGAGCTAGCCTAAAGATAACCAGTGCAAGATGACCAGTCACCCACCACCGAATGACATGAATTTTTTGTTCTGTTTTTGTTGTTTGTGTTTTTTCCTTGAACTTATTTGAATTGATAATTACGAGTAGCCTAGACAACACTACAACACGCACAAATGTCCTAAAAATTTAAAAGACAAACAGAGAAAACAAGCACGTCCAAGGCCAGTGACTGGATGTTTAATCAGTACTTAACATTGTTTTTCAGCATTACTCATGCAAAGCTACATTTAATAGCACAGAGCATAATTATTTACATTTTTAAATCATAAAGTAGACATCTAATAATATCCAAATATGTTAGACGCTGAAATAGCCGGCATAGTTTGGTAAAATGGTTACTATAAAAATGGATCATATGATTTTTCCAATTAATACCGATCATTTCAGCGTCTACTCTATCAATAATAGCGTTTTTCCATAAGCGTTTTTGGTTCAATAATCTTAGCTGGATTGCTTCAAAAATTGGAGGTTACGGAATTACCCGATATAAACCTTTAATAATACATACAGTTTTCTAATGTGCCCGAAGTAATTAATATTTATCAAAATAATATGTTTTAATGATTTGTTTTTAACCTTGTTTGCTGCAAGAACGCATAGTAAAAACTTCAGCTGTTCTATTCCACATTGTTGGAAGTGTGCTCAAAACCACCTTTTAAAATATCATAAACCGATTTTTCTTATCAGTTGAAATTAATGAAGACCTACATAATATAGAAATATAAAACTAAAATGAACTTTTTGGTGTTATCACACGCTTAAACATTCACGGCTACTAGAGATACTGAACGTAACACAAAACATGGTCGGTGAGCTGAGAATAGCAGCTGGTACGTTAAATGACCCCTGAAGGTCCTTGGAGTAATAGCGCTTGCATTTTTCAGCAACTGGTAATGACTTACTTTGAAAACCACGGGACGAAAATAGAGCCGACAATCTAAGCCATTCACTCGCTTCCACAAGATAATCCGACTTGCACTTGTTCTCTTTTAGAGATTGAAAGCCAAGTGTTAAGGGTTTAGGTATTGATATCATGTATTTCAATTAGCTGCTTAAAATTTTCAAATGCTATTAACACATAGAAGAAATGGTCCAATAATTGGATGTGGGATTAATGAAGTTAGTTATAAGTACTGAATTGTTCTATCACTGGTATGGTTAATTGAGTCTTTGTTTTATTTTAGCTCTAATAGATATTGATTTACACCTATACGAAACTAGAGGTATGAGGAAATTACCAAAGAGAAGATTCAGGAGGTGGATCGTGAACATTTACCATTGTTCAATTCGTCAACAAAACGCCAAATTTAATCAAAGATGTGTTTGTGCCGAAGACGTTTAAATATAGTCTAAAATCAGTTATAATCGCAGAGATTCTTTACAGTTCAGACGATTTTATGGCACACAATTGGGAGACCCAAGTGACTGACTGACTAAAAGAGCAGACTAGGACTTTTCGGGAGAATGGAGCCGGTAGGTTATAACTGATGAATGATACCTAGATGTGCATCGACGCTTCATCTGAGATACGTATACACATGTGTACTCGATACTTTTTTTATTTAACTTGTTTTCGCTATACAATTTCAAGTGCTAGTGCTTCTTGCTAAGTAAAACCACAGGTAATGTTATGGTAAGTAGATTGCGCGTAGATGCCATATGGCTGAGGCACGAAAACCAACATAGTTGCGGGAGCCCAAGCACAGATAGCTGCCATCTTTCTCCCCTTCGGTTCCACTGAGTTTGTTCGATTTCGATGATTCAGAGCGTCAGTGGCTCTACTTGAGACTCTTCAAATAATTCCCTCGCAGAGCTATCTGTGTTTGGGCTGCCGAACTATGTTGATTTTCCTGCCTCAGCAATTCGGCATCTATGCGCAATCTACCTACCATAACATAATCTTTGGTAAACATTTGGATCAACTGAAGTCAGACCGAAGAGTGCGACTTGCAGGCTCAGTGAAGGTTGACGCAATGTGTGACAAGTTATGGCCCGAAGGGGAACACATTAAAGTATATCAAACTCGTGATAACCCCTCCTCCTCCTGTCAGTCTTATCTACCCCTCATCCCCTTACTTCCCCCTACTATTGCACACTCTTACTTTTCCTTTTTCTGTCCACGTTGCTAGTACTAAGGTTGGTAGCACTTTAGTAACACGTCTCTTTACCATTTTCAGTTAACTAAAACTAAGGTAAAACCGCACTGAAATGTACACAGGCCTCAAATACAGCATTAAATACTTTTGTTTAATGAATGAATGAAGCGAAGGTCTCTGATTTAACTCTTGGCTTGCTGTCTGAGTATGTACACTTTTGCAACGCAGTTTCATCTTGACGACTGACTAAATGAAATTCGACAAGAGGTTATACACAAAAGATTACGTACGAAGTTTTCATTTTTACATCCGTTACAAGATGGTGGTATTTCTTAGCTAAATAGCGGATGATATACCTACTTAATTTTCTTGACAGTGAAACTGTGCATGTACATTGTTTATGCAATAAAAGGTTTATTTATTTAGTTTGCAGTTTTGACCGAACATTTGAGGTAGAAAATTACATTTTTCTATTTATGCTCACTCGACAAACTCATACAGTATCTGTAACAAGAAGGTTTAGTGCGGGGCTAACAGACCTGGTGAACAACAATGCGAATCAACAATAGATACCAACAATGGTCACATGACCCTTAACAGTACACACTGACGTAGATAACAATAGGTAGGGAATCCATTGTTATAAGTGGCGAACTAAACTACCTTTGTCACAGGTTTGTCTATCACTGTACCACAACAGCTGAATTATTAACCGTCAGTTTTGACCCTAGTATCCTTAAATTTTATCATTCTTGTTTGTCATAGGTTATTATTAGAAGAACATGTTACTTTTCAACTTTTAAAATAACAATAGTTAGGACTAGACTTGAAGTACATATAGTTGGAAGCTTGTTTTATCTGAAAAGAAATATATTAGGATGTTCGTACGTTATGGCATTGCGCTGTTTTGGCTTTTCAAAAGTTAATACAGGCGGCAATTTTCGAGGTCGTCAGTAACGTCACAGTTTTCTAAGAAAGTTTAACACACCGTAACACTGTTCTCCGTATCATTGTTTACCGTAACACACTGAGTCTTACTTTTTTACCGCCATTTTGAAACGACTTGATGGATTTTTATAGCTTAATATATTGATATATACCAATAAAACACATAGTTATTCCAAATGTCTTAGAAGTCGGACGAAATGTACTGTTTTAAGATCAATAACCCCATTTTGGTGAAAAGTCCTCTTAAAAGTTAGATTTCGGTAGTCCGATTTTGCTGGTAAGAAACTCCACCGAGATATTTACAAAAGGAACATTTGTACCGAATTCGGTGAAAATCAGCAAAAAATGCGTCTTGTAGAGATGGTACACATATGTATATAAAGTGTTGAAAAAATGCTCAAAACGCATTCTAGGGGTCAGGATTGGTGCTCATTTCATTGTCCGGGCCTGATCTTACATGCTGACGGCTTGAATATCTCATTTGTACAAAGGAAATTTATTAAAAAGCTTTAACAATATGTTTAGCTATATATTTTTAAGATGGTGACTGTAGCTAGACATTTGCAGTGCTAACAAATTATTATGCTTTAAAACTAAATGGTGTACGTACATTAAGTGTTTTGGTTGTGGTATGCTTGTTTTAGTTTAAATATTTAATATAGCTAGACTACGTATTACAACCGTAGACAGTCTGACAAAGCCTAGAATGTTGTGTTTGACACTAACTACTTCAACATCTCTCAAAGCCTTGTAATACTTCCCACATGAAGTTATTAGCCGGATGAATATCTGTTCTACAATGATTTTACTCTGAATATGTGTCGTTGAGCTTTGGGTCTGGGCAGCTACCTGAAGCCATTTTTTTATGTTTTGCTTACACAATAGCCTTTAATCTGGCCTCGCCAAGGTATAAATGAAATTGGCAATATTGTCCTGGTATCGTAGTTGTAGAATGATTAAAATATCAAAACGAGAGCAGTTACCAAAGACAGGGAGGTTGTTCAATTTTGGCCAACTTTAACATCAATTTGTCAAGCTATTAGAAAGACAATAAAAATTATTTTTGGATTCAGGAAGAATAACCCGATAACGGTTTGACAATTTTCAAAATCTGCGAAGAAGTTTGTAGACGTCCAAAATGCTCCAATAGATGACTCATATCTAAATTGGAAACGATTCTTTATGCAGCGCGTTCGACACTGAACTACACTGGGACATTCGTTTCAACCATAGATCTCTTTGCACAAGTTAACATACACGTTAAAAATATTTCGCTAAATCGATTTTGACTTTCCAGGTAGCGGTTTTAAGGAAAAGGTTGTAATTAAAACACAATACTATTACTCTCCCAGAGTGTTGCAAAGATTAAAACAAATAGAAAAGCCCAGAATTCACATTACAATACCAACTGTAACACAAAACCGTTTTTCTCAAGATGCGAGTTCTGATGAACGGTCTCAGCACTAAGGAAGTTCGACTCAAATGCAACTCAGAAATACCTCGCAAGTTTTGTCTTTGACTAAAGTTTTAATGAAGGCAAACTTTCCTCCCCGGGAACCCTTTCTTTTATTGTTTGTTTCCAACATTTAAACATTTAAATTTGAAATATACAATAATCTTCTCCGTTAATATTCTAATTTCTGTTAAAACTTGAGTGCCGAGTTTGTATAAATACGAACGTCAGTAAGGTCTGATTAAAAATGGTAACAGCTGATTAATAATAATAAAACAGTAAAATTTTATATATGGGGTTTTCATCTTATGCTTTGAAAGTTTTATCCCATTTATGAAAATGTGCCCATAAGTGCCCATAGAATCTATGCCATTTGTTGCAACTTTAACTGCGTATATCTCCCCAAATATTTGAGATATAAAAAATGCCAAGAATAAAAATGTTTTAAAATAATACCACGAACCCAAAATTATCATAAAGAAATATGGGCTTCCATGTGATATTTTAATGTTGCCCACCATATTGGAAAATGGCGGCCATTTTGAAAACCGTGTCTCGCATATTTTTAATACTGGTACAAAACTAGGTAATTTTCCCCATTTAAACTTTCCTGTAAAACCTATAGTTTACGATTTCCAATCGTTGGCCCACTTAAAAAAACAACCTCTATATTTCAACAGTACCGAAAAAGCTTTTTGAATTATATTCACTATGAATATACATTAAAGTACAGAGTTTGCCTGCTAATTAAGATAATATTGGTATGATTAATGTTTGATGGTAATATGAGCGAATCAATATTTAATATCGATCCATTCCTAGTTCTTTATATACAGATAATACACACAAACAGCTAAATCAAACTCAAACGTACAGTGTTTACAATTTTAAATACTATAAATTAATAAGTTAGTGAATTATATTTTAACTGATCAAAAGTTGAGTAATTACAATCTATCCCAATGACAAACCGACTTGACTCCAGTTTACCAAACTGTTTTCCACGAACCCAGCAATAAAATGACACAGCTTTTATTGATTGTAGATGCATTTAACTTTTCAACTATAGCTAAGCAAAAGGAGTGACCTTAAACTTAAAACATTATCTGTGGACGATGAAAGTTTCGATCTGCTGTTGCTACCGGAAGTGTCGTGTTTCAAGAACGGAAGTACCGGTGGGAGTTTCCGGTTGCAAGATACAAACTCCATTAAAACACTTTGAAGTTTTGGATGTCCTTGTAGTTTACTATGTTCTCATTCGACCATTATCAAGTCGCAACCTGAGAAATCAGCTTTGGGCTTTATCAATGGAGATTAGAAATTTGGAAAGTATTTACTCGTAGCTTTAATAACGAAGCCAGTACAATGTGAATGAATGTAAGAGGTACTTTGTTACGATGAAATAATCAGTTTTTCGGATACAGTAATTTTAAATCCGCTCTTGATAGGTTTTTATTTATTGTGGTATAGTACAGTATGGACATCAGTTCTATCCTCAAAATGTTGCTTTTGTTGGCTGGTCTTTACAAGGTAAGGATTGAGACGAAAACCAATAAACAGTTTTAAGGTTTTAAACGTTGTTGAGGTGGTATTACATTACTACTTTATTTAGGGTATTGTTAAATGGACATTTTGCTACATGGAAGCCGAGTAAAATGTCGATAACAGAAACATTTCAAGAGAATTTTAGAGTTCAAAAAATAAAACTTAGCTATGGTTCATATTTTAATATATTTTCTGCCTGCTTGGCAGGTAATAAATAATCAAGCAAAACGTGTGCCTATGTATTTCATGATACATACTTATAAAAATAATCGAATTTAAACAAGTAACTTATAAAAATCTCGAAATTTTATTAAACCGTAATATTAAGGAAAACGTCGAGAAAAAAGAATAGGGAACTACCATTTCAAAACACACAACTGAACAGGCAAACTAATAAACGATACATTAATCTACATTTAGTTTAACTTGAGCTAGTTTATTAAATTTCCAACTAACTTTTTCTGTAACTTTAACACACCTTTCCAGCAAGAACGGCACAAAGAATGAGCTCAAAGCTAAACCAAATAAAACAAGAGGCACTTGGGTTGTTTACTTTGCAACAAGAACACTTTTTCTCAGATAACTTGTTTATATTTGTGTTTTGAACTCAAGGAACCTTTGTGTCCATTGTACAAGTTTTTAGCTTAATTATCAGCTATTTCTTTGTGATTCAGGTACATACATAAAAAGCTTTTATGACTAAAAGGGGTATTTTTTAAAAAGCTGAACGGTATTTTTAGAATTTTTAAAAACAGTTCTTAGAAGCTTTGTACTATTCTCCGATAACACCGGCTTTAAACGGCCACCCATCTATGAGAAGTTACTCTCAAATGACGTCTTTGTAATCGAAATTCGCTGTCATCTAACTTCAGTAAAATAGCAGCCACCGCTTTCTAGAGAACCATAGCTTATTCTTGAGGTTGAAATAATATTATTACGAACGTTTCCATAATTTTGAGTGAACGAGAAGAACACGACGTTTCGGGATCCTGAATCTGACCCTGTCTTCAAATGAAAACGTAAAAGTAACCTAAAACATAGCACACAAAATTATAACACTAACAACAAAACATTGAGTCGTTAGGTGCATGATACATCACGCCTCGTACATAAAACTAACAGACTGTCAAATCAGTCAAGCTTCGGTTGAAATAATGCCACTTTGGCTACCTCTTAACAAAATGAACTTAAGCGTTAGGAAACCATAATGATTTTTCCTAGATTTCAGCAGGAAATGACATAAATACTCATAGCATGGTGTTAGGGACTCAACAAAGACATGATACTTAACTAGTGTAAGACATCCTATTCAAAATCCTACATACGTCTGGGTTGTCCAAAAGTCGTAAAACCAACGTTCAGCTAAGACCTATAATAAGTTTTCGTGATTCATTATGTAGGGATTTTTCTAAAGACTTGTTAGTAGTTTAAATCCATTTCTTAAGAAAACCGGATTCATTCATAAAAACTCCAATGAGTCTTGCGGCTGGACAGGCATTCAGAGCACAGCTGTCACAAACCGTAAACGAGTTCGATCAGGCTCATTTGTATTTCTTTTAACTTTTAAAGGTTTTGTACATTTTGAAAATTTGTATAAGCTAGTTAACAAATAAAACCAGTTTAAAGAAAACAACAAAATAAAAAACAGAAGAAAATGAATGTTGTTTGGGCGCGAGTGAGCGGTAAACTTGCATTGATTACTTTTATACCAGTTCCTATTTCCTAATGTTGTGGGTTATGTTTTAGGTTACTTTTTACCCAAAGATAGAATCAAATTCAAAATTCCGAAACTCGGTTTTAGTTTTGTTTAATCAAAACGATGGAAAACGTCCATATTCAACTTCAGAAATTGTATCATTGTCAACAACAAACTTCAAACAAAGCATAGCTTCTCGAACAATCTCCCTACTTATTCTCTGACACGTGAACAATAACAAAACTAAACTTGTTTTCATTATTTAAATTTTAAAAGTTATTAAACCATGAGCCATCACATAATACAGTCATGTTATCGAACTCTTATACAGGCGACCGCGCGGGCAAGGATTGTGGTTTCATACAGTATTGAGGTTTTCATTCCTAACTTAACTTATACTGTATTCAAACCCATTTCCTGAACAGGTAGATGCCAGGTGCCGCTTTCAGGAAAGCATTGGCATAATGTGTGACAAGTTATGGCCCAAAGGGAAGCACATTAAAGTATATCAAACTTGTGATAACCCCCTCCTCCGCCTGTCAGTCTTATCTACTCCCCATCCCCCACTTTTCTACCTCTCGTACACTCATTTCATGTAATGCGTTAACTTTTAACGTCGTCCGAAACCAAATAACTTGCAAACTTGCAACAAAGTAAAAGACAAGTTGAAACAAAGTAATAGACAAGTAACATCAAAGTAATGGCAAGTTGCAACAAAGTAATAGACAAGATAATGTTATGATAAGTAGATTACGCATATCTGAGACGGAAAATCAACATTGTTTCGGCAGCCCAAGCACAGATAGCGCTGCAACCCCTAATTATTTTAAGGGTCTCAAGTAAAGCCACTGATGCACGCGCAAGTTTGTTCATTCTCGAAAATCGAACGATTTGGTCACATTTAAGTAATCGGCATCAGACTAACTCGAGCATATGGAGCTGAAGGGGAAAAAGAGAGACGGCAGCGCTCTCTGGGCTTGGGCTGCCGAACTATTTTGATTTTGTTGCCTCAACCGTATGGCATCTATGTGCAATTCACTTGAGTTTTTGAGAACATTTGAAGTGTGGTACACACACTAGAGAAACTACAACTGAAACTAACTATTTTTGGCCCTCGTCAGAAATGTCAGATGTAGTTAATAATCATTAGATCATTGCTAAACGTGACAACCAACAGGTAAACAACCACAGGTCTACACGTTTTAACGTGGCGAAACGTAACATAACAGTTTACATACAACCAAATTGGTTTATATAAATCCAAGAGATAGAACATTAAATCTAAAATGTATAGAAATAGAGATGAAGCTTACAATACTGTTAATGTGCATAATTGCAAGAGTTGTGTTTAATGTAAAACCCGATAACAAATAAGGAATGAAATGAAAGTCTTCCAAGTTTCGCTCCAAGGTAAACAATCCAAGCACCTCTTGTTTTATTAAGTTTGCCTCAGAGCTCTCTTCCTTCGTCTCTCTGTACGTAAATTTGTTTCAATCTTCCATTAATGGTTCTAGGGGGAAAACATCATCACAACAAATCTTGATTTTCCGGGTAATAAAAGTGAAACTTTAACTCGTCAATAGGGAGCAGCTTTTTTAAAACAAAGTACGAAAAATAAGTTTTTAAAAGTGTTTCTTCTGATTTGTGGTTATTATAAAGAAAATAGTAAAAAACAAATGTTAGCTTTTTCATTTTTTGGTTGGTCGGAAGTTTCTCCAGGGTCCTTTATACAGGGTGTCCAGTAATTAGGGGATCAAACTTCACCAGTTTATAACCTTATTGACGGAGATAAAAATTATTTAGTGAAAAACACAAGCAGGCATACTAAAACTTAGGCCTGTGTGGTATAGGAAATCTTTGGTTTATTATGACCTGGAAAATCACTTGGTGAAGTTTGATCCCCTAATCCCCTACTGGAGACCCTGTATATTCACATAACAACGAGATTTTGTTGATTACTTTATCCATGGCTAATGATTCTTATTACCTTCCTATATCACATAAAAATATTATACATCTATTAGAAACATAAATGGTTTAACCATATAACTTAGAGTTCGTCATAAACTTTTCCGTATTGTTCTAGCCCGTACATAACTTTATTCAAAAGAATAATAACTTACCCAATTTCGGTTTGCTACAAACAAAATAATACAATAACAATATTAACTATAAATTTATATTTGATTTGTGTCATACAAATAGTTTCTGAAACATATACAAGTATAATGAATATTTTGACAGAAAACAATACCACTAATTCCAATGAAGACTCACCTACAAACTGGCACTTTTATTAGTTGTTGAGAGTAAATATTCTATAACTGGTTGATAGGTGGAGATTGATTGATTTGACTCCGGTGAAGAAGAGAGCGGCGACAAGCTGAAGCATTGTAAGGGGCTAAAGCTGCTCATCTGTCTTGCGACTGACGCTGTTTGACTCTTTTTCAACAAGGTTCATCTTTCACCTGTACTTGCTCTTGATTGAGTATGCGCTGGACAAGTTTGATAATCGTTGAATACACACTTTAGAACTTCAACTCAATGCTAACATCGGTTTGCAGCATGTTTTACGTTGTTCGGTTTTATAACTCTATGTGCGCCTCTGATTAGGTTTTGACAGTTTAGCGCTGTTGACAATGTTCTCTATTTACCTAATCTTTAAACACTTTTGAGGTTGACACCAACAGAGTGTGGGGGATTCAGCCGATAAGAGCTGGTTTATTAGTGCTTAAAAATGGGTAGTTAAGAGCATACGAGCAAATAGACTTTAAGGGCATTAAACAGAGCCATATAATGTTGTAGAAAAAGCATGCATTTCAAAATCGGCTTGTTAAGGTACAATTTCGAAATATTAACAAATATAAAGACGTTGTTAGAGACTAGAATCGCCCTTGGGATGTGGTTTAGAGATCTATACAGAGAAAATACGTGACAAACGTTTGTTATATAATCATCATAATTAACCAGATAATATTACAGTGACTGTAGGGTTGTTCTTTAATCATTCCGAGATCAACCACCATTAAGATAACTCTCAAGAGAGCCCAATCCCAATCTATACTACATTCTGTGTTTAGTTATAAGTAGGTCAGTTGTAGACAGACAAGTATATACAGAGAATGTACAGTGACTGTAGAGTCGTTCTCAAACCGCTCAACCACCATTAAGATAACTCTCAAGAGAGCCTCGAGTGGTGAACGTGCAATCCCACTCTATACTACATTCTGTGTTTAGTTATAGTAGGTCAGTTGAGACAGACAAGTATATACAGAGAATGTACAGTGACTGTAGAGTCGTTCTCAAACCGCTCAGGGATCAACCACCATTAAGATAACTCTCAAGAGAGCCTCGAGTGGTGGAACGTGCAATCCCACTCTATACTACATTCTGTGTTTAGTTATAAGTAGGTCAGTTGTAGACAGACAAGTATATACAGAGCATGTACAGTGACTGTAGAGTCGTTCTCAAACCGCTCAGGATCAACCACCATTAAGATAACTCTCAAGAGAGCCTCGAGTGGTGGAACGTGCAATCCCACTCTATACTACATTCTGTGTTTAGTTATAAGTAGGTCAGTTGTAGACAGACAAGTATATACAGAGAATGTACAGTGACTGTAGAGTCGTTCTCAAACCGCTCAGGGATCAACCACCATTAAGATAACTCTCAAGAGAGCCTCGAGTGGTGAAACGTGCAATCCCACTCTATACTACATTCTGTGTTTAGTTATAAGTAGGTCAGTTGTAGACAGTATATAAGGAATACAGTGACTGTAGAGTCGTTCTCAAACCGCTCAGGGATCAACCACCATTAAGATAACTCTCAAGAGAGCCTCAGAGTGGTGAAACGCAATCCCACTCTATACTACATTCTGTGTTTAGTTATAAGTAGGTCAGTTGTAGACAGACAAGTATATACAGAGAATGTACAGTGACTGTAGAGTCGTTCTCAAACGGGATCAACCACCATTAAGATAACTCTCAAGAGAGCCTCGAGTGGTGGAACGTGCAATCCCACTCTATACTACATTCTGTGTTTAGTTATAAGTAGGTCAGTTGTAGACAGACAAGTATATACAGAGAATGTACAGTGACTGTAGAGTCGTTCTCAAACCGCTCAGGATCAACCACCATTAAGATAACTCTCAAGAGAGAGCTCGAGTGGTGGAACGTGCAATCCCACTCTATACTACATTCTGTGTTTAGTTATAAGTAGGTCAGTTGTAGACAGACAAGTATATACAGAGAATGTACAGTGACTGTAGAGTCGTTCTCAAACCGCTCAGGATCAACCACCATTAAGATAACTCTCAAGAGAGCCTCGAGTGGTGGAACGTGCAATCCCACTCTATACCATTCTGTTTAGTTATAAGTAGGTCAGTTGAGACAGACAAGTATATACAGAGAATGTACAGTGACTGTAGAGTCGTTCTCAAACCGCTCAGGGATCAACCACATTAAGATAACTCTCAAGAGAGCCTCGAGTGGTGGAACGCAATCCCACCTCTATACTCATTCTGTGCTTAGTTATAAGTAGGTCAGTTGTAGACAGACAAGTATATACAGAGAATGTACAGTGACTGTAGAGTCGTTCTCAAACCGCTCAGGGATCAACCACCATTAAGATAACTCTCAAGAGAGCCTCGAGTGGTGGAACGTGCAATCCCACTCTATACTACATTCTGTGTTTAGTTATAAGTAGGTCAGTTGTAGACAGACAAGTATATACAGAGCATGTACAGTGACTGTAGAGTCGTTCTCAAACCGCTCAGGGATCAACCACCATTAAGATAACTCTCAAGAGAGCCTCGAGTGGTGGAACGTGCAATCCCACTCTATACTACATTCTGTGTTTAGTTATAAGTAGGTCAGTTGTAGACAGACAAGTATATACAGAGAATGTACAGTGACTGTAGAGTCGTTCTCAAACCGCTCAGGGATCAACCACCATTAAGATAACTCTCAAGAGAGCCTCGAGTGGTGGAACGTGCAATCCCACTCTATACTACATTCTGTGTTTAGTTATATAAGTAGGTCAGTTGTAGACAGACAATTATATATCATTATGTAGATTTTTAAAGGGTCGTTGTATGCACTGCTTCTGACAAAGTCGGCAAATTTGAATGCCAACGTTGAAAAAAATTCAATGAATTCAATAAGTACTGCTCAAAATCTTTGATACAAAAAAAGGATTTTTAAGTTCTATTCGTAATCTTCTAAACACGTTTTAGAGTTTATTTTTACAGAAAATCGCTCGTAAGTTTCACCGCATTCGAGTAGCATATTAAGCAACTAATTTTAAGACACCTTTCAAAGAAAAGTCGGTATAGTTGCGGATTAAATCCGAGCTGGTTCATAGATGCAAGGAAGTGGCTGGTAGATGCACACTGTTACATGGTCCGACAATTCAGAATGGACAATCGATTCTGTGAATTAGTCTTGTAACGACCATGTATGTCCTCATGGAATTAATCTGACGATGGATTTCCCATGTTCCAGTGATTTGCTTAAAAGCCTTTCGGTCATTTTATAAAAAGAGGCCCGTTTTGTCAATTTGTGATGGAATTTGAGCTAATGTATTGAGTTGTTTGCTTTTACTGGCAGCGGGAAGCCTTTTGTAATTATGTGGTCAGTTTTCTAACATTGGTTTGGTTGATTCTGCAAGTTTTGTTGGAATATTTGTTATGTAATTTATACGCAAATAAGTTATCAGAGAGAGCATAAATTTAAATTTTCTTATATAAATGTTTTTAATTACCATAAAATATTTCAAAAAACATTTGAAGACCAATGAAATTAACAGATTTTACATCAATAACACGGTATTATTCAACACTCTTTCAGAATAAACCTCAATTCTGGACCAAAAAAGGTTTAAGTAAAGTCATACCAGCGGTTTTAGTTTTAGCGTAACGGACATAACATTGTTTAACAAACTAACAAAACTGCAATCACAAAAAAAAAAAAAAGTAACGCATTAGTGAATGATTTAGATAACAACTATCCCTTAAAACACCCGTTTAGAAAGCTAATACATTATTAAAGTCAATAATTTGGAAATACATTTTTTATCATTCCCCGCAAAAAACAGTTTTAAGGTGTGAAACTCATTCCATATACATGTACAGCGTATTATATACGTCATAAACTTCTAATTTCATACAAAAGCAGCCGGATTTCCCAGAGGCAACATTGTTTCGACATGCTAAACATATCTCGACGTGTAACGGTTGCCTGAGGACCATATTCTCAGTTTAATACACAGTTTCTTCGACACTCCTGCTACACGTACACGAGTCGAGTTCAACGTGTCTGACAATTTACGAGTTAACTTTGAATCATCTCTTGACTCATTAAAACTTTCAACACAACCTTGAGTTATCACTGTGATGAATGCACGCTTTTGTTGAACAAGTGTGCACTTATACTTTGGGAATGTAAGTCTTCTTGTTTGTAAATTGTGAGGATTCGTTGGTAGTTTTTAAAATTGACTTAAGTCCTAGGCTTTAGCGACCAGTGTTTCAACTATGTTTAATTAAAATTTATATTTTGGCCTCTGGACTGAAATTGACTGAAGCCCTTAACGGATGATAACAGAAACGGATATAACACCATCAGCTAAATTTAGTTGGCTTCTCTTATTTATGTTCTTAAAGTTGTAATATTTTATAATCTATTTCTTCCGGTTCACACCGCGTCAAAACATCATAACAGTTAGTTCAAATATTTCAGTCTCGCCGTGAAGTTCCATTTTAAATCACTCATTGACTGAAACAAATTGGGAACTAGAAGAACAAGATTAGGCTATAATGATTTTAAAATGTCTTTTACTAACTTTTTTAGCTTGTGAGAGACCCAGTTGAACCGTCAGATGAATTTAAATAAACAACTACTTTAGAAAATACAATTATAGTATATTGCCTTTATCATTTCTTAAATAACCCCAAAATTAAGGTTCAAATTAAAATTTGACAATTGAAACTTTTCAGTAATATTCCTTGAACCTCAAAAGATATTACCTTCGAATTTACAGTTAGAAACTCAACTAAAATGGGACTCTTGTTTGCTGAGTTTAGCCCAAAATCTGTCGGCATCAATCTTTTAAAAGCGTTAACGGATTTGGAAGAACTAGGAATTATAAAGAACTATTGAACTGGGAGACACAGGAAAATAATTCATGAACGTTTGCACTCTCAAGCAGGAGTTCAGAATAAATGCAGTATTGACATACGAATTAATGCCACATTTCAGCTCGATCCAAAAGTAAAGATCGCAATGCATGTCAATACACGGAATACAATATATATTTATTTGTATAATTCTACCTTTTGAACGAAGCATAGAAACTTTACATTTGGACGAAACAGCTGGGATTGTTTCTAGACTATAAAGCGTTCGTTTATAGTGTGTGTAAGTATTATTTTCAAACCTTTACTGCCTTCAAAATTTAGTTCATAGCCCAACGAGCCCACCCTAAAATATGTGTCAATATCGTGTTTTTAGATCTGTTAAAACACGATATTAAATGGAAAAATCAAATTCATGGTGTATTTAGCTTTCTACTACATTGATACATTTGATTTGATCACATGTCTCAAAAGAATTACTTAGTAAAATAATTTTGGGGTAGTGTTCTGTTTGCAATTGTATCGGGTGGTTTGAGCTCCCCCTATCAACCTTTGATACCTTACCTAAGGACTGACAAAGTACAGGGCTACGCTAAGTGAAGGGTCTTGGAGGCGAGTTACGCTAACAGGTCATTATTTGTGATATCATGTAGGAATGAAGCAGGGAGTTGAAACTCATGTGCAAAAATAACACTTATTAAGAGTTCAGAAGTAAAAACGTCATTCCGCATAAAATGATTGAATATTGGTTGAAAGCTGCTTAAATATTGTCTTGAACGAACAAAATATTACAATTTAACTCTTAACCTTGGGTGCCGTAGTCAAAACTATAATTTAGTTCTACCGGTTCACACCGCGTCATAACATCATAATAATTAGCTTCTAATGTTTGTGAGTCACTATGAAGTACCATCTTCAGTCAATGATTTGCTGAAACTGATCTACGTGCTGTTTCTTCTTGCTACCTGCTGACTCATTAACAGCAAATAGTTCAGTTTCAGTCAATAAGTAAATGGTACTCCACAACGAGACCGAAATATTTCTACCTAATTATTATGAATTATTATAATTATTATGTTTTGACGTGGTGTGAACCGGAATAACTAGATTATAAAATATTACAACTTAAGAACATAAATACGAGAAGCCAACTACATTTAGCTTATGGTGTTATAACCGTTTCTGTTATCATCCGTTAAGAGATTCAGTCAACTTAAGTCCAGAAGCCAACATATAAATTAAAAAGCTGTTGAATTTTAACGCATAGCCATAAGCTCTACCGTGAATCCTATAGCGAACTTCTAGTCACGGGGTGTATAACGTAAACTGGAAGTACCTCTTTAACGTGAACGTCCCCTTACAAAAATAGCTTTATGTTATCAAAACTGCATGTATAATCGGATGAAATTGGAATTGATATGTAGTAAAAATTCAGTTTGCAGTATTGTTTTTGGTAAAAACTACCTCTTTAAAGATATCCGCCTGCCGTTTAAATGTTCAAAACTGTAAAAAACTCAAAACAAGCGCTAGTATAGGTTTTGCAGAATGCAAAAAGCTATGGAAAGTTGCATATAGTTAAAAAGGTATTTTTTCCACCAAAACAGTTCTGAAAACTAAATTGTTAATCAACTATACCACCAAAGGTTATTGCCGTTCAAAACCATATTTGCGGTATTGTTTGTGTTGAAACAATACATCTTCAATAATATGCAATATCCTATAGCCATCTTCAAAGTCCGTACTCCCATCGGGCGTAACAACTAAGTAGAAAAGTTTTTTTACAGACCCTAGAAAAGGTCTGTAAAGTTTGGTGCGTTTATTCTGGGCCGTTAAAGGTTATCAAACCGTCTCCAGACTTATGTAATTGGCACTCTGTATATACAATTTGCTATTTGACTTCATTTTTCATTTTTGTCTACGATGTTTTGTTCTATATGGCGACATATATGAAAAGTCCCAAACAAGATTGAATAGGGTCACACACCACTCACCCCAGCTCACGCAAGCACACGAGAAACAAAGCACGGCTCACAGACCTGCACGGGCCCGCAGGTGTGATTAATAAAGCATGAGGAAAGCTCGGGTTTTGTTACCAACTTTGAGAATACCCGAGTGAAGCCTGAGGCTAAAGCAAACTTGGCGTTTCTTAGCGACAGATTCGCTGAACAGCTGTTCTTTAAACCATGCGCGGTGCACACACGCCTTTGTGAGCGCTTTGCGCGGAGGACAAAAGAGTGGATACTTTCTAATAGTCGAAGAAACAAACGTTTATGGCAAGTATTTTGAGAGGTATGTGATTGTGAAAGCTAGGCTATTTGGGAAAACCTCTCAGCCTGGTGGTTTCGTGCGATATGATTTAGAGCTCAGTTAGCGCAGTTATTATTTTTGTATGCATCATTTGGAATTAAATGCTTTAGTTTCTCAGTTACTCCCTGACGTTTATAGCTCAGTGGTAAAAGAATAGTTGCCAGAAACATACATCTACACTCCCTGTAACCTGGTAGTAGCAATACGGCAATTGACAAGCACATAAAATATACGGTATATCGATTCTCAAATAGGCCGTCGCTTATAACTTCTAATGTGTATATAAAATGTCTGTAATACAATTTTAATGAGTACCTTTAACTATATAACTTAAATGTAAGATAAACTCTAGTCTAATACATTGATCTTTGAATGTTAAATGTTTTGCACATTTTGAATGTCATCAAACTTGAAATAAGGCTAATATAGAAACTATGAGATGGATCGTAGTGGTTAAAAATATTAAAACAAGCCAGTCGGACATTTTGTGTCTGATTGGAAATTTGGTGAAAGGTAACTTACTAAACACAAACGAATAGCCAGGACTGATAAAATAAAATATTTATTCGAAGAACTATTCAAGTAGGCGTTTACGTACTTCTTGTGGCCTGTCAGGGCCTTCACGTGAACAATATTAATTAAACATTTTATATAAATGAATTTCACGTTTTGATATTATTTATCTTTAAAAAACACACATGACCTGTCAATTTTTTGAAAAAACACTCCTTAAACCCCTTACCTGTCAAAACAAAATTGCCACAAACTTTCCTTTTAACTATATTGAGATTAAGAATGCTATTCAGGTTAACAGAATCAAACAGCCAAACATATAGTCTACATTTACCCAAAAAACAGTTACTTTAAACCGATAACAGCGAAGAACAAATCGGTAAAGTTGGGAGTACTCGTATTCTGGCTAAATCCAAGAACAAAGAAGGATTGAATGAAGCGGAAGAAAGACAACGTCACAACTTCGGGTGGCTTAATCTGTAAAACCTCCCTTGAGAGCAGCTTACACCCCTGCTGCACAAATAGATTCCACAGTCCACAAATCTTCAGGACAGGTAGACAAACACGCGGAGTGTGTTGTTGTGTTGTCTCTATAAAGCAAAGGGATTCGAGCACTGGTATCAGTTTAGTTCAACTACAATGCAATAAAATATTTATTTTTTAACTGTCATTAAAACATTAACATACAGAGAGGCCGAAAAGTAACTTACACCCCATTAACCTTTCTGTTTGTAGTTGTGTCTGCGCTGTGATTCCTGATTTATGGTTTGTGGGTTGAGGCTACAAAACTTAGTGCTTTAGTTTTAAATGCTTTAAATTTTCCATTTTCTCCAGCGTGGTTCGGAAACTACTTATATCATCATAGGAGAGTCCCTTTGGTATTTAAAAGTATTCTTGATATCTTAAAAATTAAGAGTCGGCAACCGGTTTTAGTATTTAAGGTTCAAACGCGTTTTGCCGCCATTGAATGGTGATATCGAGTTGACATTTGCGTCAAACAGTTCTTTTTAATACTATTGTTGAGTACAAATTAAGAAAAACTTTTAATATAAATGGTCAGCCAATCTAAAAGAGAAAACAACTCAAGAAAAAACTTACTAACTTTGGGCAAAACAACTCTAATTGCATCTTTCTTTCAATACAACTGTAAACATAATGATTGCTGTTTTTCTATTAACAATGATCAAAACCAATATTGCAATAAAAATATGGTTAAAATTTTTTAACACAAACCAACAAAAATTAATACACATAGCAAATAAATACTGTATAAAGCCCAGTCCGTAACAACTATCCTAAAAACAATGCAAACATGAGCAGGATAATGTAATGGTTATTTCAGAACCATTTTGTATGTACGAGATGAAATATGAAACATCTAAAATTAATCAGTAAGCTTTGTAGCCCTAACCTAGACAAATAGTTAGCGACCGAAACGCAAGGCTCACGTCAAATTCTTATTTAAATTTACATCCAAAGAAAACAAATTACTTCAAAAACAAAATAATCGATTAGTAACCTGTACCAAAGTGTACAATATTTGCTGTTGGACTTTTCAGCTTGTAGGTTTTAAATACTTTAGAAGGAAAAAAGATATGTTTAAAGTCCATTAATTTCTTGTCTACGAGACCAATGTTTAGGTAGGTATTACAAAATAACGAACTCCAAAATTAATGATTTTTACGAATCGAAATAATTATTGCGATAAATTAATTTCGTTAGTCTAGTATGATTTGAGAAATAGTTCAAATGAGTTATTGAATAGATTTAATTAAACCAAATACACAACATTAATATAGTTATACGAGTATAAAAGGATTTTTCAGCATTAAATTGAAAACAGGAAATGTGAAACGTGAAAAGCGAGTGGAATTATTAAAAGGATCTCCCGTGAGCCGCTCTGGCCGCGGTTTTGTTTTTTACATCCGAGACTGAAATTTCATCAGCTGGCTGAGGTGTGAGATTTCACTCATTTCCAACTGTAAACAACCACAGATTTTAGTATTTGTCGAACTTAACTGAATTTAATCAATTTGAATAATTTATTTATTAGTTCAAGTCAACTTGTTTAATTGAGGTGAATACATAAACACCACAATTATCGACTTTAATATTAGAAAACCAACTAGAAGATTTGAAGTCGCTTTTCCATCTCCATCTTGGTCTGGCTGAAAGGGTTTTGTTGATGCTTAGCACACATGTTGGTTATGGTACCATAAACGTGTATGCCAAATTTCATTACAATCGGATTATAAATTCAGTTTTATATAATAAAATTCCGTTTTTGGGGAAACTCTTCATCCCCCAAAAGATTTGTTCAGTGTACTAGAGTTTTACAGAAGAAATAACTATAACGAATTTCGTGAAAATCACACTCACAGTTTCAGTGTCAGTTGAAAACTTTTAACTGAAAGGTTTAGGCAGATTACAAGCTGTCCAAACCTTTCGACTATAGAAAAATTTACTTTGAAATCGTAAAATGCTGCAGACAATTAAAAACTGGGATATAGAAAGTGTAGCTTCAATTCACCCTATCCTAGTCAATTCATTTACACTAGGCATTTACAATTCAACATTTTAAGATCAGAGAGTTCGGTGGAAAATCTTGAGTCACGAAAGTAAGCATACAATGATCTCCTGGCCCGTCATTCGAGACATTAAATGCTGCGAGTTTGGACATGAAAACTTGAGGGACCAACCTCCATCCATCTTCTGCCTTTTCAAACTTGTCAGCATCTTCGTCCAACTCAATTTCCCAACTCAGGTCTTTTGAGCAGCCTAAGATTTAGTAGAACAAGGTGAGTAGAACCTACAACGCATAATCTTCAAACATTCATATTTTGCATTTACGTGTTCAAAATAAGAGTCAAATGAGTTCCTCAAGGCTCAGTATTTTGTTTATTGTGTACTTTGTGGCTGTGTTTGTTTTTAAGACTTTTACTCACTATTTGTAAAATGATTCAATCAAATTTTATAGTTCCATTACTTGTGTTTAAGGTATAATTACGATACCTAGAGTATAATAAAATCTAGAAATTTAGCGAACATGTAAAAAGGATTAAAAAGATGATCCATTCGATTTGGCTAGTTCAACTGATGAGTAAATACGATAAATAAAATACTCACTCATGAGCCTTACATTTATGGGGATAAACGTCAAGTTGAATAATATATACGGTGGTTTTAAAGTTGGTAGGTTTTTTATACTATAAGCGGACCCGTGGCGGGTTGGAACCGTGCGCGAATACGGAACATATCCCTCCGCTGGCGCGGGTTCGATCCCCGCAGTCACCACTTACATTTGTAAAGTGACGATACGGTAACGCTAGGTAAAGGTCGAGGTTGAGTGGTAGAGAGGACTTTGTAGTCCTAACTTCACCTCGTCAAACAAGACAAACTTTACCTTTACCTTTTACCAACATATTCAAATCTGATACAATTTTTACACTTACAAGAATATTTAACTGAAGCAAAATTTATTTTCCATGTTAAATGTTTTGAAAGTTTGAACACCACTATGAAATAGGCTTAATTAATGGGCTTTTAGGAGAGTTTAAAGGTTTGAAGATTTTATCTTAACTGATCGGAAAACATTATATGAGAGTTGAGTTTAAAGTCCTAAAGAGGGTACAATACCAACATCCACCTTAAATCAAATCCTAATACAATGCCTCCTAGAGGACTACCTATTATATTGAAACAAAGCAAATGACAATACAATAAATGTTTTTGGTAAACCCTTCACTGAGAAATCGAAGTTGTTTATCAATCCCAAATCATTGGTGGTCTGAACTGAACAATGCAATCGGATCGCTTGATTTCATTATCCACTCTGCGATGAAGAGGCGAAGATTCCATACTCGATACTGATTGTCATTCCCATTGTGAACGATTCCTGTATTGAACTGTTACATTGGACAGGATAAATGACAATGCGTCCTAACAAAACGTTGTAGATATATTTCACGTTGTTTAGATGGGTCTTCGTGTGCGTTAGCTGGTATCTTTAAAAAATATGGATTGTCAGAAATATGTCAATATGTACTTTTTTAAAGCTCCACTTTCAACGGAAATCTATTGGGAAGACTTTTATTGTTTTAAATTCAGCTTTTCAAGTGTGAAATTTAAAATCTTTATTGAATTATTCTATCTTAAAACTCACAATGCATTAACTCTTACGCACACAATTCATTGACTGATAAACTACGGATTTGTTTATTTTCATTAGCCTATAGATTAAACCCACCTATCCAACTTTGGAAAAACCATCAATGATGACTATTAATACCTATACCATAGTAGATTGTGGGTTATTGTTTCATAAACACTGAAATTTAATTAGGAAAGAACAGATTTTACGATTATTTTCTTAAATTAAAACCGCTTTCAGACGTACGTTTTACATTCCTAATCTTACATTAGATACATCTAATCTTATATAATGTTCCATATTGTTTCGGGTTTGAAGAAAAACACACACTACAGGTTGAAGTTTACAATCTCTTGATTTCAGCTCGCAAGAGCAAATTACCTTGCGATATAACATTTGGAGAAAGACTTGAAATGAATAGCATGGTTGCAAAGTTTAAAGACACAGTAATTTTAACCGTTATCTGTAATCTGTGTATTTATAGAAATAAAGAACTGCATTCATTATTTTTTCAGTTTCAAATGTTTGAATGCTGGCTTACATGATTCTCTTCTTTGCAGCAGCGTTAACCAGGGTTTTCTGTTAAATGAACATTAGGGAATGTTTAGAAATAAGACGGTATAGAACGATGTAGATACAATCTTAATTCAGGTATAACATTTTATAGCTAAATAATATAATATTGTTGTAAAAAATATTGTTAAAAAGGCAAGGCGAGCTTGAAAACTCAATATTATCCCTGAAAGATTCGAGCTGCGTTGTTGGACGGTTGCTATGTGAGTATGAAAGGTAGGAGAGGGTGAGAGGCGAGGAAGGATGTGTTTGACATAAGATACTTAACCTTACCTTCCTCGTGTGATAGTGGAGTTGAACATTTCAAATGATTCGTCTCCACACTATACAGGGTGTACTTACAATATACTGTATTATACAGGGTGTTTCTAACCCCATCTTAACTTTTAAACAGCTGAATTTTCAGAACATTTTATTACTAAAGTGCGTTTTGACATGATCGGTAATTTCGCTCCAGCCCAGAGACAAAGTTTTATGGGGTAACCCCTTAGCTTCCAGTTAGAACTTGCTTAGGTAAAATGATTAGGATGTTATACTTTAAGATTAAAGTTGGTACTCGGCAATTTTCTATCTTTGTGTACTGAGTTTTGAACAGGTCTTTAAGATAGAGTACATATCGTTGCAAGATTAAAATATCAACTTAGGTCGACTGATTTGTTAACTATCATTGACTGAATTACCGACTAGATTAGTGGGATTCCTACTTTTAACGACGGAATCTCACTTCGCGCGCATTTGTTTCCGGTCAAAACTGTCACTTGCGTGACCAAGATGGCTGCCACATAACGGTACTTATTCAATTATTTCAACCGATAGCTTGGAAGTTAACTTCAAAGACGGAAATCTAATATTTTAAAGTAAAACGTCAGGATTTTTGCTTTTCAAGCAAATATTTCAACTATAACTTTTGAAAGTCGACTTTAAAACATATGTTTCAAAATTTGGGTAACATTCACGAAGGCTTTCCAAGAGTAAAAGAAAGCGTTAAGGTATTAAAAAACGCCACGGAATTCTACGATCTTGAACCCGTCTTTTAAATGTTTATTTATAACGTTCTCTCAATGAAATACTCTGACATACTTATAAATCAGTTCAAAACAATGACAGTTATTTACGTAGTGCCTGAAACAATTAGCAAGCCTGATGTAAATTGGGTGAACAATATTCTTAGAGTAACATAATTTATTATGCCCCAGTGAAATGAATTGCTGCACAAAAACATGCACACACACACGCACACACTAGTGCTTGTGGACACGTATACATGAACACATGAAATGAAGAAGATCAACTCTCATCCATCTTGGTCCTCTTCAGTCTTGTCAGCTTTCTTCAACCAAGAGAATAACCAGGACAAAGTAGTGGAGTTCATCATTAGTAAACTATTCTTGGGGTTATGTGTAAAACGGAATTCATAAAACATCAAACTCATGTAAAATGTCATGAAATTGTTTTTTGTCTATTGGTCTAAGAAAAATACCTTCGTTAAATAACACAATACAAAACTAAGATATGAAACTAGAAACAATTCCTTTCAAATGATTAACAATCGGACAAGAGCCCTAACTAACCAAATAACTATGACAAATCTGATATGGTCCTATTGCAAAAGTTTCTATATTAGCCAAATATGGAGGAGATTAAAAATCTTCAAAACAGGGAGCACATCCAGAGAAAGTAAGCCAAACCACACAACTAGTATGATATCAAACCTTGTAGAAAACATCTTCAACTCAAATTATAAGAGTATGGAAGAACATTGAATTATTTTGGAAGTTGAAAGAAAAGGCCTGATTATGAACTCCGAAGAAAACCTCCACTCACATCTAAGTAGTAAAGAGGGAAATCCACACACATTAAACCTGAGGAACCTGATATTCGACGATAATCACAATATTAAAAAAGAGAGCAAGTTTATAAAACATTTACATTACATAATATTTTAACTACTTTTCTTGAAAAATTATGGTTTCCCATGTTTTGTTTGTTTGTTGAAAAACTTCTCAAACAGCGACTAAAAAAGGCCGAAGTAAGGCTGTGAGCGTAGCGACCAAGTTGCAATTAGCGAATTAGAGTAACAAATTGCAATGGAATTCGCTTGACTCCTAGATGCTTCTCGCACACGGCAATGTTGTCAACCCTACTGACTACACAGGTGTGTGTATGTGCAGGAGGTAGACTACCTGTAGTAAACCCAGTTGTAAACAAACACATAAAGATAACCCAGCGAGTGTCTGTGTGAAGCCCGCATTCCCGCTTCTGTATAACACTGTACCTGGCCTCACGCGCAATATTGCAATTTCAAACGTGGGATTTGTTTTGGTGTTAATTAACGTTATTTTGGTACATTTTATTAATTGTTCAAAGATATCCACAGCGTAAAACAGATAAAACGTTATGATGTCTGATATACAATTGTTATACACGGTGAGTTGTAAATGTCGAACCCTCCCTTTAAATTTTGAAAAACCCTTAGGAGATGTTTTTATAGGGGATGAAGATTTCTTTGACGTACATTGCGTCACCCACCTCCTATCCAAAAATCGGAGGAGGGAGAACCCCCAAAATCTTTTAAATACGATCTCCCCTCTGAGGAAAATGTTACAATCCCGTAACAAACTTCTTCAGATGATTTTGAATTAGTCCTCTTTTGTCTTTCGCGTGAAGTCTTCAGGTTTCATAAGAGAAACGTCGATACATTTGCATGAAGCATATCCTAGATATTCACTCACTGACTCCTCGGCGCTACAGCCCGTGTAGGGCTCCGGCCTCCATGACAATTCGCCTCCACTCCAGTCTATCCTCCGCCACTCTCCGCCTCACACCCAGAGCTCTCAGGTCAGCCTCAACGTCATCCAGCCATCTTTTTCTTGGTCTTCCACGTCCTCTTCTTCCTCCCGGCACGTCAGTAAACACCTTTTTGAAAGCTCTCCCTTGTTCCATGCGTTGTTCATGTCCGGCCCAGCTAATCCTTCCTTTCTTCATATGGTTGACGATGGTTGCTTCGCCAAACAACTGGTAAACTTCTTCGTTTCTTCTCATTCGCCAGGCCCCACCTTCTAACACTCCACCAAATATCTTCCTTTATCCTAGATATTACCAAAACTAAAAATATTGCATTACTCTTAAGACAACTTGATTAGCAAATTATATGCTTTGTGCACGATTATCTAATCTGCTACGGGCTTCTACAGAAAAACGTCAGAACAATGAAGATACTCTCCTGTCTTGTTTTCCTTAAAGTGGCTCCAGCGTAATCTCTGGAGTAGTCAAGACACGCATTAATATGTCCAGACATTCAACCTAAAACCTAAAATATAGTTACTTTTAAGGTAGAAATATTAATTACTTTAAGTGTCTTAGATGCCATGTCTATTGCTTCTATCCAATAAAAGTCTATGATGGTAAATACAAATAATGCATGACATATTCCCATCATGTTCAAACGATTAAACTCCCCGATAGAAGCACATTTAGTACGTAAATAATGTATATCATAGTAAGATTCAAACTAAGATGTATGCTCTTGCAGATGTAAGCTGAACTTGTTAGCAAGACATACCTGCAGATGTGAACAAACTGAAACTTGAAACTTGGCTCAAAGTGACAACTTAGTTACATTCACAAACTTCATTAAGAGCTATGTCTATGTGAAATTATTTCAGGGCTTGCGTAAAAAATAACTAAGCAATACACACTTAAATGTTAAATAAAAAACTATGCAATACAATTTATAAACCACTTTATCCAAGGCATCGTCCCATTTAAACTTTATTTTTTATTTAAATTAGTTCTTGAACGTTATAGCTTATTTAATTTTAAAACGCAGATTATATTTAAGCTTGTTCATTTCCTTTGTTTAGTGTTATGTTTAGGTTACTATTCACCTGAATATGGGATCACAAAACGTCGTGTTCTTCTTGTTTACTAAAAAACGATAGAACACATCCGTAAAATATTTTTAACATGAAAAACCCTACCGTCGTGAACCACAAGTGCCAAAAAATTGAAAAACTTAATTGAATGGCACTTTAAAAAATACCAATCATAAAAAAGAGAGGGACTAATACCACACAAGTACTGCAAGGAATTAAGTGTGTAAGTATGAATATAATTAAACAAGAAACTACTCTGAAAGCAAAATTGATAAATAACTGAATAATAATTGAATGAAAGCGGCTGAAAATTGAAACACAATACAACCTGCCGATTAATTGCAAGTTATAGAACCATACACAATGTTTAGCCCTTTAGCTAAACCTAATTTGAAACTGCCATTAAACACGACTAGGAGAGAAAGTAACAAGGTTTTCTAAGTTCTCGTGGCTAAAATCGATTTTAATAAACTCAATTATTATGAATTTATATTTTTCGGACCTTTCGCTGTTTGTACTAAAAGATATTTAATTGTAGAAGAAATAGGTTTAAATATCAATTCAGTAGTCAAATACTCTTGAACCAACTTGAATTGTAATACATGTTTTTGAACTGTCTAATATAAATTGAAACACTTTGTAACAATAGTTTTACAACAACGTAAACATATTGAATTTGGATATAAATTACAAACGAAAAAGTTCATTTTAAGTGTGAGACGGGTTGAACAAATAATAATAAAAAGATGAGACTTTTCTGGGAGAAGATTTCCAAGCAGTAAAAGGGTTGCGTTGAGTTATACATCTCAAAGCCTAGTAGAGGTCATGGGAGGGTAGGTTGGGAGGGCTAGGGGGAGGTTAAGGGTGTAGGGGGAAGGGGTTGAGGAAGGTATGGTGCGTTTGACAAGCTTAAGCTCAACATTTCAACTCTTTCCCATACGGAAAATGTCTACAGGATTGTTTGTATTTGTTCCCATGTACACTTTCGTGTGTGATAAATATGCTTATGGGTTTAAAAGACCAGTTATAAGAGTTTTTTTGGACGAAAATAATACAAATATTTAATGTTTATTTAATGATTATTTAAAAAAATTATTAGAGTACTTTTCTAAACTATTTTCCAATTTCGACTCGCTAAACAGGACAAACTTTACCTTTAACCTCTTTATCTATTAAACTGTGTATTTCTATGCAATGGTTAAAACAAATATTTCGTGCCTTTGTTTCAGGTAAAGTTCTAGAAAGGGGTTGCAAGTTCTGGTGATATTGCAGTTGACGATTTTCAACGAGTGGCAGTGAAAACACCAAGGTGACAAGGCTAGTGCTTCCTATACTATAATTATATTTTTGTGTGAATAAACAATACAAAATTGTGCTGACAAAAAGGTGAAAATGATACAATAAGTGGTGAAATGAATAAAAGAATGAGTGGGAGTTCTTAATTTAAATAATCTTATAAAAATGTTATAATATAAAATGCAATTTAAACTCCTTCAATGAATTCCGCTACAAATTAAGGAGCCAAAGACAGCAAGTGTTTCTAAAGTTTATTTTTGAAAAGAGCAAGATCTGATAGCGAAGCTTTAATTTCTAAATGAAGCTTGTCCAACAATTTAATACCAACTTCCATATGTAGTCTGCCGTAAGTTTGTAATCTGTGGCTAACTTGTCTGTATACTTCACTAGATCTTGTAGTGTATGAATCAAAATCTTGATATTGCAATTAATTAAATTTTGAAACGCAACGTATAACAATTAACTCATAAATATATATTACGGGCAATGTAGGGATTTTCAAACTTGTAAAATATGTTCACATGACACGCCAAATAGTAAATTGCCAATTATACGAACGGCTGTTTTTTGGAGGACAAATGCTCTTAATAATTTAGTCTCAGCACAGCTACCCCAGAATATTATGCCATAGGGGAGATGTATTACTCCGAAATAGATTAATTAATTAATGTAAGTTGACAAATATAAGTTGAATTAAGGTTCAATTAAATAACTAACAACATTAAACTAAGTACTTGCGAATAATATATCACCGCTAGACAAGGTACACAAGTATAAATACAGCATGTGTTTAAGTTTTGGATACGCCCTGTTAAACCTTTAATGAATAAAGAAGACAAATGAAACTCAGGACACCTTTAAGGAAGTAAAGCCCATTTCTCCAAAGTGGAAATTTTGAAGGAAGCTCACTATTTTCAAATTTATAGACACAATAAGTGACCCTTTATTTGGAGATCTTGATTTAAGAATAACAGTGGAAATTAGAGCTTTCTAGTTAAACCTAGTACAAAATGATAGCTCTTTGAGTTTGTAAGTCACGTGGTTGGTTATTGGGGTTATTTACCACCTGAATGTGGATGTTTTGACTTACTTAAGCTTTTCTTAATTCAATGAGCCACCATTTTGTACTAGGTTGAGATTAACATTTCTACTAATTATACTGTTCTTCTACGATGCAAAATGGCAGCTCATTGAAATTGAAATGGCAGCTTTGATCCTAAGGATTAGATCCTAAAGAGATCCACTTGAAAAGTAACCTAAACATAACACAAAACATTAAAATGAGCTGGTTTTAAAGTAATCAGCGTAATCTGAAGTCACCAATTACCAAACAACATGAGTTGTGTTTTGTACGTTGTATTTGTTTTAGTCTTAAGTTTATTTGATTTTGAAACAATTAGCCTAAAAAATACAACATGCACCGTAAAACGTTAAGAATCAAACATCAAATAGAGATGCTATACACGATCGGGACCAGTGACAGCTGTCAGCGGCTGACTGGCAGGCTGGCTGGGCGCAGCGGACGACCAATCACATCCGTTTATCAGACTGATTAACTGTAACAGAGAACACACAAATTGATTACACGCCAGCTAATGGTGGGAGAGGGAAGGGAGAAATTGTTGTATGAATGTGTCAGTTTTTCCTAACAAAGGAGTTAAAATGACTAACAATAATTTAGAAAATCCCTACACGTTGAATCACGATAACTGATTATAGGCCTAAGCGGAATGCTTGGTTTATGAATAGGTTAGATATTTTCAATTATTGGTCTAAAAACTAATTGGTAATTAGTGACATGTTTGGTTTTACTAAAGTTTTTGAGTTGGGCAGCAAACGGTCTTTAGGTCTACCGAGGTTTATATACTAATATACGGATAAACAAGTTTTGATAATAATTTGTGTGGTCCATAATGTGCCTTGAACAACAAAATTGAAAATAAATTTTAATTTATTTATTTATTTCACAACACTACATGCATTGACCTGTCCAAGAAGAGCTTGACGGACAGGCCGGTTTAACTATTTACATGCATTTGTACTTATGTATATAACTACAAATAATCTCCTGCCGTGGCAGAAGTGGGTTTAATGTATATGCCTATGTTAATATATGATATATGAATAATTTAGATATATATAAAAGTTTGTTATTATACACAAATTCTAATAAATAATACATAAATTCAGGTTTGAAAACAAACAATCCAATAAATTTTTTTTTTTTGGTGATGCCTCACTCAAAAAATAAAAATGTAATGAATTGTTTGTTTTAAAACTTGAATTTATTTTAAAATCCAATAAGAACTGTTTCTTGTACATAATAATATCAACGATAAACAAGTAAAAAATAATGGGATCTTTTAAGTATTATCATTATAGATTTTAATAGTTAATTATTTATTCAATATTAGACTTTATCATCATTGTCATGTTTGAAGATCCAGTAAGTTTGCGAACAACAAAACCAGGATCCAAGACAACTGTGGATGATATCAGTGTATTATTTTTCTCAACACATTATTCACTGCTCACAGCTGATGGATTGAACAACTCCTGCTCAATGATTGATAACTGAAAAGTTCACAATTTTATCCGATTATTTCCTCCATCCGTCATTGCTTAAGAGTTAACTTAAACACAAAAAGTTGAATTACAATTTGTAAAGTTGAATATTCGTCGGCTGTGTGGAAAGGTAATAAAAGTAATAAAGTTATACGGTGTCGGATGGAAAAGTAATGAGCTGAGAACGAGTGAAATTTGAAATGATATGTATTTGATAGTATCCATTGTACCAAAATTATGAACCTTAGTTTATTTAGTGAAAAATCAGTTCTTTTGTCAATACATACAAAATAGTGTACGATTAAAAACTATTTTGGGCTTAAAAAATATACGAACTGGTTATTTAAATATTTGAAATATTTAAAAGTATTTGACAGCAAGAAAGACTGAAAATATTATACCGTTGGAAAGTGTATCTTATTTTAAACAAACACCCTAAATTAGATTTGGCTTTCCCGCAGTTATACAGACAGTTCATTTCAGTTTAATGTGGATTTTATAGCCTTTTAAAAAAAGCTAGCTCCTTACAATCTTTACTTTTTTATCTCTCTTCTCAGAACAAAGGAGCTCTAACAAGGAATACAACATGATCTCCTTTACGTTAGAACCAAACTAGATCTAAACCAATTAATATCAGTTTTCTTAACATTCTGTATACTCAAAACTCGCAACTAGTTTCCCCCACTGTTTGAGTAATATACAGAGTACGTGTGATACGAGTGGTCTGAGACACCCTGTATACAGCACGTGTACAACACATAGTGAGTTTGCAAAGAAATCCGAGTTTGCACGAGTGAACCTCTCCCTTGTAAAGAAAACTCATATCACCTTTGAATATTAACCATGTTGACCCTCCCTCCCTCACACCCCCTCTCATCCCCCTGTCACCACCCCTATCCACCTATACAGAGGAGCGTCGCTGCCAACCAAGTACGTACGTGCTTTCTGTGAGAACAACTTAACGTGCTGTGTCTTCAATGTAAATTCAATATAAGTTCACTTTTATTGCGAAGTAGTAAAGTCAAAATGATTTGGCAGAAATCTTCGAGGAAGTAAGTTGTTAGGTTGGGTAGGTATAAATTGAGTTTCAGTAGCTTCTTTGTGGGTATTAGATTGCAATATAATTTGTAAACATAAATAGTCTACTACTTAGTTACCAATATTAATAAGCTTACAATTTCAGTTTTAAACAGGATACAACCATACAATTTTTATTTGTATTTTAAGTAGTTAATTTTTTGCACTACGAGTATGTGTATGAAATTTTGTATTTGTTAGAAGTAATTTTATTCATGATTAAGGTGAAGTTGAGTATTAAGAACTTTTTATTTTCTGGAAACGTTTTAAATAGCTTTTAGCTCAATAGCCAGAGCTCTATAGTTTTATAAAAAGTCCCACATTTTATAAAAGTCAATAATGAATGGTCTTTCAAATGTTTATAAAATCCAAAAACATAATAATATTTTGGAGTTTAATAAGATATTCTCAAGTAGGCTACCCGATTTTAACATGTTCGAATTGTAATTGCGAGGAAACGTAAGGTCAAGCCTCAATTTAAAAATGTCTAACGAGGGTCTTGAACTCCAATATTGGAAAGAAAATATAACTTTAAACAAACTTCTATGCCAATATTAAATTTTGGTTGTCTGGATCCTTCGGAAGCTAGGCTTCGACAAGAAACTTTATGGTTAGGGCGACTTGATGACGAAGACCTAGGTTCCAAAAAATCTAGCCAACAAAATAAACATTTAATATTGACGTAGGAGTGTGAATGTCTGTAAAATGTATAGTATACAAGATACCAATGGTTAAAAATGAACACCCGGTAGCCAATATTCTACGAAAGTTGGATAAAGCGATGAACGTCAGACTGAAATTTGATTGGTAAATAAGATGAGCTGCCGGGTATCGGAAATAGTTGCCTGAGGGGTAGACAAGTAGGTAAGGGAGGAATACGTGGCGAAGGGTGCATATTGGTTAACAACTCAGGCAGATGATCTGATATACACACCCTTCTCGTGGTTTGCTCCTACCTTCTAGTAGCCCACTGAGTGGAGTTTCAAGTTTAGAATTTGCGTGAACAACTAAAACTTTATTTGAATCTAGCAATTAAGGACAAGTATTAAGGATTTGTTGTTCAAAGTGTCGAAGTTTTGCGTGGTGACCACTGTAAAGGTCACATTTGGTGTCCTTTTTTTACGAAATCGTGTCAACATGTTAATTTTTATAAACCTGAGAATTATAAGTTTGTTAATTAGCAAAATCTGTCTGCCGAAAGTGACCTGTTGTTTCCCTCAAAAAACGGGGTTTTATGCTACTAAAACTGTATTTATGATGCATAATAAAACTGAATACAAAAAATTATGTCACCGTATCTAACGTATGCCATAAAAACAGAAAAGTCCTTCCAGCAGACCAAAAAACGTCAAAGACTATTTTCATCCGTCTGACTGAACGGTTGTTATTGAATTTTAGTACACATGTTGAGTACGAAGACATAATCTTTTATATTGTACTTCATTAAATTAAAATCAGATCGTTAAGGCAGTTTTATAGCACAATCGCCATTTTTAGAAGGAAACTCTCCCAAAGGGCGTCCAATCATTTTAATTTTCAACATTAAATAACATTTATATACTAAGAAAATGTATTAACAAATAGTGAAGTGTAATGATCTCTGCAAATGGATTAAAAGTTTATATCACCAACTTGAATTAAGTAAAGACATCCATCTGTACTTCATTGCAGTATATTGTATCGTGGGTAAATAAATTTAATTTCTTTAAGCTCGACATTAATGTTATAATTATTTAGTGTACAGATTTTTGTGTAGCTTTCTTCAACTTTTGCTATCAATGAGTGTAATCACAAAAGAAAAAGCACTGTTTTCAAATATCTTAGTTTATTTTGGGTACCATTTGCCATTTACCTTACCTTTTGTACACTGTATGATTCAAAAACTTAACCTTTGTATGAAGATTAAAGCCATTGATATATTAGTAAATCTAAAACCTTCAAAAACTAGTAAACTCATTTTAAAACCTCTTAAGTTAAGAAAAGAGAAATATAAAATCAGCGGAAAACATTTTTGTAAGATAAGGTAAAGAGCAACACGTAAAAGAAGTTTTGTCGTTGATTGGTCTCTACTTGATGTCTTTCCTCAAATTACTTTTCCTTGTGATTAAATACTTGATCGGTTTTTTAACTTTTCTTATTTATATTTTCCAGTCTGTTGGATAATTCTAATGGGAGAAAAATACCTGGATATTTTTGAAAACTCTTCTAACAATAATTTTGATGTTTTAAAACAGGCAAAGTGGAGGGGTTTCACGTTTCTTGTTTTAGTTGGTTAACATAAATTGAAATCTAAAAAATACTTATTTCCTCGTTCAGAACTGCTTTGAACCGTTGGTGCAGTTTCGAAGAAGAAGGGTTTCCAGGGAAACATACCCCAGAAGATCTTTCCTCGGGGCTAGTTTCAGCACTGTGGTAAAAAAACACTTATAAATGTAGCCCAGCATACTTGCATTCCTTTGGCTTAGTTTACAGTTCAAGGCAACCAAGCCACATTTCTCCTAATGTACCTAACAGAGTAAAGTTACAAAGAAATCTGAGTGTTAATTTCATTATTGTCATTGATTACATTTGAAACACTATTCAGATTTTCAACAATGTTTTACTCCAAATCTGTCGTAGTTTTTGTTGTTGTAACGTCCTTTATTACGTTGATTTCAAAACAATGCACGTTCAAAATTGCAAATAACAAAGCTGTAACAATAAAAGTACGAGAATGTTATGGTTGGGTAGCAGAAGTGCTTGTACATGTGTCGTGATAGGGGGATGAAAGAGTGGTGAGGAGGGTTGTGAGGGGGATGAGAGGGGAAGGAGGGTCAACATTGTTAATATTCATAGGTGATATGAGATTTCTTTACACCACTGTTTCACTCGCGCAAACTCACATTCTTTGTTAACTTTGTGAAACTGGTTTTGTTTTTATCAAAGCTAGCTGTAAAGCGTACGTATTTGAATGTTAACGCTCGTAACAGTACCTTTGTATTTACTGTCCGGGTTTGAAATCAGGAATAAGTGAGACAAAACTGCAGTTTTAAAAATTCAATCACTTTCTACAAAGGTCCTGTAACTAAAACTTTAAGCCTCGAGAAAATATTCCATAAGTCAAAATGAAAAGATTATAAAGGAACATTTTTCCAACGGCCCTACGTTTACAGGCCTGCTAGCCACCATTTTTTTATTTTCATACAATTCGTTATCTACCATTACTCCAATGTTTAGTGAAGAAATCACTTAATCAAATTTACTATGGACAAGGCTAATAAAAACCTAAATAAGCCTATAGTAAATATAACTGTGTATGTAGAGACTCATAGAGTCCTTGAGTTTTTAAATTTACATGTTTAGAGATAACTATCTCCAACCTGAGGTCTCTCAAAATAGCTTTAACATCTAAACCAAGTAGTATTGTGTGTCATAAAATGTGTTTTTACGCTTTTGTTCATCAATATAAAACAATTTAAACCAGAGAAATAGCTGTTTCTAAAATACGGGTTTTTACTTGTTGCGAATGAAATATAATACAGGGCGTAATGTTTTAACGAGAAAAGTTCAGAACAGTATCGATCAAGACTTTAATTTCAAGGAAGAGTAATTTCGAGGAATAAAACGCCAAGTAGAAAACCAATCAACGGAGTCTCTTTGCGTCCCCTTTTCCGTTAAACTTGGAGATGTCAACAAAATGTTTGATTTGTTAAATCCCTTTGAGACATTGTTAACAATACTGTTTAGATATTTTCTTACCTTATGCTTATATAAAACCATTCGAAGACATTTGAAACGTATAATTAATAATATTTGAAACCATGCCAAAACTTAGCTAAGCCTGGAGTTAGCGCCGCTGGTGGAGTTAATTGAAATTTTTGCGAATTTTTGTGTTATTATTTTGAAATAAATGAACAGATTTCGAAGTTTAAGGTATGGGGGAACATTAAAATCACACATTTATTTCAAAGTTTGTGGACCTGATACAATTTATTGTTTTTGGATATATAATGCAGTTTTTTCTAAAACCTCCCTCCCCTCAAAAGTGACTTTTCGACCTCGTTAGTACCACCCGGGCATTTCGATTTCGTTGTTTAACGAAATTGATTAAGATATTTACAAATAAAAATGAGACATTTATAAAGAGGTATAAATGTGTTATGAAGCTATTAAAAGTCAAACGAAAATGTGTATTGTAGAGTGCTTATACGTACATACGTATTACGTAGGTACCATTTATTTCATGGTTTCGGGTCCAGACTTACTGTGCTAATGACATGAATATCTCATTTTCCCAAAAGAAATTCGCTAATATCTGACCATTAAATTATCTGTACGTAGACGTTGAATCCTCTCCGGCAGATGACTGTGTGAACTACGAGTATTTGTCTTTGTCTAAAACACTGCAATGTCCGGCCAACTCGGCCCGCCCCTCCTTGCAATGCTCAGAATATTTCAACCGTTTCTACTACACCGTTTGAAACGCCCGTTGGCGGGTTGGAAACGTGCGCGACTCTGAGCTCATCACTCCGCTGGCGCGGGTTCGATCCCCGCAGTAACTACTTACATTTGTAAAGTGACTATACGGTAACGCTAGGTAAAGGTGGAAGTTGAGAGGTAGAGAGGACTTTGTAGTCCTAACCTCGCCTCATTAAAGAAGACAAACTTTACCTTACACACGAAAAATACTACACACGTTACCAGTACACAAAGGAATACCGTTTTATAATGTGATAATTTTTAAACAAAACTTTCAAGTAGTTTACACTTATAAATCGAAGCTTCTCGTACTATTGAGTTGTAGTTGCTTGATCCGTTTCTAGTTAGTGACCAGAGCTTTACATCTATTTTAATATTAAAATTAATGTCTCAAATTAATTATAGTAAGTTTGTAATGGTTTCATTGTAGCCTCAGTCAAGTCTCAGCCAGTCAACAAGTTACTAAGGATGACTCTCCACAGAGAGGTCGAAAGGTGTAGCAGTATTTGTAATTCAACTGTGACGCGGAGTAAACCGGAAGCCTTAGATCTTAGTAGAATT
Source organism: Matsumurasca onukii (assembly GCA_018831715.1). Lineage (NCBI taxonomy): Eukaryota > Metazoa > Arthropoda > Insecta > Hemiptera > Cicadellidae > Matsumurasca > Matsumurasca onukii. The sequence goes on along the minus strand of CM032061.1, from coordinate 51,677,127 downwards.
TAGTTAATACAAAATTGGTGTGAGAGTTTCTAAATACACTCATACAGAGTGTTCATAAAAGATTGTCATTAATTTTGGGGATAGGTAAATTGGGTTGGAATAAAGAGAAAATCGAGAATGTAACTTTGTTTGAAAAATCTTTGTTTATAAATATGTTACATTGGAAACCGTGCAAAAAAGGTATTAAAGTGGCCAGTTGACTATTTGTAGCCAGAGTTTCCCCTAAACTTCTGTTATTTCTCAATAGATTTTTATGACCTTGTTATAAATATACAGTTTTCTGTGAAATGTTATTTTTACATTTTATTGCTAACCTCACCGTTTATTCGCTTTTTAAAGTGTAACACCAAAAATGTCATAAAAATACTATTAAATAACTATAATCTTAAAATGGCAAGGTTGCGACCATGAGTGTCTATGTGTTTGATAATTTCATAATTTTCGTGTGCCATTGCCAGGGTTTTGTTGTTAATTTTCCTCCTAAGCATGCTAATAACCTTTTCATAGATGGTCTTACTTAGAAACAAATTTTTAATTAATTTTGAGCCAAATCCTATAAGTGGTGTGGGAAATAATAAACTAGTAATAAGTGAACAAACAAAATGGCAAATATATGGTAAACAAACAGTTTTTTGAAAAAACTTTACTCTAAATTTTTTAGTTTTACCCAATTAACCCAAATTTAAAGTTTGTGTCACCCTTTCATGAACACCCTGTATTACAATATTCCTTGGTTTGAATAAAGAGATAGACATAATATCTTAGTAGCTTGGTTACCTGCCAATACGTTGAGATTGAAGGGAGATTCTTGGTACATCCTGAGGTAAGGAGTAAACAGCCTATCAAAGGGGGAAGGGTATGTTTCATATTGGGTAACTAGTCAAGTATATGAGCTGATATTCGTCCCTTCCTGTACCCTCCCTGTTCAGCCTGACTGTTATAAAGGCAATCAGCAACGTGTAATCAGAGTTTGTTGAACAGACCTGCGTCGGGGAGGTAGTGCGCGCGACTCCTTTAGCTCGGCGGCGTTAGTTCGATCCCCAAAGCTACCACTGAACATTTTCCCCATGAGACTACGCGTAATGGAAAAGGCCGAGTTACGTGGTAGGGAGAAATTCTAAAACCTAACTTTATTCCCCCTAAATATTCATCTTTTTAGGTTTTATATTTGTTTGATAGTAGAACCACAGTTTGATGAGTAGAACCACATAAGAACCATTTTATAGAAGTCCAGCTCAAATGGGACTACTGTTTGCCCGTACTCTGCTGGCCTCAAACCCAGAAACCTTTAAAACTTAATCCATAAAGAACATATTTGCTATAAAGCCCTGATGCATAAAATAATTGTGTGTTACACCTACAGGCTAATCCTGGTCTACGTGAAAACTGACTGTTAGTGTCTCGATCGTTGTGACTATTCCGTGTGTTCGGAAGTCACGTTAAACCGTTGTTCCATTCCAATGATCGTCGACTGTTAAATTATGTATGTATCATAGGTGAGACCCATGTAGGTTGTACGCCACATTCACGCCATGTTCAACATCAAAATCACCAATCATCTAGTTTATATCACCCTACTGAAAATAATCATCTCTAAAATAAGAGTTAGTAAGTCATTACAATCTCTACCGATCAATAAAATGAACTTAAGTAGGGAACCTAATAGTTAAATACAGTTAAATCTCTATAAGAAACACCATGAGAATTCGTAAGTCATACGGCATAAATAGATAAGTTTAATACCTATGCGTCATAAAATCCATACTGTTCAGTGAACTTATTAGTTAAAATAAATATATTTAATATAGCGTTAAATAAATTTAATTGTTTGTAAAACACGTTGTAGTAATGTAATGATATATATATATAGTATCTAATAAACCGTTTAGTTTTAAAACATAATTAATGAAAGTTGATTTGTTTACGATGAAATGTGCAATATAAACCTAATGTAAACCTTAAGCAAACCATAAGTCTCAGTGAGAGGTGATGTTACTGAAATGATGAAATAATCCCTTTGTTAAAAAATAAATCTAAACATTTAAATCGACTAATAAATAGTTATTTTTGCTATACATTTTTTTGCAGGGTACGTATTTTAGAGTTTGAAGTATTATTGTGTACTTTTTATCGTAAGTAAACAAGAAAACTATAGAAAATCAGCCAGACCAAAGTAGTCAGCGTAAGCTGACAGTAAAATATAACCCAACAAAGGCTGTAGCTGTTATAGTGAAAAATCAAAATTAACGAAAATAATATTTTAAAACTAAACTTGAAAACAAAACAACGTGTACAAAAACGTAAACAAAAAGAATTAGTAAAACAACTCAACACGTCCACGATTAGTGAGAGCTACCAATCGACAACTATACATTTTAGGTTACCTTTCACCTGAAGACGGGATCAGATTTCAGATCCTGATACGTCATGTAACTGTTCACAGGTTGCAAAATCCCCCCAATAATATTTTAAACTTTGAATTTCTACTACCGTGCACAACAAACCTTAACCAAAGCCCATGTGTCTCGATAATAAGTACTTCAAGTTGACAGATTAGGCCGCAATCCGTCAATATTTCCAAACAAGGGTTAAGCAGAACAAGAAATGATCAACAGCACGAGCCATTCACACAGTAATGGCAAAGTTTATAAAGTAATTCACTTAAAGCAGGAATGTCCACCCAGGTATCATCAGTTAGTGTCAACCGGATGACCTGGCACCATTTGTCTCAGGTCTCCGGGGGGCGAAAGTCACAGAGTATGTCATTTGTTGAAAGATCTGGTAGTATTTTTACATAGCTTTATATGAGAGCTTTCTGAATTTACAATCAGCTGTCGTGATTTACCAGGGCCCCACTTCATATTTATTACTCTTTCTAAAAACTCTATATGGTAGTTAGAAAACAGTCGTCGGGAGTCTCCTTAAATTTTGTTTTATGCAAAGTTGTATGAGCTCTTCCGCCGTCTTTCTAATAGTACGAGTAGTTAAAACTAAACTATCTAAAGCCATAATATTTGTGTCTAACTAAATTTAGAGCTCTTAAAATATCATACTATTATTGGGGGTCCCAACTGGGATGCCTATAAGTTAAGCAAGATCGCCAATGTTTGCGGCAGCCATGTTGGATTATAAAACAAGAACTTATTAGGCAAATCGAAATTGGATATGTAGATCTTTCTAATCCTATTTCATTGTTGATCGCATACACCTTGACTTGATCAAGTTGGTTACATCTGTAACAATGTAAACAAGGACTGAAATGAGTGTTTGTTTCGAATGTATATATTTTTTTATTATCTGAATATAACAACATTTAAAGACTTTTATTTTCTAGTGATATGGCTTTTAGCACTGTCTGGGCAAGTACGTTGTTTCAAAATACGATCATGAACAAAATACCAGTAATATGATTTCTGTTATCTATGAAATATCATAAATATGTGAAATTTAAATTTGATGCGCACAAACACGATCGACCAAGATGTTTACCTCAAGGAAGAGTAATTCCAGGGAATAAACATCAAGTAGAAAACCAATCAACTTCGCAGCTTCTTTGCGTTCCGTCTTTCTCTAAATATAAATATGGAAACGTCGTCCCTGAAAATGTTTCTCTTTTACGTAATTGACTAAAAATTAGTTAAGATAATTAAAGGTACCACAAGATGGTAAAAGCTATAAATGTACTATAAATCTCTAATGAACAAAGATATATTCTGACCAAACACGCTCGTCACTCGTCAGGGTTAGTCGTTTGGTCAACACTTTAAATATCGTTATACACTTTGAAAGCAATCACCTTTGTTTTCGACTTTGCTTTTCTTCAAGCGTGTATTGAATAATAAAACTGAACATAAAAGTTAGAGCTACAACTAAATGCTAAAAACGGTTCGCAACCAATTACAATCTTTACGAAGTGCGATCTTATTTTCGTATAGGCGCTACTTGTTTTTTTTAAATAATTCATCAATCATCATAACATTCGTACTACGTTCTCCATTTACAGAATCATTGACAACCTGTGATACTGATAAAGTGCAATCCACCAGTATAAATTCACATTTGGGTCAACCTTCTATAAAGAATATTCAATGATGACATTTAAAATATGCGAAATCCACATTAGCCGGAAGAGCATTGCAGTTGAACGACTTGCAGACAGATGGCGCTGCTTGAGCTATTTGTCCTTGTCTAAAACACTGCGCTGACCAGTCAACTCAGCCCATCCCTCCTTGCTCAGAACTCAGAATATGTCAGCCCTTATGTGAGGGAATAAACCGTCCATTCCTCATCAGAAGCTCTTTATTGAGCAAAAACTGCACTCTCGTATATTCATAAAATCTGGGAGACCTTTGCTTCGAACATTTGTCTTAATATTGGGAGGTAAAATCGGCTTAGAACTCAAATGGATTTCACAATATGTTTTAAGTCCGGAATATAAAAAGTTTGAAACTCCAAGAGCTAAGAAGTGCTGCAATTAAGGAAGATCTTAAAAACAACTTAAAAGTTCAAAAGTAGATTTCAGAATTAATTGTTGTACATCTGTGTTCTATGACGTTTTGTTCTATATTGCGGTAAAAATAAATCTCTCTATTACTATGGAAATCTGCTTGACCAGTGAGATACCACACACAATAGTACATAAACACTTGATAAAGAATAATAAATTAAACAGAACAATTTTACAATGTTCAAAAGGTTGTCATATAATACTATTTAGGGAAAATTTCGTCCCTCCATAACCATTACAATAACACTCTTCGAGTAGTTTCCTATTAGGGGTTATATGTTAACAACGTTGATTAACTAAATCTTAACCCATTCCCTTCTTAACTAACTCTTATCCCTCTATTTCATTGTTGGTTGAAAACGCCATCTGTGAAACTTCTCAATCGATTTAAGAACAGTATTAAACAGCTCCTCTAAGTTGACGTAATAAGGCTCTTCTTGGTACACCCTGAGATAAGGGATGATTGGGAGGAGGGGGAGGTAATGGTTCATATTGGGTAACAACTCAAGCATATGATCTGATACGCCCCCCACTCTTCTGGAACACCCCCAACACTTCACAATATTGCCCTACAACGATAGCTAGTGAACAGTTAATCAATCACATGTTCAGGCCTTTATTCAAAAAGTCGTTAAATCTAATTAATTGTATTTATTAAGAAATTTAATAAATAGTAGTCTATCACATGAAAAAGGGTAATGAAAACGTCAAGTACACTGACTTAGATACAGTTAAAACTTTTAAAGGAATGGCCCAACATAGTACCCTAGGCTGGCATTAGTTCGTGGGGGTTTGAAAACCTTGCACTTTGCAAGCATTCTTCAATTTCAAGCTTTCTCCGCTATGCAATCAAATATAATCGTTTAAGAAGGTCAACTCAAATGAAAGTTTTGATCGCTAAAGTTTTCCCACATTCTCTCGGCATCATTTCAAAAGTTGTCGATTGTTTGGTGATGATACGATATTTTAATGACCAGGTGTCAAAATGAACAAGTTTGGACCACCTTCAGGCATCGAGGCTCCTTCAGGCTAGTGTTAACATGACAGTTGCGAACAGCTTCAATCATTCTCATGTCCCTCTATAGAGTTTTTACTCAATGCTAACACTTTCATAACTCATGTAGTAAGCTCATAATAAGTACATAATTCACGTAATAAGCTATATACTCGTTTATACTTGAACTGAAAGCCCATAGGATAAAACAGGTAGTGTGAGAGGAAAAAGTCAAGTTAATTCATGGTCTTAATGAGGCTCCATACGTTCATCCACTTCCGGGTTTTTATCCTCACCTTTCTAGCCACAGACGACTTTACAGACATAAAACAGCCTTTTCATTGGTTTGCAGTTTTTATTTCATTGGCAACATATTTTATCTAGGTGAGATTTCAAATTGTGACTCAATTATTCCCAGCAAATATCACAGTTATTAGATATGAATGATACAAGTTTGAGTACAATCTAACATAGTGATTATGCAGTGATGATGCAATGATGATGTAGTAGTGATTATGTTGTGAGATGCAGTCGTGATGTAGCCATTATGCAGAGATGCTGTAGTCATGATGTAGTAATGATAGTATGTACTGGTAATGGAGTGATGATGCAGACGTAATGTAGTAATGATGTAGTGTGGTTTGGATTTAATTTCCAGGAAAATCCAAACGTACTTCCAGGATCTTTATTCAGATAATATCGTTAGTCGAAAATTGAAATCACTAATATTCACGGTAGTAAGTAGATTTATGAATCGAAGGGGCAGAAATGTTTTATTCAATAGAGACCCCGAGGAAATCAAGCAATCAAAAATGCAACGTTTTCAATATTTCATCCCCAGAGTCTATGACGGATAAATAGAGTATAATTCGTTCCCCGTACTGGTTACTAGTTGACACTTATTCATTAACATTTCCTATCCATGATAAGCATACTCATAAATATGATACTAGTGCTTGTTTTTCTTTAGTAGTGTATTTATTCTTTGTGGTGAAATTTACCCTGAAACTTTGGCTGGTTTGAAAACTTCCCTTTTGAACGTTGTGTTGAAATGTGCAGTTTCTTAGCATCCAACAAAGTTAATTTTTCCAATGACGTATTAAACATAAAACTATCTATGATTTCCAGTTTCGGGACTTGTTTGAAGCAAATTAGCTTCTTTGTAGCCTGAAGATAATGATGAACCTAGAGGATTATGCTTCAAATGTGGTGCTGACGATCGTTTCGGTCTTCTAAAGACGATCGTCATCGCCACATCCAGCTTCTAAGTTCATCAGGATCTTCAGGCAACAAAGAAGGTAAAACAAATATCCGTTGAAAGGTTTAAGTTAAATATTTAACATTTACAACTTGTGAACGGTATTCATAAAAACACAAATAAAACATTATATGAATAAAAACAGCTAGAGACAGTGATTTTTAACCGGAGCCATTCTTGTCGGTTATTACGAGAGTTAACGAGCCCCTAGAGTTCTCATAGCGTTGTAACGTTGTACCGTCCGTCTTTGTTAAAGCAAATGTAACGGTTCAGTAGGGGTGTACAGTTACCAGGCATTGTTTATTACACTGGGAGTAATATTGTGCATTTCAAGACTTATGTTGCAACAAATGGAAACAACAAATAATAATTAAATTCTTGAAACAAAATTTTAACTCTAAAAATAACAATTTAATTACCAATATACAATTTAACATTGTGTTGGTAAATGCAAAAAACAATAACACATTACAACATAGAAAATTACAAGCCACTACAATAAATTTAGAATTAAAAATATATTCTTTACATGATTTAAATTTGGAATGTAATATAGAACACCAGACTTCTGACTGGTAAGCGAGTGGTCTATAAATTCTTGTAAACTATAAAATCCGTTGGCGACAAGATAATTTCTAAGTTCTTTCTTAAACAATTTAGAATTTTGAAGACTTTGTATTTTTTCGGGAAGTTTTGAAATAGTCCAATTTCAGCTTGAGAAGGTAATTTTTTGAATCGATTCTATAACTAGTCAAAGAGCGAGTATCATGACTATGAATATCACTGCCTTGTACTAAACTGCACTTATTTAAGCAAAATAAAATTGAATCGTAAATGTATTGTGAAGGAAAGGTTTGAATGTCTAATTATCTAAAATAATTGCGACACGAATCTCTGGCCTTTAAATTACACACATTATTCTAATGACATACTTTTGTAAAACAAATACTCTACTGATTTTTGTCTAACCACAATTCCCCCACAAACATGTGCCATATTTTAAGTGGGGATATATTATGCCGTAATGGATAACCTCTTCCCAGATAAACCGTGAATAAAAATATTCCCGATGAAACTACATACATATTCAATATGAAAATTCCAACTAAACTCCGTCACTTCTATCTGATTGATATTTAAAAACATCGAAGGGGTTTCAGCTTTTATAGCTTTTTAAAAGAAGGTACGAACTGTTCCGTTAAATGATTAAATTGTGCTTCCTATAACACGTTATTTTCATAGATCCCTCTGAATACTATTTTCAAATACAAAAACCCATCAAGGGGTAGAGTTTTTTGGGCCTTGATAAAAGTAGACTAAATTTGTAAAATTGGTTATATATCTACATAAACCCCTTTGAAATGGTGAACAGGGGTAATTTGAGCGTTCCACAGTTCTTTTAGTGTCTTAATTTACTTGTATGGTTTTTTCACAGAACAACTTTACAAATCACTGTGTGCAAACGTTAGGGTACTAAAGTGGTTCAAAAATGACACGTGTACATATTACTCTAACGGACCCGTGGCGGGTTGGAACCGTACCCGACACGGGTTCAATCCCCGCAGTGACCACTGTCATTTTTCTTAGGTGGTAACACTAGGTAAAGGTAACCTTTGAGTGATAGAGAGGACTTTGTAGTTCTAGTTTCTCTTTGTTTAACACGAAAAACTTTACCTTTTCTGCAATTCTTGAAGAGAAGATTATTGGCAAATGAATTAATAGATTATAATTTATTTTTCTAAACAACTATTTTTGCGACGGACACCAAATTATTTTTAATAATTAAAGCTATATTGTCCATAGGTTGTTCAAAGAATTGAAATTTGCATTTGATGATTTTTAACGACCCTTCGGGCCTTTTGATAGTTTTCTTCTTTAAAATAAATATTCCCCTATGGGGCCATGAATTCTACAGTTGTCTGTATAATGAAGTACCTGGGATTTACTCTGGACGCCTCCCAAGTCTCCCCTAGGATTTGTTATACTCTCTACATGTTTCCCATACCTATAACTTATCTTCGTGTGTTATACTGTTGCAAAACTCACTCAATGAAAAGGTTATCTTTAAATTAACAGTTATTTTGTTTGAAAACAGCTGAAGTTATTGAGTAAAAATAACTGCTTTAAGTTTTTTATTGATAGTAAACTAAAGCTATACTCGTACTCAAAATAACGTACATCACTGTTAACATGATAAAAACACAAAGGAGGGATTTTTATTTTCTTTAGTAATTAATGGAGAAAGTACAAATTATAAAAAAAATCTTTTTTTTGCAAAATATCCGTTGAGCCAAAAATGATTTTAAAATGTATCTTCCGAGATGTTTGTACTTAGTGTAGGTGTATGCGCATTTGTGCACTTTTTCCACTTGAACTAGGTACCTTAGGTACGACCGATTTCATTACAACTTGGCATAACGGTATACCGGGCAATCTATATTAGCCTAGCACAGCTACTGAGGGTTATAGTTCATTAAAGAACTTTCACCTCTAAGTTAAAGCCTCCAATCATGGTAGGAAGGATGAGTGTCAACCCTGTGATGTATAAATTAAACCAACACACAATATTGAGTTTGACAAATCACTGAAAGACTCTCATGGAAATGTTGCTTATCTGTATACAAATCGTATTATGTAAATCATTAAATGAACTGACGAGCAACAAACAAACTGAATAGTGACTCTGCAGGTGTTTACTTATTAATTACCGAGCTTGTTTTGTCACTTTAATGAGGTCGTTCAAAATAAAACCTGTTCAGTTTTGCTGAGATCTGTTTTTTATCCTCTCAATTTTGAAGACGAAGTGCTATTGTTATTTACCGTTGCGTGAGCTGAGCAGACATGTAAAATTAAAAGTATTAATACGAAGTAATTAACTTGGGAATACATTGCAACAAGTTCTTTTATTATTGTCAATTGTGTTACGTTCCCCATAAAAGCAATAGGGCTAGTGCCCTAGTAGCCAGATAGTAGAGTAGAAGTACTCGCAAACCAAATTAAAATTGTGTTTATTTGATGACTCACAAATGAAAATGAATAAGTCAAGCATAAATGGTAACCCACGTGGACAAGCAACTTCAAGATTTCGGAAAATCAAATATTAAGAGCTGAGCCTAACTACCTAAAATAAGTCAAGTTAATTAATTAATTAAAATTATCAAATTTATTAATTAAGCATAAATAGTAAAGAGTATATGATGTTAAATAAAAGTGAGTTAACTAGAACCGCAAGAGCTAAGCAGATACGTTTTGGAAGTAAATAAAAATTAAAATAACATAATAAACTTGACGTTGAGACTAAGGTTGGAATCGGGTTAGGACCTACCTCTCCAGGGGCAGCAGCGTGAAGGGAGACCCCCACCTGGGAGGGTCCCAGGGATTCTCCTAGGCAACTGAACCCCGAGGAGCTATACCAATGACCTTAAATACATACTCAGCATAACCTTGACTATCAAAACAATCTGGCCACTATTGCTTTGAAAACAAGGAAGCAGTTCTGTAAGTTGTCAGCAAAACATTGTGACAGAAATGTTATAAGAATGGATATGTTAGAAGTCAAAACTGAAGGTAAAAGAGATTCTTTTCTAACTGACATAAAATATTAAATCATGAAATTACCTATCGTTACAATTGTAAAATACTGTTTAGTGTATGCGTGATGACAGTTTACCACCGACTAGAATCTAGTTTACCCACGCTGTAGACTCTACAACGTCACTTCATCACCTGCCTCAAAGATTGATGTGTATTGATCACACTTCTTCAAACTGTGTTCACAGAAACATGAAGCCGTTCCAGTCTGTAAGTTATGAGAGGCTTAGTAGTTTCTTGTCGAGTTGTTTAACTAAATATCGTTTGCCTAATCCAAACAGTTTCCCAGTGAGAGTTCTGAGTGTTTAGAGAAATGAGAGGGAATATTGTAAATGAGAAACTAGCGTGAAATGATTAGTTGGTTAGGCCATTAGAATTGCAAGTTATAGATAGTGGCTGATACGGGAAGTAACGAATGTCTTCTGAAGTGGAGAATAAAGTAACTGAGTCATTAGTGGAGTAGTAAGTAGAATGGAAGTTGTAGTCTAGACGACTGGTGTAGAGAGGTGGTGCTGTATGCTTGGTCATCAAATTTCTACTCGCTAACCATTGATTATTTGTTTAAAGATTGTTGTTGAAGATGATCACCACGTTTCGGGATCTGCAATCTGATCCCATCTTCAGGTGAAAAGTAACCTGTAACATAACACAGAGCATTAGAAAACGAGCTAGTCTAAAGTAATCAGCGTAAGCTGACCAGTCAAGCACAACCAAACAGCATGCACAAGCCAAAACTGAAAACACAGCCTAGAAAACAAAACCACGCACTGTAAGACACACTAAAAGTTTAGCTGCAAGAAACACTCAAATAAAAACGTCGGTGAAGGCTCCTGGCAAAGGTCAGATTATGCTGATTACTTTAGGCTAGCTCGTTTTCTAATGTTCTGTGTTATGTTTTAGGTTACTTTTCACCTGAAGACGGGATCAGATTGCAGATCTCGAAACGTCGTGATCTATCTGCTCACTAACGATGGAAAATGTCCGCAATAATAGTTGTAACTCTGTAACCATTGATTTTAGAACGATGAGTCAAGATTTGTAGGACATTTTATTTTTTCCTCTGAAGGTTGTTCAAAATTTTATCACTTAGTCTCTTCCTTTGACTAATGTTCACCATCTTCACCAATTTTCCCATCCTGTATTTAATGACCAACATCTTGAGTTGAAATCTCCTAACTAAATTCGATACAAATACGTTTTTTCTTGGAAAAATGCAAAATATTATGCCAAACTGAAACTCGTACATTACAAACACACAAATGCCAAAAGGTCAAGTTAAATCCTCATGTCGCCTCATTCAGTCAATAGCGTAATTTCCATAGATAATCCACTGTTTACTAGTACTTACGAGTAAATGTATCGTATAGTCAATATAGCATAAGATTATGTTATTTATGAATATAGTTTATTTAATATTAAAAAGAATATATTTTTCATTGTATTCTTGGTAACATAAATGTGCTCTGTTAGGATCTTTAACAGCAACAAAAGTAGGTCAATAAAGATAGTAAATACTACAGCCGGTTGATTTTCAATTGTACAACTAAAAACTATATTTCAGCATTATAAGTTGTTAATATAAATCGAAATGGATTATATTAACATCTACATTGGTGCTGTTCAACAAATTGCCTGTAATTCTCGCTTTTTTGTTCATATATATATATATATGAAAATCCTTGCAGTCACATATTTGGTCTCCCTTCTTATCTACTTCAAGTATACTCATGTTTACTTCCATACTTGTGTAAGTGTATTGGTTTGAGGAGGTGCTCAGCAAAAGATGATTCTCAAATGATGTATTAAGGATCTCAAGGCTGAATAATATGCTCGGGAACCTAGATTTGAAAGACCTTCCTGTTTGTCCAACATAAATAGCTAGGGACAGTCATTGCATTGAATTTTGTAGATCCCGGACTTGTCGTATTTATTCTGATTGTCTGTGGGTCCATTATTAACCATATTGTTAATCATTTGAAGGCATTATTATTCTTTTGTTTTCTTGTAGCTTAGTTTTGTAGAAGTTTGATGAACTAAATGCTTTCCTGGCAGGCAGTTTTTCAATAATTTGTTGTTGTAGGGACACATAAATCTAGTTTCATCCTTTATATTCTGTTATTGGTTGTTTGCAGACTATTGAGCTTTCTTCTTAACATGTTGTTTATTAGCTTGTCACTATATCCGTTCTTAAACATGAGTATACTTGAAGTAGACAAGAAGGTGAGACTGAAATGAAGGCAAGAGGATTTTCATATATATATGAACAAAAAAGGAGGCAGGCACTTGTTGAACAGTACCAATGTAGATGTAATAATCCCATTGTCGGATTATATTAACAATTATAATGCTGGAGGAAATATAGTTTTTATCTTGTACACTGTTAGAAAATCAACCAGCTGTAAATATTTATCAATCTTGTTAATTGCATATATACTTTGCTCTTGTATACAGTTGACATTTTTGTGGTGGTACTTCTACTTGTGATGTGTGTAAGTTACCAGAAGAGGGGATAATTCCACAAACCTGTAGTGGTATAAATAAAATGTATAAAGGGTGCTTCTCAAATTTGTTCTTTCTTTGTATTAATATACCAAGCATCCTCACGAAAGTGAACAAATATTACAAAAATAAGTATATTTAGTATCATATTAAAAGATTATTTTGAACAAACGGCAGTCTTCTACATATATACATAATGTCCTTAGTTCAAAGGACGCTTTTAGCGGCATTTGCCGTTAAAAGTTCTGATTGTAAACTTATACATGTCTTTGGTGACTTATAATTCGATATTAAAATGCTGGAATATACAAAAAGTGTAATGTACCATGTTCATAGCCGAATGTTGAAAAATAATATTTATTCATTCTGACAATCGACAATGACATTATAAGTTGAAAAATGTTGTGCTGTATTTCACAAAATTTGTGTGCATATAGATAAGTTATATTCATGCTATGTATTAATATACGATTTGTATTGTAACCTAATAATTTAAATAATAACTCAAGATCTCTGATCTAGAGAAATGTAGTAAGTTAGACAAGAAGAAACGTGACATGTATATTGTACACAACCTCGTGTGACAGTATCAGTAAAGAGTAAGTAATGCTGCGAGAGTGATACATTATTTACAACCTGTGTCTGGGACTGATGTCGGTTGTAAGTCACTCAGACATCTCGGATCTAGAGAAATGTAGTAAGTTAGACAAGAAGAAACGTGACATGTATATTGTACACAACTCTCGTGTGAAGTCAGTAAAGAGTAAGTAATGCTGCGAGAGTGATACATTATTTACAACCTGTGTCTGGGACTGATGTCGGTTGTAAGTCACCTAGACATCTCTCGGATCTAGAGAAATGTAGTAAGTTAGACAAGAAGAAACGTGACATGTATATTGTACACAACTCGTGTGACAGTATCAGTAAAGAGGTAATGCTGCGAGAGTGATACATTATTTACAACCTGTGTCTGGGACTGATGTCGGTAAGTCACTCCAGACATCTCGGATCTAGAGAAATGTAGTAAGTTAGACAAGAAGAAACGTGACATGTATATTGTACACAACTCTCGTGTGACAGTATCAGTAAAGAGTAAGTAATGCTGCGAGAGTGATACATTATTTACAACCTGTGTCTGGGACTGATGTCGGTTGTAAGTCACTCTAGACATCTCTCGGATCTAGAGAAATGTAGTAAGTTAGACAAGAAGAAACGTGACATGTATATTGTACACAACTCTCGTGTGACAGTATCAGTAAAGAGTAAGTAATGCTGTGAGAGTGATACATTATTTACAACCTGTGTCTGGGACTGATGTCGGTTGTAAGTCACTCTAGACATCTCTCGGATCTAGAGAAATGTAGTAAGTTAGACAAGAAGAAACGTGACATGTATATTGTACACAACCTCGTGTGACAGTATCAGTAAAGAGTAAGTAATGCTGTGAGAGTGATACATTATTTACAACCTGTGTCTGGGACTGATGTCGGTAGTAAGTCACTCTAGACATCTCTCGGATCTAGAGAAATGTAGTAAGTTAGACAAGAAGAAACGTGACATGTATATTGTACACAACTCTCGTGTGACAGTATCAGTAAAGAGTAAGTAATGCTGTGAGAGTGATACATTATTTACAACCTGTGTCTGGGACTGATGTCGGTAAGTCACCTAGACATCTCTCGGATCTAGAGAAATGTAGTAAGTTAGACAAGAAGAAACGTGACATGTATTTGTACACAACTCTCGTGTGACAGTATCAGTAAAGAGTAAGTAATGCTGCGAGATGATACATTATTTACAACCTGTGTCTGGGACTGATGTCGGTAGTAAGTCACTCTAGACATCTCGGATCTAGAGAAATGTAGTAAGTTAGACAAGAAGAAACGTGACATGTATATTGTACACAACTCTCGTGTGACAGTATCAGTAAAGAGTAAGTAATGCTGTGAGAGTGATACATTATTTACAACCTGTGTCTGGGACTGATGTCGGTAGTAAGTCACTCTAGACATCTCTCGGATCTAGAGAAATGTAGTAAGTTAGACAAGAAGAAACGTGACATGTATATTGTACACAACTCTCGTGTGACAGTATCAGTAAAGAGTAAGTAATGCTGTGAGAGTGATACATTATTTACAACCTGTGTCTGGGACTGATGTCGGTAGTAAGTCACTCTAGACATCTCTCGGATCTAGAGAAATGTAGTAAGTTAGACAAGAAGAAACGTGACATGTATATTGTACACAACCTCGTGTGACAGTATCAGTAAAGAGTAAGTAATGCTGTGAGAGTGATACATTATTTACAACCTGTGTCTGGGACTGATGTTGGTTGTAAGTCACTCCAGACATCTCTCGGATCTAGAGAAATGTAGTAAGTTAGACAAGAAGAAACGTGACATGTATATTGTACACAACTCTCGTGTGACAGTATCAGTAAAAGTAAGTAATGCTGTGAGAGTGATACATTATTTACAACCTGTGTCTGGGACTGATGTCGGTTGTAAGTCACTCTAGACATCTCTCGGATCTAGAGAAATGTAGTAAGTTAGACAAGAAGAAACGTGACATGTATATTGTACACAACTCTCTGACAGTATCAGTAAAAGTAGTAATGCTGTGAGAGTGATACATTATTTACAACCTGTGTCTGGGACTGATGTCGGTAGTAAGTCACTCTAGACATGTCTCGGATCACTCTACGCTATGAGTCATGCACTCGTATTTTATTTGTAGTAAATCAATCGGATGATGTCACATTTGCCTGACACGTATTCACGTTATCTGACGGTCAACGGCTAAAAAAGTTATTTTAGATAATAAAGTTAAAATTAATCAGGCTTTCGACTTCAGTCGTACGTGCTTTTCTACTGCAAGTTCTATTACATACTGTGATGTAAAAGAGTTTAATTTCAATTAAATAAGACTACTAATACCGCTGTTAGTGAAACATCATACATATTTACACAGTGTTTTACATATGTACAGTATATAAAGTCTTGTAAAATTACTCAAACTTGTTTTGTGGGTCTACAATCGGTGCTCATGTCATGGTCCCAGGCCTGGGTCTTATTTCTGGCCTGAATATCTCAAGGAAGTTCGTTAAAAACGCGTTCATTAAAAGTGAAAATGCAAAGTTACCACAACGCTACTGATATCCATGTAAATTTCTGCAATAGGAGTGGATATAATTTACATCGTCAGTGCTTTTTCATTTCCCCTGAAAATAGGTTTTATGTTATAAAACTGGATTTATAATTTGATTTCGATATAACTAGGTATACACTACTATGACACCGTATACCCTAAAGCAGTACACGTGTCAGGTAATACAATTAATGTTTCTGCTGAATTTATAATCATACATACAGTTGTTATAGTGTGAAACCCGTTTTCGGGGTTTAAATCCTTCCGATAGGTTACTTAGAAATTGGAGTAGAAATGCGACTTGTAGAGTTGTTACACTAACATAAAATTTATATACAGTAACACTAAAACAAATTTTTCTTCCTTGTTTTCTGAAAAGTGAAGTTTTCTTGTTACACCAATTCTTCCTAATCCTATTGGGATTTCCTTTTAAAGAAGACATATAATTACATATTTATATAAACAAAAATTGTTATTTCGAAACTAAAAAGAAAATTTAAATTGATTAACATTTTTAAATTTAGGAACTTACTGCCTGAACAAATTTAATACAAGCCCTTAAAAAATAATCAATATATCACTATTTGAGATGCCGACCAATTTCATGAGGGAAAGTATTTAAGACAAATATGTGGTGAAGGATAGTGTGATGAGTGGTAGTATGAGTTATGAGGTGTAATCTTGTTACAACTAAGGCCGACTCTTCCTTAGAGTGGGTCATTAATTAATAGCCCAATGACCAATGGAAGCTGGGACGACAACGGCTTAACGTGACTTCCGGAACCACGCAGGTGATGGTCTGATATGTCAAACGATGGTGGAGTTACGGGTACATCAATTTAAGCCCAGTAAATTTCGTATAGTCCTTAACTGTAAATATAAACTAACAAATATTTACTAGTTTGTATTTTGTATTTTGTTAAATGTTTTGTTTTGTAAATAGTTTATTCCTACCTACTTCTTCTTTTCTTGAAAAAGCTTTATTGTAAAACGAAATATAGAGTTTTTTTGTATTGTATCCCTTTTATTTTCTAACTCTTTTCAGTAATATAAACTAGTGAGCATATATTCTAATACAATGTACGAAAATAATAATATTCTCCGCTTAGTGATCCAGAGGGACCAGGCGACTGGATCGTGTTAAATTGGGACGAGTGGTTAGTTCACTGTGACCCTGACACTATTTTGGTTCGAATGTTCGTTACCAGGGTGCGCTACTAAAGTTAAAATCTCGTCAGAAAACCATTTGCATCTTATGTGTGTCAAGGTTTCACGAAACATGTTTTGCCTTATACATAGTCGCCTGTAGTGGGGTTTGTCCTGCTAAGTAAGACTTTAATTTTTAAAGGAACACACATTGTTGTCAAAATTTTAGTTAAAACGTTTAGTACAGTTTTAATAAACCAGGGAAAATAAATAAACATTTGTTCGTGAATTAACATTTAGTGATGGGTTACGTAACGATTTGCTGAAGGGAATGTTAGTTCATTAGAAGCCCGCCTTTATGAGTACTACAATTATGTATAAAATTTCGGTAATAGGACACTATGCTTTCAAAAAGGAATTGAAAGGAGAGCAGCCTACCTGAATACATTAAAACACATAAGAGAACACAAACTGCCAGTTTTCACAAAATTTGTGGTATTTTATGAGTTTATTTTTGTTCAGGTGAGCCTGCTCTCATTTCTATTCCATAAGAAGCAAGCATTATTTCCAATAATGGCAGCATAATTTATAAATGTTGGTTAATAGTTTTTTATAAATATTTGTATTCCGTTAACTAACTTTTAACTGAGTAACGTCAGGTTTCGATACGGGGTGTAGTTAGTTTCTACTAACTATATCATTGAAACATAGGGTATATTCCACTGGTGTTTTTGGGATGTAAAATTCACATTATAAAATGATTTGTTGATTTCTTCGATGTTGTAAACTCAATCCAAAGTTTTGTTTGATCGAAAGTTTTACAAACAATTTTCACCTCATACCCCTGTTTATGCAGCAAGATGCAGGTCTTACTGAGCCTCATATTCCAGCGTCCAAATTCAACATACATCAAGTTGAAAATACACCTATTTCTAACGAAACTCTTATAACTTTACTACTTCATTCATCGTAAGTTTAGTTCACAGAATTACTTTTAAAACTCTTCTAAAACCCAACACTACATTACGTTTGCAAAGCTAAACAAATTAATAAGCCGCCAAAATATTATAACACACTAATGTATTGGTGGGTTTTCCATGTTATACCAGAAGGATAACAAACTGGATAAGCTTGACAAATGATCTCAGCTTAGTCCATCATAAGTTAGACTCTAAAATGGCGTCATGTTTCTGTGAACAGTTTGAACAAGTGTGATCAATAAGCATCAATCTCGTGTACGTCTGAGCCTTTGCTTTAACCTTAGCTTGAAAAGGCCAGTTCTGGTAACTGAGGTGCTGACATATCACATAGCTTGTAACTTTATTTCAAGAAGAAATTTAAACTCTTACATTTCTTGAATAACTTATAAAAACTACGCAAAAAGAAATTTACAAGGAGTGAAAATGTGCATTTATTGGTTTGGATTAAATGAGAAGAGTAAACAATGATTTCGAAGGAAACAAGCAAAATGTCCAAAGTAGGAATTGATATAATTGAAAATTAATTAATTTACAGTCAGTAACAGTACTCTCTTGACCATACAGAATTGTATAGGCAGATGTATATAGACCTACTGAGTGTGTCCTTTTCTATTTCTGTGTCGGTCGTTGCTTTTCGCACTCAAAGATTTGCACGCTTCAAAGCGACCTTCACTCCTTCCCCGTGCTCGCTTCGTGGTTAAAAAAGTCCGATAATGGAAAAGTCTGAAAGTTTTGTTTTACTAAGACAAAATAGAAGGCAGTGTATAGGTGACGTGACGGTCCCCTCCCCAACTCTAACAAAGAATCTCTACAATCGAGCAGTCTGAATTGTTAACAATGAGGCAGATTCGAACAAAACTCAATCGGTTTATTCCAAACGGCCTCATTAAAAAGACAAAACGAGCCCCGTCATTATTAAGTAAAACTCTACAGCTTCACAATCCTGTTTTTGTTACCACCAGTTCAGTTTACAGGCTTTATTTTGTGGAATTCAGTTTGTGAGTTGTTTCAACGTATGAACGTGTGTTAATTACTCTTTTACAGATGAGTTCCTATCTTTATTTAATGCTTGAACAACAGGTTGTATTCATTATCTCTCTGAATTACAAGTAACGTTTATTTACCTGAGAAAAACACAATCATCAAACATATAAATATGGATCTTTTTAATTAAAACTTTTTTATGTTTTATCTCCATACTGGATAAACATATTTACCAAAACCAGTTGTGTTTCAAGCGGGAAGCTTTTGTCATTTTACTCCAAAACAGCTGTTTTGACTTATGCAATGATGTGCTAAGAAAGTTAAAATTCACTTTGTTTCTATCAATGGAAGAATGGTTTGTTATTATGATCTTTATATATTGCACGGGCAGTAATCATTATTAAAAGGATTTGTACAACGACAAGGAATAACCGTCGAAACATTCTATTCAAAACATAAATTGTATAGAGAAGTAAAATATGTAAAAGATGCAACACGTTAGAACGTAATTTTCTGCATGAAATACGAAAATAATACCGTGCCCTAAGGCTACCATATTATTTACATAGAATATTAACGTAATAAAAAATTGGGAGAAATTAACAAATTTCTCGAAATTTCCTTCGAGTTTTTCAATGAATATTTTTACAGATTTTTCGCACATAAACCAAACACACAAAGATATACGAGGTAGTAAAACATATATGCAGAGAGTAAAACCTTTCCCACGGGAGGCCTGGATGCGACCAGCGTAAAGCCACAACTCTTCATCACATAGACAACTCTGGCTTTCGTGCAAACAGAGAGCTAATAGTTATTTGTAAACATCTACTAACATACCATTTAGAAAGCAAAACCCAAGCCGACACGCAGCTAAGCGCTAAAGTGCCGCTAGCATGAGTGTTTTGAATTCCCTTCACAATTTGTTACTCTAATTCGCTCCAATCATCCTCGCTTCGGCCTCAGTTCTATGTTCTACATTACAAGCGCCCGGTCTTCAGCTTCATTCTGTATGATTACGGGCGTTCGTTACGCTCATATTCTCGTTTCAGCCTTCGGTGGCCTGAGACTTACGGGGATCTTTCACTGGAAGTTACATTACATAATTATATAATGAAAGGAAAACACATTTTAAATTTCAATAAAACTGACTCAATGCTATTGTAGCGAAAAAATCACTTTTTTCGCCATTTGAAACGACTTGATGGGTTTATAATATTTGATATATAGTAACAAAATACATCATGTTTATTTCGTACTTCATAAAAATCGGACGAATTTACTGTTTTATATAATTGAAACCTCTTTTTTGGTGAAAAGTACCCCTCCCCAGGGAGTTCCTGTAGTCCGATTTTGCTGATTAATGAATTTAATTGAGATATTTACAAAAGGAACAGTTTTATGAAAATTGGTGAAAATTGGACAAAAAACAACTTGTAGAGATGATACGATACAAATATACATATGTATATACAGTTTTGGGAAACGCTAAAAACGTGTTTTAGGGTTCGGAATCGGTGCTCATTTCATGGTTCTGGGCCTGGGTCTTACAATGCTGATGGCATGTATATCTCATTGTCCCCAAGGAAATTCGATAACTGTTTACCTTTGATACCCGTTTGAAATTTCAAATCTTAAATATAATTTCTTGAGTTTTGTCCTCGAGTTAGCTAACTGGTAAAGCTGAGGCCAAAGGTAACTGTAATTTCCGTGATTATACAAGAGATAAAAAAGAGGCACAAGACTTTTGCCAGGCTGTGAGGGTGGCGAAAAATACCTTTGCGTTGTTGCTCTAAATGCTCCGAATACTTGCCCGCTCACGTAGAACGTAGGGTTTAACCATTATGAAAAAAACCCTAAGGCACAAAGAGTTGTTTCCCGCTATACAATCGTAAATTGAATACATATAAACCTATTTCTTATTTGTTTGATAATATTTAAAAAAGGTAAAGTTTGTCTTGTTTAACTACAAAGTCCTCTCTACCACTCAACCTCTGGGTTACTATGGGTTCGCTGAAAACTGGCCACAACTGTCGGCGGCCTCAATTTAATTTGTCATCAGTGAAATGCTTCACGTTCAGATGGCAGCACTCATCAATAATCGCTATCAAACACTGCGTCCTATATTCTCTTCCCTTCAGTCAGTATATCACTTTTATCTGGACAATCCATTGTTCTGAATGCTAGATTGACAATGTAGCATTGTGGAATAAACTCAAATGTTGTTAGTTTAAATAATGTCCTGGTATTTTAGTTTTGCTACACTATTTCGTTTTTTTTTGCGAACTACAAGTATTTTAAAGAAAAGGTGATGTACTAGGTCATATTGGTAACACAATAATATTCAAGGTTCCGATAGTCTATTGGTAAGGTTTCGTGTTCAAATCCCACTCTAGGCGTGGTTTATGCTCCTTAAGTGTACCCTCGCAGTCTACTCAGCTGCGTGAGACAAGTGAGTAGCTACGTCTAATAGCGCATCATGGTAACAAACACTAAGGAAGGTCTCCCGAGTGCTGGCAAAGCTCTTCATGTCATGAGGGGTTTTAGTGATTATCAACGGCCTGTTAGTCGCTTCCTACGAGCGCTGGTCGGCATAAACCATTCCTTTCCTTTAATCCAGACTTCTTTCTTTCCGGTGGTAGCGCAAGATGCCCAGAGTAACCGGTCCCTAACCACTTTACTCTTCAATCTAACATCTAACAAATACTAAAGTATAAATTATGTCGGGTTCACCTGAAACTAATCACTCGATCCGATTTAAACACCTTAAGGTTGCGTGGTTCTACTGGGGCCAAACCGTGGATTAAATATTAAGTTTTATAATGGTGTCAAGATTTGTTTACGTTACTCTTTCATGAAAACGTCACGGAAAATGAAGACGGTAAACTAGTTTCTACTAAATGGTGTAAGCCACTAACCTATAACTAAATGGTTAACGAGATGTCTCTTTTACTACAGTAAATGGAAGTACTGTTGTACTGGAACAATGAAGACGAAGAACTGTAAACAGTGGAGATTGCTATTTAATATTGTCTACACTGGAGGCGTCACAATCATCACTCTGGCGGCCTTCCTATCACTCGATGTGTTAAATACTAACTAAATACTGGGGAAGCTAAATACTAAATATACTTTGTACTTTGAAATGCATAAATATGTAACAAAACATCCTGGCTAAAAATTACTTTTATGAAGAATTTCAGTAAAACTTTGTATTGCTGAGATCACGGTCACACTATACCAAATCACCTCGACCTTAATCTTGCGTTAGCGCAAAGTTATTATTATTAGAGAATATATTAAACACACGTAATTGTTTTAAACCTCTATAAACATGATCAAAAGTATATATATCCTAAAACAATGCATCTTTATGTTCAAGTTACTATATTAAAGAAATAGTTCTAGTAAAAATTCACTGTTATTAGCTTCTGTGGAAATCATTGAACGCAATTTAAATGTTAACATTCAAATCACTATTTGAGATGCCGACCACTCTCATGAGGGTATTTTAAGGCAAATATGTGGTGAAGGATGAGTGTGATGAGTGGTAGTAATGAGTTATGAGGTGTAGTCTTGTTACAAACTAAGGCCGACTCTTCCTTAGAATGGGTCATAAATTAATAGCCCAATGGCCAATGGAAATACAAGGACCAACGGCTTAACGTGACTTCCGAACCACGCAGGTGATGGTCTGATTTGTCTAAACGATGGTGGGAGTTGATGCCGGTATCATCAGATGATCACTGAGACTATCTGAGCCGCTTTAGACCTATATCATCCTCAAAACCTGACCTCCATGAAGCTGGATTACAGGACCACGCCACGAGTCCCAGTCAATAAGTCTGAATTCTCCTCCTCTGAAGTGGAAGGTGGGTCGATGATAGGAGCCCGTGCTCTCGGAGTGCTCCTTGAACGACTAGACATTCGCCTTCCACCGGCGTTGTTCTAAAACAGCAACCATTATTTAAGAAACTTGCCAGAAATTATTACTCACATAACCCATTTTGCGAACAACAAACACACGACTTAAATAGACACGGTCAAATAGTTTGACTTTCCGGCTGTAATTTCAACTTGATTTTTTTATTTAAAGAAAACTTAGACAATAAGTATATCAGAACAGTTATTAAATAAAAGCACAAAATAAAATGTTTAATATCTTTCTCATTTCAACACAACTACCGAGCTTCATTTCCGTTTCTAAAAGTTAACCACAGCTACACATTTTAACGAAAAAATACCACTTTTCTACTCTAATACCTAACAGTGATGTTATCAAGAACACTGTGATTTTATCGAGTAAGGAAAGCCAAGCCAACAATAAGAAAGCAAGCTAAGTTTCAGTGAAACCAACTTATCGAGTTCCGAGTTACAGCAACTCTCTTGTAATTCCACACCTTTGTTGTAAACCTGGTCTGGCAAACTTCCCCTACTCTAATATCCTTCCACTCACTAATCAACTCCGAGTGCGACAAAAACCCGCTCAGCTGGATAATGTTGGAGACACAAGACATTCATAGTTTTGTTATAAGTTGGTTTCAAACCTTTGATCATTACGTAAAACTTGAACTTAAATACATGTATGTAACTTAAATGTATTAGGGAGAGGTATCATCCTATTTTGATAGTCATACGCGAATAAATGAGACCGTTTTCCACCAAGAACATTCCAGGCCGAAGGAAACGTAGAGTTATTAAACGGTGACATGGTGTGGTGAGACCCTCCTCGATTCCCATTGGCTCAGCGTTGACCTTGAAAGAAACCTAGGTCCACCAGGTCTATAGGAGACCTTTGGACTGTTCTACTAACATAAAGTCAATGGTAAAACACGATTATCTCAATCGTTCGCTATCCACTTCAGAACGTTTAATAAACTATCCATCGACAGAACAATTATGGAAATCGGTGTATAAACATGGTTTATAAAATGACAATTTGTTTGAATAGTTCGATAAATTGCAAAGGAAAGAAAAGCACATTTCCAATTATGATCAAATCTGATTGACGAATGAAATCGAAAAATGTACAAACGTATTAAAACCACAAATGACTACATTCAAAACTTAAAATTGGTTTAAAAACTATTAACCTTAGCATTATTTCTTAAAACTCCCTGTTTGTCTATTACGATATCCTTCAAAAGGCCTAACATTAAGTTAAGAAGCTAGTTGCCATTAAATAAAATGATGACAACAAAATAAAAAATTATGTCGTGTTTAAAAGCACCGGTAAAATAATTCAGGGATAATACAATTTAGGAAATATATAACAACTAGTAATGATTAAACTCAGCACCTACATGCTAGTTTTACTAGCGGAAATGGCACCTTTATTCATTTCAATGAAGAAATCAGTGAAGTTTGAAGACGTATATTTATGTATAAAAGGTATTTTCAAAGAAATATAATGTTGTTATTGCACGGCAAACCGAGGAACGATTTCTAAGGAAGAAATTACTCTGGAAGTAATCGCGTTATGAAACGGACAACTCAATTACCGGTGCGCGAATCCTTATTAAAATGTCAAATCGAGATTCTATTTATCACCGACTTTGTGTTTTGTTTTATTTCCCAACGTATTAATTTTCTTCTCTCAGTAGACCGAAGCAATCATGTAGATCGATGTTATCTCACGTAGCGAAAGTGGCACTTTTCCGGGCATGGCGAACGTTCCCGCCTGAGGCGAAGCCGAGTACAAGAAATATCCATTTTTATGTGCGAAGAGATCCAATTTTAGTTAAGCACTGTAAATTAGGGGATCGTAACTGCCAGTAGGGGTTTAAAAATGTCGGCCACATTTAAATGTCTACGCTTTATAACTCAAATACCTTAAACTTTATAGTAAATACACAAAGGCAAATTTATGTTTCTCAAATGTAAGTAGAGGAGTGTGTTGAGGAAAACTCTGATATATCCGTTATTATTTGTTTCTACACAACAAATTCGGTCTTAAAGTGTTCATAAAGGAATTTGCCACGTATTGTTATAATTGTGTATTTACCATAAAACTTAAGGCTTTTGAGTTATTAAGGTTAGATAATTTAATATGGCCGCCATATTAACCCGGAACTAAAAACGGAAGGAAAATTGGCCAAATTTATTTTTCGAATATTAGTTTTAATTATATTATGTGTGCAAAGTATTTTTTATTGTTTATAACTTAATTGTTGACCTCCGAGATAAAAATATTTTAGTGAAAAACATAGACGGACAGACAGACGGAAAACTAAGCGAGATAGACCTGTGTGTTAAAGGCATTTTTGTTTATTATGACCTAACAAATCAGCTGGTGAAGCTTTATTTCGTAATTACTGGACACCCTACATAATGAAAACAAAATACACTAAACACTGTGAACAGATGTTTGACGCTTGGATCCCCTCAAAGATTACATTTAACTGTATTCATAACGAGTTATAAGCAAAGAGAACTGAACGTTAAATGGGCCAAGAGTGCTCATTAAGAGAGGATGTGGAGTGTTACTTGTGGCTTGAGCACCTTAACTTGTTGCTTCTATTTCCTTGAGTCTTGGGCTGTAACTACACAGTTTCACATTTACACAGGGGTTTCCATTCGTGTCTTGTATCGATAAATTTTACAGATATGTTTGAGTGGTGACTTTGTCTCATTTTCTTCATAATTAAAATATAAAATCGAAAAGCGGCTGACAATTTTTATTTTTGGTTATATTAAGTTTAAGAGTTATGTTTGGCATATCGCAGTATTTATTCTATACCATTGTTTACACTTTGGAGAGCTCTAGATGCTAAACTACGTAGTTAATCAGAACGTTTCCAGAAATAGAGATTTAATATACTGTGTTTATATGATTTAACCATAAAAATATAGTTCTTCTGAAAATATTGGTTTTGGGGTGTAGTTCAAAGTTAAACCGTGTACATTGTATAAAACCCGTGTATAAAAATATTTGTGTGTGATTGAATCAGGTATAAATATTATTTTTATGCTTGGAGGTTTCTAGCCAAAGTTAAAGCGATATTAATCAAATAGGCTTTGTTGAGAGATCCGGTGAGCTGAAAATAGCCTTAAATTGGTAAGTTTGTAAAATGAATTCAAGAATTCATACTTTTGTGAATTTTACTTTTTGCGTAAAACCAAAAAACAAATTCATATAGGACAATCCCATGTTGCCCACCATATTGGAATCAATTTTCAAATTAATATTTTACTGTAAGGAAGATAAGGTGAAATCACCCATTTAGACATTTATGTAAAACTCATAGTCTGCAAGATACAAGATAGTGGCCAGTTTAAAATGACCAAACGTTATACTAAGTGCTTGTTTAAGTTAAGAATGTATGATTGAGGTGTACTCGAGTCTCGCAGTAAAAAAACAATTTGTAGTACAATTGTTACGACACAAGTATTGACCGTAATTAAAGAAACCGGAATTTACTAGTTCAACTTTAAGTAAAAATCTATTGCTAGACAAAAGCGTTCAGCCAAGGCTTTTATCGCATAGGAAAGTCAAGTTTTACCCATCAGGCTATTACGATTACTATTGCGACGGGTAATAATATTTTAGGGGCGTAAAAGGTTTTACGGCCCATAACAATTAGGACTTCTATTAGTGGAAACAAACTTGTTAAAATTGTTGTTTAAACTTTAATACCGATCCAATTATTATGACAAGGTTGATAAAAGTAAATTACTTTTATACATCAAAATAAATGACAAAGTTGACAGCCAATGACAGTAAATGTGTTTACTTTTAATCGAATTTCAAGCACATGTATTATATTTACTGTAAAAGTGAGGACAAAAGAAAGAAATAAGCTGTCGGACTTAAATGAAAAGAATAGAGAACAAAAGAACAATCTTTCATCAAAGCCTTTACTGATTGTAACTAGGGATGGTTCCATTGTTTTATTGTTTGTACATTTTATTTATTTGATTTCAACAGGTGTTGTCAATTGATTGCTGTTTTCTCTGTTGGTCTTCTTGGCTTGAATTATGTCCGATAACTTAAATTTGAAAGGAAGATAAAAACACATTAAAACATTTTTGTTGAAGTATTTACTCTATAACGTCGATTCAACATTACTTCCCAATTTGTATACTACACATTTAATTTGGAAAAGTCTATTTCTTTCAAGATTACAACATACTACAAGGTTATAACGTACAGTATTACAAAACAATTTTAAACTATTTGCCAATAGGCTATGTTCTGTACTACATAAAAAGGTTAAAAGGGTTTAAAAAGTACAGTAATTTTGTGAGTGATACGAATCAAGAGTGAGGTACGTAGTGAAATGTATCAATTTTTGGTGAAATGAGAAATATTCTAAGCTAATAATCCCTTTGGCAGAAGCCTGTATGACATACCTATCACCGATATTGTACTTTACTGTGTGAGATTCGGGACAGGTTAAAGACCTTCCTACAACATGCTATTTTTATGCACAAAGAAAAAGCTAACAAAAGCTTCAACGTTGTGCTTAGAAATAAGATTGTACTATAAATAAACGCGTAGAAACCCAACTGTAGTATACTTTCTAGTTGAACTGTGTTGAATAGGAACAAACTAGTTGTAAACAAAAGTTGTATTGTGTTATTTTTAGTAGGCCTATAAGGAAAGTAGATTTTCGTCTCACTCTATTTTTCGTCTTCTCTTTTCTTGAAGCATCAGAACATTTTTTAATACAAAGAAGTACATTATTTACGTGAACTCTAAGCGTAAAGTACAGAACAATCATCCTTGCAGGAAATTTAGATTGCTTTCTCCTCAAAAACAATCAAGATAAAGACAGCCAAAGTGGGAAATGAAGCGGAATCTGTCAGCAGATTCTTTGCCGTTCTGTCCTCCGTCACTTCCGGGTTACAACTTCCGGCTCTCCAACCTGACAGTTTTTCACAGATGTCCAACAGAACCTACAGCACGGTCTGAAAAGTTGTAGTCATTATTAGTAGCGTTATTGCACGATTTGCACTGTGTAGCAATGTATTTGTTAGTTTGAAATCTGTTCGAGTGATTCTGCGAGAAAAACTATCTCTGAAAACATGTCTATACGGCCAAAAAAGCAATGTAAATTGGTTTTAAACACATATTTCTTTCAAATGTCTTACATTTTGTTATTTTAAGTCCATTCCAGTTTCGTGTGTTTTTTACATCATAAATGTACTTTAATTAGTCAAAAAGTTTTATTTAATTTTTCTATCAACGATAATTTTGTGTTAGAACACCTTTCAAACACCCATTCAAATACTTTTAAGTAATATACAGTGTGCCAATTAAGTCTGGAGACGGTTTAATAACTTTTGCAAGTGTTTTTACGAAAACGGTAACAACACGATAGGCTTTATGAGAACCATGGCAGTGAATTAAATGCAAAATAGAATCATTTTTATGTTGATAGGGCGGATAAGTCAGTACGAAGAAGTAATACAGTAGTAAAAACATTAGAAAGTAAAATGGTTTTAAACTTCACATTTATAAAAACTAATACGCTGAAAACAGCCAAAATCAAGGAATGTGTGCAGCCAACCAGCCCTCAATTATACGAATAAAACTACAAGAACACTAAACACTAAAATTTAATTTGTATGATCATTTAGGCGGAATGTATTCACAATCAAATGAAAATTAGAAGTTAAATTGTTGAACATTTATATCGTCGAAATGATTAGCTTCGGACTGGCAGGTTGAATTCCTAGTTAGGACAAGGAGAGAAAGCGACGAGAACCAAGCGACTGAGTTAAATAAGCGTTCAAACTGCTTCCGATGAACAAAGGATTGGAAGAATCTAAGTTTTGAATTAATAGCCCATTATTCAACTTGAATAGAATGGTTTAATTTCACCGCCCTGGTAATACGCTTATACCACTACTGGCATCTTCGTTAACTTCAGTGGTTTACTGAGTACCTTTAAAAGAGAAACTTTGATAGCTAAGTCTTGAAATAATTTATAGATTCGTGTTCTTTATTATGTTTTCTTTAGTGTTTAAGTACTAAAGTTCTTGCATATTAGCTTTTCATTTTGACCAACCGTAAGCTTAGGATACACTTTTCATTTATTAGTGTATGGAAAGTTTGTATACTGATTTGCAGGTTTAAAAGATCGTTTATTAAAGAATTTACCCCTCTCCTTAAATTTTACCCAAATTGCTTTAACTTGTACATTCTGCATTAGAAATACTTACTAAAACAACTACACATACGGTAATATAAGGTTGGGTAAATTTTGTGTGATTTTTAATCATCTATTTGAAATGTGAGATGTTAAAAGTATGCGTTACGGGCGAAAAAGTACTATCTAATATGACCATAAGAAGTGTAAACACTACATGTTACTGAACGGGCTAAAATTACAAAAGATCGCGAAATAATTGTTTCACGCGACTTTTATTTCCTTTTCAAAGGTTTATAATCCAACAAACGTTGATGTCAAGTAATGTGCATTGGAGTGACTATTCTGAAATTCCACTTTTAAATTGGATATTCAGCGTACTAAAAGCGCTCTATTTTCTGGGGTTAAAATGCGGGATTTCTCAAAATAAAATCAAATTTGGAAAGCAGACTTCCAATACATTGTAAAGGTTATACTTATCTTCAATTTAACATGTACAGTAACACTGTTTCTAAGAATAGCGTTTATTGAACTGCTACTCTTGCATTGTCACTTTTCGTCCAACTACCCAGCATTAAGAACGTCAAATATGAATTAATAAAAAAGCTTGAATGAAATTCTGCTGGTATAATGTTATTGTAACGTATGTATTTTATTTATTAATTGTCACATCGCAAATCGTAAAAAAGAGCATACGCAAAAATCTATTGTAAAAAAACGAAATTGCATTATAAAAGTCGCGGTAAGAGTTCATGTGTTTGAATAAAACTAGGTAAACAAAAGAATATTTTTTGGTAACAAACAAAAAAGTTTCTTTAAAAAAGATCTTTCGTTAAGACTAACCACTCAAGTTTTAAATGAAATCAATAAAAACTGTTAAAGAATAAAGAGAGTTATTTTTATAAAAAATTTTAAATAATACTTTTAAATTTTTACTTATAATACATTTTATGTTCCCTGTTTTCATAGATTCAACTTTTCATTAAACTTATTTCGCCTTTAGCTTAGAAATAACCAATTTGAAAAAATTGGATAGTTCGCTAATTGTACATTTTACATTATAAGTGAAGCAAGTAAACTGTTTGTGATTTATAGTGCCTAAAATGTACTTACCAAGTCTGATCTGTATCAAACTTAAAATATAATACACCGTGTCTCAAAAAAAAAAAACTGAACCACTTTGAAAGCGAATAAAATGTATATTTGTGCACATAGGCCTATATACTTTTGAGACTACTCAATGGTAGAGGAACTCAAAAGGTTTCTTTTGACATTATTTACAAGGATCAGCTGATCCATTATTGTCCCTCGAAGCTTCAAGTTCCAAAAATATTAACTACGATAAGGTAAACATCATGAAAGTGCAAGAGAAAGCTCAGTGTGTTGAATGGTACATCAAAACAAAATCAGATATTTTGGGGCAAATTATATTTAGGACACGCTATGGTCGACATCCTCCTGTTTGTGGAAAGGTTAATAAACGTAACGTTCGAATATGGAGCAATGAAAAGCGACATGAAGTTCAAGAGAATATAAAAGGCAGACAGTCTCAAATTAAGTGTTTGGAGCGGCAAGTCCTATGGCGGTCCAATAGGCTGGCATCCACGTCCCCAGGAGATAGCACCATGTGAATTTTTCGTCTGGGCAAAGACCAGGTTTATAAGAAAAAGTCTCCAACATTCAAGAACTAAGATTGAGTATTAATAAAGCCTTTAGAAACATCACTGATGAAATGTGGCATAGTGTGATATCAGAGCTAGATATTCGTATTTACTATATTTTTCTAACCACGAAGGCCATGTTGAAATTTTCAAATGAAACACATGTCCAGAAAACATTAAGCATATGTGTGTTATTTTACATTTATCAAAATTTGTATATACTTGTTCATTACAAGTTTATACTACAACAAAGTTGTTCAGTTTTTATTAGGACACGGTGTATATTGATTTATAAATAACAATTCCAACTATGTCGTATCACGAAAAGAACAACATTGGGACAGGAGAGGGGTTTCACTTGCTTTTAGCAAAGTTAAATAATTCACAAGTATTTTATCGACAATCCGTCAAAGCGTCTTTCAAGGGAGTTGTCAGCTGAATGCGGATGACAAGGTTTAGTCACTTGGCGGTTGGCAACAATGAATGCTCAACAGCACAGGTTGGCAAACATTACACAGCTTAAGTACAGACTTTGTGAGGTGTCAGTTGGTAGGATTGACAGTGACACTGGAGTTTGTATTCTTAGTTCTGCTATACTACTTTGTATCCGGTTACAATAATGCCAACAGTTTTAAATTTGAGTAAATTCAATCAAATGGATTTCATTATGTTTCACTGGCCAAGCATTATTACAGAATATTGACTATCAAGATTCTCACTTCTAAATATACATTTTTCAACACAATAGAAACATAATAGTTCACAACTTATCGATCGAAGGGTTGTTGAACTATTGAAATACCACTAAACAATATCGTTTTACTCTTGGGTTAAGGAAACTCAATTTTAGTGCAAACATTATAAATACAACATAAAACATGTTTAAATCCTTCTTCATTTTGTATCAAGTCATGAAAAAGTGTCTAATTATAGAGAGTATCAAACTATCGAGTTTCTACTGTATTTCGTAAAATTTGTCATTAAAGATTCATATTAAATGTATGGAATGTAATATAACAATTATTTACATTTTTATAACTTTTATCAAATATTCAATGAAGACACCTGAAAAGTCTATCTTCTTAACAACAAATTGAATGAATTTTACAAATGATATTTTTATTGATGCAACAATGAAATCTCATTGACTGATACTAAAGAAACTTGAAGACAAGGTGTGTGGACCGAACCGGGAATCAAACCCAGAACTCTCACTTACCGAGGAAGTACGTCTAATACTGCCTGGAATACGTTAAGGTCTACAAAGTTACAAAGTTTGGCTGGTCTTGAATGTAAGGGAGGTTTTATGAGATAATTCCTTGGAGCCAACACAAAGGAGACTATAACTCAACCTTGAGAGTGGAAGGTGGAAGCAATCTGTTCTTGTGTAACGCCACAACCAAATTGAAAATATGCTTTTCCAAATAAATATCCTACTGTTTTTCACGGGTAACAAATAAAACTGTGTCAGCTGTTACGAATTTGCTGTTTATTTACAATCGAAGCTTAAGTTAATCTTAATATTCAGCACAACTAACCAATTACTCACTGGCTATAAACTATTAGGCCATAGTACAGTTTCTGATTTAACTATTCACACTTTTCGGTTTATTACAATCTGGCGGAAGCCCCTGTGAAAAACCAAGGAATTTTTATTGTAAATTTAGTTTAAAAGTGTCAAAAGGTTTCTTCATTTCAATAGTTGTTTAAGTTAAAAGAAGTCTTATATTAAAAAGGTTCATAAGTAAAAATTAAAGTAGTTTTAAGTTGCACAGTTTTTATTGTATTCGTTTACAAAATCAACATAACAACTCTTATGGCTTTTTAAAAAACATTGCCCTTTGTTAAAACTAACACATATTATGATTAAGTAAAGTTGAATATAAAATAATTTGTAGAAATTTGAGTTATAATAAATAATGGCTGTCCCAAGAAGTCTATTGTCCTTCCACACCTCATTAGTAGTTTACTTCTTATGGGTAGAGCAAACGTAAGGGTCGTACTATCTTTTTATGGTACATCAAAACTGTAGCTCTTCTTATTTTGTCATTTTTACTTTGGTGTAGTTCAAAAATGGTTCCCATTTTCCATGTTCCTCGGGGTAGATCTGCATGAACTAGTACTAAGTCACCAATATTTGGAACTGTTTCAGAAGTGCCAATTTTCTTTTCTAATTTGTATTTTGTCCTTTCACGTAAACTTGTCAGGTAAACACAAAACCGTGTGTTCCAAAATGTATCAAGTATTTTGTTTCTTTTTCCACATTTGATTAATATTTTCTCTTGAAGAATATTCCAATTTCATTTAGTTTATTTTTAAAGATGGTCATCATTGTTGGAAACAAATCCATTTTTCCCGTGGAGGTTTAAGACATGTCCTGGAGTGATAATGTTATCGAGTATGGACAAGCTATCCGATGAAACATACACGAGAGGTCTTGAGTTTAACACCGCTTTAGTTTCAGCCCCTTCCACTCGCTGGTCTTCCTTAAAGCACTCTCCAGTCGGTAGTCTAACGAAATGTAGCCGATCACGTCGTAGATGACTCATAGTCCTGTATGTTCACACATTACTTCAAGTTCACAAGGAGCACATTTACACACCGTACAAAACTGATTGACTGTCAGTGTTAGCCTTCGTTTTGAGAATCTCCTTCTATTCACGTGGCTGAATGGAAAATCTATAGTTTTTCTAGACGATGCCAGCGATTTCTCTGCGGCGTTGGAATTAAGCAGCAGCAGAAGCCTAGGCAATAAAAACACCAGTAGACGGCGCTAGAGTATCAAAAAGGCACACTAATGAATCGACAGTTGGCCCTGGTATCTAGTACCGGCAACTGACTCAATAGACCAGATATGTTGGCTCTATAGCAATATAGTTTTGAACGTATGTTTTTGAAACATTGATGGGATGCTCGTTCGTTTATTTCAAACGATAATAAAAAGTAGGATTTACTGAGGCATTAATTTAACGTTTGAGAATAAGGATATTCATGAGAGGTAATGAATTCAGAAGAAAGGAGTTGTTTGCCTCGGAACTTATTTCATAGCTTTGACCCTGTTCCTTGAATTTTCAGGAGGAAGATTACATAAGTTATGGTTATATTTCCACGATAATAGTATCATAGTACTTCAATCAGTACTATTTCGCTCACTATATACATGAACAAAGGTTGTTGTTTTATTCGGGAGAGTTTGGCGATTGTAGATCAGTGTGAAATTTTAGTTTTTATAGGAGTTGTAAGTTGTAACTTTCACAGGAACCTTTTTTACCTATGGCATTTTAAATAGTTAAAGGCCGTCTCTTTTAAAATGTATAATAGATCTTATTTTTCAACCAATATAATAGCGTGGAACCATTCTTTGTAATGCCAAATAGAATCTCAGCTATATTTACCATAGAAAAAAAGTGTCCATAAATATCTCATAGAGCACAAATCTCATCCAGAGTTTTCTTTTAAATTGAAAATATTAATATATTTTAGCTAAAAGAAGAGCGCCTGACAGTTTCATTGTTGCCAACTGTCAAACAGCTGACTTTCCTGTCAGTTCTACCAACCTGAGAAATAATATTACTCTACGCCAGACAAAAGACCGTTTTGTCATCAATTCATGTCATATCTATCACGCCGTGAAACATATTGCTTCGAGTATATACTTCAGGCGTTGTCGATCAAACTTCAATGCCCTGGTTGTCTCAACTAAAGATCATATTTAACTTTTGGATTTAAGAAGTTTAGTTTTAGTTAGGGTTCATGATTTCCTCAGAAGTGATCCGCAAATTCCAACTCTGAAAGTAAAGGATGGTAAGGCTTTTGTTAAAAGTGATAAGTTGTTAGAAAACAAAATAAAACCAGTAAATTACATCATAAGGATGTCAATAATTCTTTTTTTAAGTTTGTTGTTAACGATGTTCTATATTCTGAGTTTGAAATACGAGTATTGTTACGTACATGTTACATCGTTAGTGAACATAAAACACGAATATTTCAAACTTTGGATATAATCAAATGCGTTGACCAAAACAACGTAAAAAACCGACTGATTCAATTCTTTGAAAAATTTGAAAATTGAGTAAACTTCTAAGGTTACAAATCTTAAGGGCAATAAATTTCATTTTTAGACATTACCCCTTCGAATGAACTATTTTAATATGCACCGTTAAAGAAATATTACTGTCCTAATAAATTGTTTCCTACCTAACTGTTAGTTAGCTAAAAAAATAAATGAATTTTCTAGATGACGATGCTGAGTTAAGCGGGGCATGGAGGAGGTGGAGGACTTGGATTGGGAGAATTCTACCTCCACTCCAGACCAGATATACACCGAGTCTACTCAGACCAGCAACAACGAGACTGAGTATGACAACAGAACCACTCCCATCTACTCCATCAGTCCCGACTTCCTTGTCCAGTGGTAAGTCAACAGTGTCTGGTTATCAGTATACTTGGACTGAGAAAGTTGTATTTCCTTTCTAAACCGCATCTATAAAGATTGAGTATGAGAACAGAACTACTCTGATCTACTTCGTTGCTCTTGACTTTCTTGTACAGTGGCGAGTAATTAAAGCTATATACTTGTAGATGATAGTTAACCCTGCTGTACTTGACTTAGTTAAGATATTTTATGCTTGATCACACTGTAGGTCAGTTACACTTCACCAAACTTGGACAATTCTTTTCATTTTACTGATTTTTCTGCAGTTTACTTTCTGTTTTATTCTAACTGGGCTAAGCAGCTGACTGACGTATGGAACACATTAAGAGAGTTTGACTAGATGAGAGAACAGAACGCGACACTGTTAAGGTCAGATGGGAAACACCCGGACGAGAAAACACATCACTTGGAGCAAAGTGAGAAAGGAAATGTTTGAGTACTTGCCAGATATCAGATTGAATTTGGAACCAAAACCTAGGAGCAGTGCAATTCCTCATCGAACAAAGGAGTTCCTCACCCTTCACAATGATAAATCATAAAAAGATTCCGCTTAGGTTAAAAAAATTGCCTGCATAGAGGATTACATGACAGTTCGTGAGGGCGATGGTGGGCCTGAAATAATGCTGGCAGTAAAGTGGCATCCAAACTGGGCTATATTACTGGCCGCTGCTATCTTTAGGTGTGAAATCTGCGGCTTGTCAACATTGAAACAGCTGGTTTTCTAATGGTAAAAACATTGACATGCGACAATGTTTACTAAGTAAATTTCGGAGATACGAGTATATGGAAGAACAATAAATAGGAACTAAAATGAATATATACTACCATTATTCTTTTCAATAAGTTTAAAATGTTCATGTTTGCTGTTAAATAATACCTTAAACATATTTGTTAAGTAAATATTGCGTTGTGGGAGAGAGGGGAGCTTGTGATGACGTCAGCAAGATGGTGACTGCTGCGGGCAGTAATCACATGTTCATCAGCTGACTCATTGTCCGCCATGTTGCCCCCAGCCACCCCCCGCCACTGTGTTATCACCTTTATCTGTGTGAGAGTAATCTTCCACACTGATTACAACACACCCCTCCCCTCCCCACCGCAATATCAACAGCGTGCCGTTATTTCTCTCTTTTAGGTCTGGCTTATTCAAATAAATGATTCGTGGAAGTTTTAATCCGATTACATTTTCTAATGTGATAGTAGACTAAGGTTTTGTTTGATGTATTAAAATCAAGTTATGTTAAACAACGGTATTTTACATTAAAACCAAACGTAATAGCAAAATAAATACGGAAGTACACTGCGTTAGAAGTTCATAAACCTATATTTAATTACTTTTTGCCGACAAGGCCTTTCAATATCAATGATGGTTTCGTTGGGTCTTCAACACTATTTGGGCTAGTTTCTTAAAATTTCAATATTCTTATTATATTATACAACTCATATAAATACCTCAAATTATTACAAAACATGTTTTTCAAACTACAGCTGAGTCAAAACCCTTTACACTAGTAGGATTACATCTTTAAATGCTATTTACACATGAATTATTCGAAGGCCGAAACGAGGCTGTAAGCGTACAGCAAAGCCCGTGATAATACAGTACTAGAATTTGTGTCTGAAGATGACTACCACTACTCCAATTAGTTACATTTGCACATTGCAAAACAAATTCACTTTACTGTGTTCAGTGCTTAGCTGCGTGTAGGCCGGATATCTTTTAAAGACGCTTGAGTATTAAAACATATTAGGTCCCACTAAATCATGTATGAGAAACAAATTGGAGAGTTTCATCACCAAACACGTCAAAATAAATTTGCAACTGAAAAGCGCCTGAAAGAATTGTTATACATATGCCCAAACTCACATTAGTCCTATGGTGTTTCATCTCAAGACAATTATCATGATTATAGACTTTTATCTATTTCAGGAAGTTGAAGAAGCAAAGAGAAAGGCTCTGCAGGTACGTGTACCAGAGACTGTTCACTGAGCAATGCAGGTACACCTACAACCTCACCAATGTCTTCCAAAGCCTGTGGAGTCAGGCTAGTGGGTATGTTCATTCATAATCATGTTAAACCCAAGGTGCCTGTATACTTTAGAATTTTACAGAACATGTTATATATGATATATGGAAAACGTCAGGTTGGATATTTGATGAAATAACTCCGACATTCACGCTTAATATTCATCCCATTAACTAACATCAACACTTGTTAACCATATAGCTTTTTCATAAGGGACCATTTATAGTTTTTTCGAGTGACGGTAACGCTAAGCAAATATCGAGGTCGAGTGGTAGAGAGGACTTTACCGAACTTTTCTCCCCTCGTTGTCTTGTTCAACCTTTAACTTTACTCAGCGTAGTTTGTTTAACAAGAATAGGTTAAGTTGTATTTGTCTTAAATAAGAAGTTTTAATTGTTTAGGCAGTTAATTGGCTAACTCCATTAATTAATTTGCCTATCATATTAGTGGTACGTTTTGACCACTAATAATGTAGCTTTTTTCTAACTTTAAGCATAATTTATACAATTTGATTAGGTCAAGATAAACCATTCCTGACTTAATGTGACTTATGATATTGTCGTCTGAATTACGAGCTACAATTCTCCCCATCGCGTGTTTCAGGTTTTTGCTTTCCAACGCTACGCTTGGTTCACATTCAAATAAAAACAGCTCTGCTGTAAACATTGTAAATAGCTGCTACTTGTAGATGAAAAAAATGACGAATGTACTCATGCAACACCTATCTGATATGAACACGAATGCACAACAATAATTGTATAGCCGCACATTCATTGGCTGGCTTGCTTCGTTGTATTTAATTAGTTTATGAAACTACGAATTAAGTATGATCAAGCGCTTTCATTAGAAGATAGAATGATGTAACGATACATAAGTTTTATTCAATTGTGTGATTAAGAATGAAATAATTAATTGTATTTTACCATTTAATCCGTGGGAAGAATTCTGAGCATCAACTTAAATGTGTCCTACCTTTCTAACATAGTTTATGTTCAAGTAACGCTTCATGACGAAACTAAAATAAAATTAGCTTTGAGCTATCTACACTCAATTTGTGGCTTATCTAACTTTGTCCGAAAAAATTGATACGATAGATAAAAACAAATAATGAAAATAATTCAACAACCCCGCGAAACTCATAAGGCTTTGTTTAACTTTTGTGGCCCAGGTACGCGTCTTGGGCGAACGGTGACATGGTGGCAGACTACGACTCGGGTGTGGTAGAGTGGTACAACTCCTCCTCCACTCCAGGCAACTCCACGGACGACTTCTTCGTCAACTCTACCCCAGCAGCGACCGAGCTGGTGCCCGTACTGCCTGCGTTCAAACCCTGGCAGAGCTTCCTCATCGCTCTCTTCATCGGAGTCTGCATCGTGCTCACTGTCGGTGGCAACATACTCGTCCTCATGGCCTTCATCGTAGACAGAACAATCCGTCAACCTAGCAACTACTTTATCGCTTCACTTGCTGCCACAGATATGCTCATAGGTAAGTAGAACGCACGGCAATCCTCTTGAACTAATCTTGAAAAGAACGTGTTGCTATTGATTTACGTTTATTTTCTTCCTTTTGCTAATGGCATATCATGGAGTAATTTTCCACTCTTCTCCTGCAGAGTAACGTTTTGGAGGGACTACAAATGTTAAAGCTTGTCTAGAATTTACAGTTTTAAAACCAATTGGTCTGAACAATATCAAAGATACAATGGAGAGGAGCTGTGGAGACTAGCATTTGAACGTTTGAAACTGTTGAATTTCAATACATTTTAAATCCCTCCTCTACGATATTATTTTAAAAAGTTGCCTCGTTTTCAGACAAAATGCGACTTAAAAAAGAGAGTAGTATACACTCTTACGAAATCAGTGGTAAAACAAACTTATACAAGCTTTTAGATGACATTCAGTGCCCTCTGTATAAACATACGTGTATGTACATGAACTCTAAAGGTGTTTTGAAAAATACACAAAACCTGTAGCGAATTCGACTACGCAGCTCTTTTTTTAAACCAATGTTAACATATATTTTAAACTATATAAGTGGTGAATTACCTCGTCGAACAGTTCCAAATGAGTGGGGTTTCAAAAGTCATTTGGTACTGTTTGACGAGGTAGCTCACCACTTATACAGTCTACTACACAGTATCATGGCTAAATACAATGAATTTCTATATATTTTAACATAAAACAGGTTAAATTTAAATAACAGTTCTTTAACTATTATGTATTGTAGGTTCCAAGTATTTTTGACAGAACATTAAGATGTAACGTTTATTTAGACGTCATTATGACGTTATTGGTTTTTTAATGAACTTGACGTTAATTTTAAATGAGTCGTTTTTCATATCTTGTAGACAAGCGCAATTTGAATATATTCCTAATACAAGACAAAATCTTTGAGCTGAAATGATACATTTGATTGGTAATTGGTAATGGTTGTCTAGCTGTCCAAGCCATGACCTGCAGATGGAATGGTTCTCAGACCGTGCTAATGATATCCACTTGTGTTTCAGGCACAGTGTCCATGCCATTCTACACCGTGTACGTGTTGATGGGGTACTGGGACCTGGGGCCTATCTTGTGTGACTTGTGGCTAAGTGTGGACTACACTGTCTGTCTAGTGTCTCAGTACACTGTCCTTCTCATCACTATAGATAGGTACTAGTTTTTATAATCATATATGTATGATACAATCATCAATATGAAGTCCAGTTACATCTTGATTGTTCTGGTTATGAGTTTGGAAGGGTTTCGGAAACAGACGGCATACAAACTGAGGCAAGGCACAAGACAGTCCTAGTATTCGTATAAAACATTTAGAAAGTATGTTTTAATGGCGAAATTAGAACTAAAGTTTGTTATTGGTAAGTTGGTTAGGGGGCAGTAGCTAAAAGGACAGAATCGACTTTTGAAGTAAAAATAGCTCATTCTGAAAAGATGAGCCAGTTTTTCTGAACCAGTTTTCAGGTGGCATGAAAATACTTCGCGCGGTCAAACCTAGTTTATACGTAAATAATAACAATTGTTTGTACAGGTTTTGCTCGGTGAAGATCGCGGCCAAGTATCGCAGCTGGAGAACCAAGAACCGGGTCATCTGGATGGTGACGATCACCTGGATCATCCCGGCTCTACTCTTCTTCATCAGCATCTTCGGCTGGGAACACTTTGTAGGCTTCCGAGACCTCCTTCCAGGTACTTTCAGATTATATTTGCATTGATATCAATGAATTTTGTATAGCTGATATTTAAGAAAATTATACAATTTAATCTATGAGATTAGTTTTTGAAAGTGAGAGTATGAACAACCTGATTTGAAATGTACAACCTTTACACAT
Source organism: Matsumurasca onukii (assembly GCA_018831715.1). Taxonomy (NCBI): domain Eukaryota; kingdom Metazoa; phylum Arthropoda; class Insecta; order Hemiptera; family Cicadellidae; genus Matsumurasca; species Matsumurasca onukii. The sequence goes on along the minus strand of CM032061.1, from coordinate 51,636,474 downwards.
TAGTTTGATATACCTACCACACAAGGTAAACTGTTTTTTTTTGCGATAGAATTTTCTTTCATGGTAGGTCATTGTTATTTTAATCTCTTGGGCAATCGTAGATCTATAATTTGTAAATAAACATATTTTCTATTTAAATATCGTATTCAATTTATCACCGTTCAAACAAAAGCACTCGTCACAATTAGCCCTATTACCTGACAATGACTTCTAATTAATAGATGAAACATACTATTTAAAAATAAATAGGACTTTGTAATTTTAGAAGATAAGTTTGCCCAAACGAGGTGTATACCGATTAAATAGTAATACCACATTTTATTAACAGGTCAATGCGCGGTTCAGTTCCTGAAAGACCCTGTCTTCAACACAGCCTTGATCATCGGCTACTACTGGACGACGTTGGTGGTCTTGTTCATCCTGTACGGTGGGATCTACAAGGTCGCCTACGACATGCAGAAGAAGAGTGAAGCGAAGCAGAGGAAGATGCAGTCGATGGTCGCTCTGAGTGCGGGAGCCATGAGTGGAATGGCTGGAAGAGCCGCTGGCATCGGTCTATCCAAGACTCAGAGTACCCTTCTGAGTCAAGACAAGCCAAAGTCCGTCTTACCAACAGCCAACGCTCCTGGACCACCTCAAATGTGTCAACAAATGAGTGGAGAGTCATCATCCAGCCAGAAGAAGTCATCTACAACTGGTACTTCTAGCAATGTGACTGAAGGAACGACAATGGAGAAGAAACCTAACCAGGAGAAGACTTCTGATCAGGACAAATCAGAAAGGTCGAGCAGTCCAGCTTTTGAGTCTGATGAAGACAGTAATGCAGCTCCTAAAGAACAAGCTGCTCAAAAGGTTGATTGGGCTAAAAAGAGGAATTCTATCGCTAATATTGTTGTGAGCTCAGGAGCTCTTCAGGTTCTAATGAATGCTGGAAACCCAAGACTAAATGGAGTAGTTCCAATGAAATCACCGGAAATTCCAAGTGCTACAGCGAGATCAGGTTCTAGTGCAACTACTCCGGTGGCTGACTTCCCTTCAGGAGGAGCTCTACCACAGATTCCTGAAGCTAGCTTACTCGACACAGAAAACCCTTCGGAAGCAACGCCAGGAAATATGTCTTCGAAGACTTTGACGCCGGTTCTGGCAATGAAAGAAGATTTTATAAAAGATGACAACAGAAGTGTAAAGTCTGCATCAGAGGCGTCTTCTCTTCCAGCATCAAGTCTTCACTCTTACCACTCTCAGCATTCACATCCGTCTCATCACTCCCACCAATCCTTACAATCACATCAATCTTTGATTTCCCAACAATCTCAAAAATCACAAGGAATCATTCCACCGCCATCTCAGTTTCAAGGAAGCACTCCAATATCAGAAGCTTCCTTAGGCAGTTCGGACAGACCTCGAAGCCTGATCGTGAGCAATACTCATGGAGTTTACAATGTTACCTACGATATTCTAGTCGGAATGGACAACTCTGATTTAAGATACATGGATGAAAGTTCGATAATAGTTCCATCTCCTAGTGTAGAGAGTCCACCTTCCTCTTTAAGCTTTCCAATAAGTTCTACAACGGCTCCTCCATCACCGGTCCATAATGTTATGACAGTAAGCAACACATCTTTACTGCAAGCGGCTCTTATGAGAGCAGCAGCTCAACAAGTTGGTGGTACTCCTCCAAGAATCTCGACGCCACCGATCACCAAAGTAAATACAGAAGTAAGCCTAAACTCTCTGGAAAGCCAAAAACCAATAACGTCAGTAGTAGTGGAAGAAACAGTTACAGAAGTTGTTCCAAGCGGGACTCCAGCGACAATCATATCGACCACCTGCAACTCCGTAGCTACTATACAGAACATTCAGTCAGCACCACCAACACCCGAGAAGAAAGACTCTTTGAAGAAGAAGGATTCATCCGAAAAGCGAGAAGGCTCTAGAAGAGATTTCGTCAAAACAATCGGGAAGCGATTAAAAGCCAAAGGTAAAAAAGGAGCTGGGAGGCAAAAATCCAAGTCAGAAAACAGAGCCAGGAAAGCATTTAGAACTATCTCGTTTATACTGGGTGCTTTTGTGCTTTGTTGGACTCCTTATCATATTCTAGCTTTAGTAGAAGGGTTTTGTGTGGATCCTCCTTGCACAAATGAGTATTTGTACCTATTTTCCTACTTTCTGTGCTATGCAAATAGTCCGATGAACCCTTTTTGTTACGCCCTCGCTAACCATCAATTTAAAAAGACTTTTACTAGGCTATTAAAGGGTGATTTCCATATGACGTGAATGTCAATAGTGGCGTACATCTGTTTTGTATAGCTTTAAGATATTTTTACTACCTGATAAGTTGAGCAGTTTGGTTCTTTGATGCTCTGACGATGTTCTATCCCTCGACTACGCTTTACTTCTATACAACACTTCAATGTTCTGTGCACATGATCATGTTTACCAACCCTAAACTAATTATCTGTTGGAGATGAGAGTTTTGTTTTGATACGTCTTATCTAGTAGATACAAACTGTGGACGATGCCTTATTAAGCGAAATATGTGAGGTTGGTATAATTGTTTTCATCGTGTGCACAGACGTTTGAAGTGGCCTATAGTCAGTGTGCCCTAGCTCAAACCGTTATAGGTTTCAGGTATGAGTCACTCTAAATACAATCACAATAGTTTTGTAAATTCGAATTTGCTAAACTGCGACGACTTTATGACCAAAACGTATTTTGCGCATTTACAACTCAAAGCGTTGATTAGAAATTACCACAGAAAATTACAAAAAGCATGTTTTGCCAGGAGTGACTCATTCTACTAAGCGTTTTATGTATATCTACTAACCATAAGTTAACATAAGTGTAGCCTATATTTTTGTATGGGACGAGTTCAAAGGCCGGTAATGTAGTTCTTATGATGACGGTCGTACTTTAGATACGACCGACTCTAGTCGTATGTGTTTGTCGTAGCTTGTCGTATACAGTAATTGTTATAGTTTCGTGTTGAATGTTGCTTGTGAGTGTTGTTAAGTTTGTACAAATTTTATACCACATTTCTATGTCTAGTTTTGGACCGTTTATTGTGTTTATAGTAATGATAATGGTATTATGGATGTTTTGTAAATGATATATTACGTTGATGTTTGTAGTTACGGAATTTATTCTGGTTGACAATATACTTTTGACCGCATACGCGGTGGCGCTGAAATATTTTAATACCCAGGCCTTAAAATTATGATTATCCTTTAATAAACCTTTTGGAGTATTTATAGTTTTAGCTTTAGAGCCTTTTAATGACAAAATATTTATATTTTAAAACTAAGCGAAAAATTAATAAGGTATACTGAAATATAACAATAATTTGCTATTTAATGGATATGTTGGAAATTTAATATGGATTACATTAAGAAACATTCATATCAATATATTCATATGGCAGGTACTATTTGTGTCTGACCTTGAAAAATTGACCGTTTAGCATGGTGACCGTTCCTTACTTTTAAAACATATCTTGACGTTGTCTTAAAATTATTGATTTATAATGGCAATAATAATTATTTATCGGGCTAGTCCATGCGTTTTATTTCTCATTCGATTACCTAAGCAATTTAAAAAGTGTCTTAAGTTAAACCTTTTCATTTTAACGTTTTAAATCGGTATATTCTTTGCTAATGTTCCATTAGCTAAATTACTACGCTACCTACGTTTGACGGCAACATTTGTTTCATTGCTTTAATTCCTTTAATCGTACATTATTATTTACTGGAAAACCTGTTCTAAGATCTAATATATTTTAGAAATTACCAGTTGGAATTGTGCGTTGGAATATTTTTCGCGTTGATCTTTTAAAGTTAACTGGTGTATTTTTAAAACTACTAATGCATTACATAACACTTGGAAATATGTTGATTTGGTTACATAAATATTTTACATCTTAATTCCTTTCGTAATCTTGATGTACTTATTTTAGTAGTGGTTTGAATTTTAAAACTATTTTACTGTTACGTTTTGTTGCCTTTCGTTCAATAAGTGTTTAAGTTCAACTCTCCTACAAGCCTGTTTCTCACCAAAGTCTAAATAAATTACGCCTCCAAATCTTGTGATTGTAGTCAAACTTCCTAACTCGAAGCATTCACTTACTTTCTTTAGAGCAAAAGTTGTCGCGTTTAAATGTGAATAACTGTGTAGAATAGACCGCTTCAATGCTACACACTAGATTAGCTTATTACCAATGTGTTGCGCCTAGAAGAAAACAATAAATATACAGGGTATATGCTATCAAATGTGTATTTTCATCTAAATGTACATAATCGTATGATAGGAGAGTGACTCTCAAACAAATATTACAACCATGACAATACTACATCAGTTACAATAATGTATGTGTATAAAATATTGTATTTGTATAGAATTGTACGATGTGTCTAAACGAGGTTCCTCAAGGAAGCAACCTGAGCCCCGCTTTCTTGGTGACCTTCGTTTATCTTTATATGTATTGGTTATTTTCTATGGAATAAATAACGGTTTCAATTTTTTCCTGGTTATCTTATAAACTTATTTTGGTCTGGTTGCTTATTACTTAAATAAATAACATAAATAACTTGTCCTTAAAAGCATTATTTATATTTTCATCTTATACATGTTGAGAATAAACCAAACGTATCATTCAAAAATATGATTATATGTTACCATTACATATTTGTTTTCTATTATGTATCCTGGTTGAAATTTATGTGATTGATAACGTATTATAGTCTATATTTGTTGGGATAGAAATAATACCAGATTCCATAGAACTTGAACATTTGGAAAGAAGTTAAATGTAGATTGTATGTCTACATTTTGGTTCTACTTTATAAATAACAGTGTATATAAGCTTGTTTTTATACGTTGCCATTCCCATGGCTGTTTACACCCTAGAAGTATTGTAGATATAATAAATACAAACAATTTAAGAAACCTCAAGCATTGCTTATTTACCATCTCAACTAGTTGTTTTCAAATAGTTAAGATAATGTATTTGTTAAGATAGGGTAATTGAACCAATAAAGTATCTCTAATTTCGACAATTCGTCACCAAATCCAACAATTATTTTTTCACAGACAATAGTTTAATTACTTAGCATAAGATTAATACAACTACGAGTAGATTATATAAAAACATACATAACTATTAGGGAAATATAAAAACGGCAAGCAATAAATGACTCAATTACAATCAAGTTAACGTCAAGCCAAATATTCTCACTTTTCTATCAGACTGTATTTCTTGAAAAGGAAGGTATTTGAGATTAGGAAATGCAAGCGTTTAATAAATGCAACAAAAGAGTAAATGCACTAGTGAACAGATCACGCTTCAAACGGCTTTGAATTGGAGATAAGTTTCTACTTGTTTGCTATTTGAATGGAATTTATTGAATATTCTAACACCAACTTGCAATGGCAATAATTGAGGATTCGTTGTTCAATGATAAGCTCCTAAAAGGTTTTCCATAACTCTCATTTCATATGAATAAATATTCTATTTTGCATTTAATTGCTACTCAGTACACAAACATACATATTTGCAAGGTGTAGAGACAGAACAAAGGCAAAACTCAAACCTTTTGAAGATGTCACGATATAATTATCTGAAGTTGACTGTGGAAATGATTATCCCCGCTTATTTCTGTAGCTCAAACAGTATTTAATATGTATAATGATTGTAACATCCTCCCCATAATGTTACTTCATAGATTGGGAAAATCATACCCAACTAATCCATTTTTTGGAACAAGAATTTGAAATAAATTGACGTGCTTAAATGCCTGAAGCAACTCGCGTACATGATAAATCCGATCAGCCTATTTGGGGCCTTGATCTCCATATAATTAATTACCAACAACATATAAGGTGTTTTTGAATATGCGATTTGATCTTTGACCACTAAAATAGGCATATTAGGCTATGTGTTGCTTTTAATAGAAAATCTCATAACACTTAGTTTGAAACATCAGTTAGTTAATTAATGGAGAGATGAAGCTCTACTTATTAGATGCGATTTGATCTTTGACCATTAAAATAGGTATATTGGACGTGTGTCGCTTTTAAAGAAAATCTCATAGCGCTTGTTTGGAAAATTAGTTAGTTAATTAATATTGCAGAAGTTTATATGGTATATACTACTATGGTTTATACTACTGAAGACACGTGCTGAAATATGACGTTTTACAACTCACTTTACAAGGTACGTCAACGGTTGGAGACATTAATTTCCAACCTTCATCTAAAACACAATTAAAACGTGCTTATCTTTGAACAACGTAACTTCAAGCTAACAACTTAACGTTAACAATATTTTGATTGAAATGTGAAGTAAAGGATGTTTACGTATAAGAAACCCTCCTTCTTCGTATACTTTTACACGGACGTTTAAAAGTTTTAATTCTTGAAAATCATTATAAAATTATCGTGTATTAAATTTTAACTGGGAAGATAAAAATGTTGAGTAAGCCCGCAGTAATGGCAAATAATCATTTACTGGAAGAAGTTTACTGAACAAAATAGCTTGGAATTTACATAGATAAGATTAACCTCGGAACATAACCATACAAGCAAAGATTTCCTCACGAATTTTTCTACTTGGATACCTGTCCCAGCATTGTAATGCACCTACACTGAGATTGACTATCGTTTACTACAACTCTGTATGAATTATAGTATCATTTTGGGTGTTCTTGTTCTACATGTAAACAGCTAGGAATATTTCTTCTGTTTTTATTTCTATTTAGACATAATACCTCTTGTACATGACAAAATAAAGTTACATTGGATGTAAAAACAACTTTTAGCTTGACATAGGCAGTTAACCAAAGGTAGCTTATTCAAACAACACTTAGCTGATTGAAACATTTAATAGGTACGCTAACCTAATGTGTACTATCATTAAGAGTCCACATTATCTGGCGGCCATTTTGTTTTTGTCCAATAAGAACAATGTAAAACAAGTATTCCACCCACAACTTTTATACATATTTTTTTGAAACACGTTTTTTTTTAAGATGACAATGTACTGCAATGTCTCTGCTGACCAATTTTTTAGTTTCATAGTAAAACCAAGAAATTTAATTCAACGTGTCTTCAATTTTTGGTTGATGTCATGGTTTGATAAATAGAAAAATAGAAATTTGGCTCAGCTCTTATGGGACGAAATTCAAGGTCACAGTCACTACTGCGCACTCTAAATGTATTTGTCAGAGACTATACTTTCATATTAGATCCCTTTGTAGTTCAAAACAATATTCTACAGTATTTACGTCTCATACAAAAACATGTTCACTAAACACATTTAAATTTCACACTGAACTAGATGTTTTTATTTAGGCATATAAAAATATTTTAAAAAGTAAATATCGAATGTTGGTCTGGTTTGGCAAAACGTTTTCACAAATCCAAATGCAAGCAAATGCGGAATGATTTTGATGAACCGTGAAGTTAACATATTTATAAGTACATTTCCTGGAAATGAAAATATATTTTATATGCCACAAGTATTCTGATGTTTGCATGGAAGATAGGGAAACAGTCGAAATTAAGTGGTGCTGACTCGACTAAAGCGTGGAATCAGCACAACAACCGCCTGCATCAGCACAGGTGTTATAGTGGCAGTGCTGAGTGCGCAGTATGATTTCAGGGTAGATTAAGTTAAGCCGGTTCAACTGACTGCGGTTTTCCAAAAAATATTATGATACTTAATGTTGGTTTGTAAGACTGCATATAATATATGGTTAATAGTTTTCAAATGCTAATTATAATATGCATACACGTTTTACTTAGGATAGCGGTAGAACAAGTTATAAGTTCCTAAGGCTGAACAAGAAGTAAGTAAGCCCGCAGTAATGGCAAATAATCATTTACTGGAAGAAGTTTACTGAACAAAATAGCTTGGAATTTACATAGATAAGATTAACCTCGGAACATAACCATACAAGCAAAGAGATTTCCTCACGAATTTTTCTACTTGGATACCTGTCCCAGCATTGTAATGCACCTACACTGAGATTGACTATCGTTTACTACAACTCTGTATGAATTATAGTATCATTTTTGGGTGTTCTTGTTCTACATGTAAACAGCTAGGAATATTTCTTCTGTTTTTATTTCTATTTAGACACGCATAATACCTCTTGTACATGACAAAATAAAGTTACATTGGATGTAAAAAACAACTTTTAGCTTGACATAGGCAGTTAACCAAAGGTAGCTTTCATTCAAACAACACTTAGCTGATTGAAACATTTAATAGGTACGCTAACCTAATGTGTACTATCATTAAGAGTCCACATTATCTGGCGGCCATTTTGTTTTTGTCCAATAAGAACAATGTAAAACAAATATTCCCACCCACAACTTTTTATCACATCTTTTTGAAACACGTTTTTTTTAAGATGACAATGTACTGCAATGTCTCTGCTGACCAATTTTTTTAGTTTCATAGTAAAACCAAGAAATTTAATTCAACGTGTCTTCAATTTTTGGTTGATGTCATGGTTTGATAAATAGAAAAATAGAAATTTGGCTCAGCTCTTATGGGACGAAATTCAAGGTCACAGTCACTACTAAATGTATTTGTCAGAGACTATACTTTCATATTAGATCCTTTGTAGTTCAAAACAATATTCTACAGTATTTACGTCTCATACCATGTTCACTAAACACATTTAAATTTCACTGAACTACTAGATGTTTTATTTAGGCATATAAAAATATTTTAAAAGTTTACGCCCGTTTAAAGGTTAAACAGGAATTTAGAAACACCCTGTATGTACTTAAACACGGCAACAAAAAATCTAAACACTTGATACATTAGCAGAGAAGGAAACATGGAGGTGAACATTGATAAACTGTCAGGAAAGATTATCCCTGGATTCACAATGTGTTGTAGAGGCCGACTTGCCGATGAAAAGGCTGGGATTCATCCAAAGCCTCTCCTGGGAAAGTGCTTAACTGTCCACATGTATTTCATACATTCTCCTGCCTGTACTCGTGTTGTCTGGCCGGATTAGTGTAATGCTGACACACAAACATTATTCAGGATTTCAACAATAGTTTTGTTATGAATAATATTGAAAATATGATTTATTGTTTCTAAGGTTGAAATATTACTCCGGACATGTTTTATAGTTTTAGGAGAACAAAAATAACACAACGTTTTATGGTCTGGAATCTGGGACTGGCTTTAAAGGAAAACTAACCTAAAACATAACGAAATGGACTTACCTAAAAGTATTTAGCGTAAGTTTACCAGTCACCCACCACCCAACAACATGAGTTTTCTCACTTGTAATTTTTGTTTCTGTTTGTGTCTTTTCCTTCATTTATTTCATCGAAACAACTTACTCTAGAAAGCAATATAACATGCACATAAACGTTAAGAAATAAAAACACAATTAGAGAAACCAAGCACGCCTGGGGCCAATGACAGCGTGTATAACCAACTGCATAAGAGAACTCAAAAATACCTGTTTATCACAGACACTCAAAAGGAAGACATTCTTGAGTTTTGACGCATGGTCAATTTTTCCTGACAAATGAGTTAAAATTACATAGACGAACTTAGAGAATTCCCTACACAATGCATCACGATACAAAACTACCACAATAATAATTTAACCTCAAAACTTTACCAACGTCAACAAAATGCTTCAAAAGAAAGATTTTTCTAGTTCGTTCACGAGTTTTAGACAGAATATATATAAAATAATATTTTTCATTTAATGAAATTGACAAAAAGATTCACGCTTTCTGTTTACTCGTTTACACACAGTTACTTTTGTTTCTTGTAAATGACTACTTTGCACTAAAAGTAGTCGGTACTGTTAAAATACTGGTTTTGTATCGGTATTTGTAATGTGTTTTCCCCTCTTTATATGTAGCAAAACTTGCAGTAAAAGTCAGTTTGGTGCAAGATTACGAAAAGAGACCATATAAACCAAAGCAGTTTATATGGTATATACTACTATGGTTTATACTACTGAAGACACGTGCTGAAATATGACGTTTTACAACTCACTTTACAAGGTACACGTCAACGGTTGGAGACATTAATTTCCAACCTTCATCTAAAACACAATTAAAACGTGCTTATCTTTGAACAACGTAACTTCAAGCTAACAACTTAACGTTAACAATATTTTGATTGAAATGTGAAGTAAAGGATGTTTACGTATAAGAAACCCTCCTTCTTCGTATACTTTTTACACGGACGTTTAAAAGTTTTAATTCTTGAAAATCATTATAAAAATTATCGTGTATTAAATTTTAACTGGGAAGATAAAAATGTTGAGTAAGCCCGCAGTAATGGCAAATAATCATTTACTGGAAGAAGTTTACTGAACAAAATAGCTTGGAATTTACATAGATAAGATTAACCTCGGAACATAACCATACAAGCAAAGAGATTTCCTCACGAATTTTTCTACTTGGATACCTGTCCCAGCATTGTAATGCACCTACACTGAGATTGACTATCGTTTACTACAACTCTGTATGAATTATAGTATCATTTTTGGGTGTTCTTGTTCTACATGTAAACAGCTAGGAATATTTCTTCTGTTTTTATTTCTATTTAGACGCAATACCTCTATGCAATACCTCTTGTACATGACAAAATAAAGTTACATTGGATGTAAAAACAACTTTTAGCTTGACATAGGCAGTTAACCAAAGGTAGCTTTTTCATTATTCAAACAACACTTAGCTGATTGAAACATTTAATAGGTACGCTAACCTAATGTGTACTATCATTAAGAGTCCACATTATCTGGCGGCCATTTTGTTTTTTGTCCAATAAGAACAATGTAAAACAAGTATTTTCTTGAGACACTTCCCACCCACAATTTTATCACATCTTTTTGAAACACGTTTTTTTAAGATGACAATGTACTGCAATGTCTCTGCTGACCAATTTTTCGATTTTTTAGTTTCATAGTAAAACCAAGAAATTTAATTCAACGTGTCTTCAATTTTTTGGTTGATGTCATGGTTTGATAAATAGAAAAATAGAAATTCGGCTCAGCTCTTATGGGACGAAATTCAAGGTCACAGTCACTACTGCGCACTCTAAATGTATTTGTCAGAGACTATACTTTCATATTAGATCCCCTTTGTAGTTCAAAACAATATTCTACAGTATTTACGTCTCATACAAAATACATGTTCACTAAACACATTTAAATTTCACACTGAACTAGATGTTTTTATTTAGGCATATAAAAAATATTTTAAAAGTAAAAAATATCGAATGTTGGTCTGGTTTGGTAGCAAAACGTTTTCACAAATCCAAATGCAAGCAAATGCGGAATGATTTTGATGAACCGTGAAGTTAACATATTATAAGTACATTTCCTGGAAATGAAAAATATTTTTTATATGCCGCAAGTATTCTGATGTTTGCATGGAAGATAGGAGGGAAACAGTCGAAATTAAGTGGTGCTGACTCGACTAAAGCGTGGAATCAGCACAACAACCGCCTGCATCAGCACACAGGTGTTATAGTGGCAGTGCTGAGTGCGCAGTATGATTTCAGGGTAGATTAAGTTAAGCCGGTTCAACTGACTGCGGGAACGGTTTTCCAAAAATATTATGATACTTAATGTTGGTTTGTAAGACTGCATATAATATATGGTTAATAGTTTTCAAATGCTAATTATAATATGCATACACGTTTTACTTAGGATAGCGGTAGAACAAGTTATAAGTTCCTAAGGCTGAACAAGAAGTAAAAGCAAGCTACTTCTTCCAGTAAAACAATCAAATATAAATAGGCACCGAACTCTTAGGTTCACTGGCAATTTTATATTGCCAGACTGCAGCACAGACTATGGACATTAACGTTAAAAATCAAAAGTCGAACTTGGTGTTTAAATTGAAAACTGTTTTCTCGTAATAAATTAAAGTCCCATGTAAGAGCAAAAGGTTTAACAAAACAAAAACTTAAAGAGCCTCTCTTAAGTTATACATTTTGATGAACATACGAAGCGAATTAAGTTGCATTAGTAATCCCTTGTTTATTCTGACACAAAGAAAACTTAACCTTCAGTAATGGTAATATAGCAAGACTGCTGCAAGGGAAAGATAACCAGAAAATTGCTTTTCACCTAAATACAGGCTATTTACTTCTATAAACTGGTAAAAGTGCTAAGACAATTCAGATAGAAATCTTTAAAGACGGCTTTTCCTGAGGATTTAAGGATTAAGCGCTTCCCTTGTTTATTTCGTTCCGACACCAGCAGAAATCATCACTTTCATTCGCACTGAATATAAACATGTTTAAAAACAGGACACAATGTTTATAGTATTCGTATGTTGATACTATCTTAACAACACCGTTTCCGTTTATTCCATCGACTAAAAGCTAAAGTAAATTGCGTACTTGGAGACATATTGGTATCTTGACGCTCACAGCTGATAACAATTAAGCAGCAAACAATCATCAATCAAACAATCAACAATCAGACATGCAGCGCGTCTGCTAGAGCTGATTGTGGTGATGATTAACATCAACTCTGTGATTGTATAACTGTTGATGTGCAAACCATAATATACACATCACGATCTTATAATTCTTATCATCAATCCATAATTTGATGCCATAGGTTTGACTGAAACTTGTTTGGTCAAACTTGGTATGAGCGTGTATGGTATTGTACCATAAACAACAAAATCCATTCATCAAAACCAAGATGCGAAGAAAAATTTATTTCAGCCGCCATCTTTGTCTGGCCGAAGAATTTTGTTGATTAGGTAGACATGTTGGGTAAGGAATCATACATGTGTATACAAAGTTTAATCGAAATCGGTTCATTAATATACTTTTATGACGTAACGTAAACCCCCATTTTTGGAGGGAAAGATCTCCAATAGGGTACTTCCGGTGAACTGATTTTGCTGGTCAACAAACTAATCTAAATATTTACAAAAGAATCCATCGGTATAAAAATGTATTCTATAGAGTGGTCCCAAAGGTCCAAAATGGGGACAAAAAGCCACTTTCAGAGTAATTAGTACCCCGTTATAAGAAATTCGCTATGTCCTTGATATACAATATTTCTAAATATAATTTGATTACACACGATAGGCTAAGAAATGATAGTTACTTTATGTATTTTAACAGATTTGCACATGTAATTCTTATAACTTCGCAAGTAAGTTATATTAAAAAGTCACCATGTACACTTATTAAAATATTTCAAAGGTGTATTAATGTTGTCTAACGCCCACTCTCAGTAAGTTACTTCTGAATTTTTCGATAATGTTGTTTAATCCATGGTATAAGCTCTTTATTATTGGAAATTACATAAATCTAAGAAACATCTGCAAATATTCCAATAATGTAAAATGTATTAGGCTGAGGCCTTTCAAACACCATTTGTTTTCACTAATTTGAATTGTATATATTTTCCTTCAGTTTTGATGTGCCTCTAAAGATGAACACTTGGTGTTTGAAGTCTAATAAATTTTCATAATTGGAATATTTGCAGATGTATCTTAAATTTATGTTGTGTAATGTTTAATACCGTTTTATAATGCAAACATTATGAGCTTTACGTACGCTTGTTGAAATTTCATATTTTAAAGGTTAGTGTACTTACAAAGCACATATTGTAATAACGATTTTGCTAAATATTGCAACGAGCTAAAGTCATTTCATATCATGCTCTTAAGTATTTCTAAGAACTGTATTATTCGAAATTTAACTTAAGTTGCTTAACCAAGAGTTGCATTAATATCAAGTTGCATGATTTTAGAAAACAGTGGTAAATAATGCATATGATCAGAAATTGGCACATATTTTATTGAGTAAGAAACAACTTTTACTTTTAAAATGTAAATGTGTAAAGCATAATCGTCGTAAAATTGTTTTATAAAATCACCTCAAAAATCACAGAAAACGAACACAAAGTGTGTGTCAAAATTCCTCAAGGAAGCTGTAAATCTGAGTTGATGGCCGTTTTATGACCCAAGAACTAATTCCTGCTGTAATAGACTTGCTGTAAAGGTAGCAATAAGTTGAAGCACTTAAGAAAGGTTTAACTGCCCATTGTGTTGTACGGGCCCCCGTCCCTCTAGGCTTAGTCAGCAGTTTCAATCTTGATCAAAATAGGCTACCTTTTCTTAGTTTGTCACTATTATTAAAGAAGAAATGTGCGTGTGCATATCTAGTCGAAAACCAATTTTAAATTTTTTAAGCTAATATGAAATGTTTATTTTGGTTGACGAGATCTTTCAAAAGTTATGCTTTCTTTGTTTGGTCAAACCGCGACGAAGAAAGCTTAACTTTCGAAAGATTTCGTCAACCAAAACAAAAATTGCAATATCGACTTTGTTTTAAAAATTTAGTTTTAAAAGTCTTTAAGATGTTTTAAATTTGCATTTATACTTTCCATTATTACTTCTTAACCTTTGTTATTTTGTAGATCTTGAAAACAGCTCCTTAAAACTCCATAATATAAAATATATAAAATGTAAAATGCTATAACATAAAACATAAAATAAAATGTATAAAGTAAAGTTTTAGAATATATATGGTGTTGAACTATTGTATTATACCCATTTAAGACTACAGGAGAAAGGTGGGTTTTTAATATTTTAGGAAAGGCCTAATCGTTTGATTGTTCAACAAATTTGATGATTGTTTCTCTGGTTTCAATGACTTAGCCAATTACACAGATATAATTTTTTCGTCTAGGTATTCTTGCATTCTTGCTTCTTTTAGGCAAAGTGTATGAATAATATGTATGATAATAATGTATGAACTTAAACAGATCCAATGTATACATTTAGTTATACACTTGCGGCTTCGCAATGAATGTTCACAATTCAATTGCTTCAAATAATTTATTCTCTAAGTTAAATAAATTAAACAACAACTAATCCTCAATTTGTTTTCTATTTCTCTAAAATATGGTGTATTTATCTTACTGAAATCCAGTTTGCGTTAAGACAGATTAATATTACAGTAAAACGCCGTTTAAAAGCTAAAGTCATGTAAAGTGGTTTATTTACTGATGTACATTTAATTAGATAATCTCTAGTTTAAATATAACATTATTTACCTCAGTTGCTAAAACTATCGTATTGGTCATTGTATCTAAATTTCACAAGTAAAATTACTATTACTTATTAAATAAATTTCTATTTTACCAGTTGCAGGACCTTGTTTTATTACAGTTACCTTGGTTGATGGCCTGTAGATCCTACAACCTGCACCGTAGGATCTACAGGCCATCAACCAAGGTAACTGTAATACTTATTAAAATGCATGTAGGTTTTTAACTTTTAGGGGTATAGTTAAATTACTCAATGGTTTGTAAATATCTGGCCAGTAACACTAATAATATCGTGGTGCTCCATTTTTGGATTATATTATTTTGTAATCTGGTTGGTAAATTTCTTATAGATAATACTCAATTATTTCCCATCGCAAAAAGGTTCCCTTTGGCTGTGACAGGCTCAAAACTACTCTACCATTTCGCATATTAAATGATTAGCCTAAACTGAAATATTGACTATCTTTTGTTTTATTTGTCTTAAAAGTAAGTTAACTGTGAACTATGTGCAAAGCTCTAGTCCAAAGAATGTGAAGAAAATCCTTAATCTTGAAATCCTTTGAGAAAAGCCACCTTTAGAGACTTGTGTCTGAATTGTTGTAAGTTCGGCTTTCGTACCTTTTCTGTCTCTGTAACTCTGATCGCACGAAACATTTGTTTTGTTGTTCTCGGCGAGGCTTTCGTTATTTAAAGGTTACCGAACTATAAAAAACATAAAAAGCAAATAAATTAAAGAATATTGACTCAATTTCTTACTCCCGTTTCATTGGTTGATTGAAAAACATAATAACTTGGTTTCTTGTTAAGTGTTTTATTCTAATTTGTGACAATCTGCGACATTCTGGAACATACATTAAACCTTAATTGTTTACAAGTATGTCATCAAGTAATTTATTTAACAATTAAATAGCCTGTGTTTAAAATTACGTAATGCAATGTCAAGTTTACCAATAGTAGCCAAATCTTCAAACTTAGAGCTACCACTGTAATGGCTAAGTAGCAAAACTATTAAATACATCAGTGGAATTTTCAACGGATTAAAATTATCCCTGAGAGTGTGAGATCGTGATGGATACATTATGGTTTTAGCAGCAACAGTTATACAATCACAGAGTTTGTGTCAACCATCACCACAATCAGCTCCAGGAGACGCACTGCATGTTTGATTGCTGATTGATGATTGTCTGATTGCTGATTGTCATCAGCTGTGTGCGTCAAGGAGGCACAATATCTCATCTACCACTAGATATCTTTGACACATAACTTAAGATAACACGTAATGAGTCAAAGTACAAATAAGTGATAAAATTAATAGGGAATATAAGTAAAGTTAAGGTTTCAGGTTTCAAACCTTCATTTAAACCCAAAACCTATGCAACTGGCAGTTAAATAATCATCTAATAATTGACATAACTTTTTATTTTATACACTAAGGACAGACGACAACGGTTAAACAGATTATTTTGTTCCTAACACAACTGTTTTGCAAACATGCAAATACGAATTAAAGGTGCGCGGTTTTTTATGAAGTAAAAGGTTTTAATGCTACAAGAAGTAAACTTGTATTAAAAAGGTTCACCTTTGACCTAGTGATGAAATTTATTGCGAGAAAATAAACTATACGCCATAGCATTTACCTTTATCGCCATTACGCCAACTTTTATGATTCTCTTATGTTTGGTTTCCCAGTTTTAGGTACCCAGCAGCTTTGTAATTAGTATTTAGTGGTTTTAAAAGGTTTTATAAATAGGTTTTATATTGTTACTACAGTGCATGCAAATGTACGAGTATAACCAAGACACGAGGCAATGCAATAGACTTGTATAGGAAAGTGGAGCGGAAATGTTGATATTGTAGTTCTGTGGCGGAGGTTTCACGGTGTCGGGGAGGGAGAGAAAGAAACCATGCACTGACATTTGCCACTACAATTTCTCGCAAAAAGTTGGTTCTACCAAAGAACAAGTCTTTATTTTTAAAGCCCAAAACATAGTTCGTACTGGGAAATCAGTACTAGAAACTTCCGTGGTTCAGAAGTCTCGTTAAGCTGTTGGTCCATTCCATCGGTCGTTGGGCTACTAATTAATGACCCAATCTGAGGAACAGTCGGCCCTAGTTTGTAACAAGACTACACCTCATCATCCATTAAAACACTCATCACACTTAACATAATTCCATATTCACCTTAAACCACCCTCTAAGATGGTCGGTGTCTCAAAGCAAAGCAAAGGAAACTCATCCGTAACTACCCCAACAAATGTATTCTAAATGAACACGCGTTTTTACTCTTTTACCACAAATCTTAATTGTGAAGTCGTTGACAAATATATTTTAGAGGCAGTAAATGTCAGAAAACATATTAATTGATGGTACGAAAACATTGCCATGAACAAGAAACCCCAACCAAATATGCTAACAAGGCATATTGGTTTATAACACATACCGAGTAAAACGTGGAATCTACCGAACTAGACCAGTTGTATGCAATGTCCGAGTTACATGAAACTATTCCGTGAACAAGGACCAGGGACAACACAGTTAGCAACTCTGCTGTGGTTAGTTAAACTGATTACCCAAAGCAAATACGAAACATAAATTATGTTCAATGATAAAGTTTTGAGCTCACTTGAAGAACAAACAGTCTGAGGTTGAAATATTATTGCGGACGTTTTCCATAGTGTTAAGTGAACAAAAAGAGCACGACGTTTCGGGATCTGGAATGTACTACCGTCTTCAAGGTTCCGCCTAACAACATGCGCGCAAAACAACATGTGTTTTGTATTTTATGTGTAGGCTATATGTTGTATTGTTTTTAGGCTAGTTGGTTTTAAGGTTATACTAGCCTTCGGCCAGACCCCACTTCAGCCTGCGGCCTCAGTTCCGTTCGCTTCGCTCACGGTTCTGCTTTGGCCTCTCGGTTTGGGTATTCACTTCGGACTATACTTTTTCAGTTAGGGTATTTCCTTGATAGTTGAGACTTATACACTGTTATTATTTTTTATGTTTACATTTACAGCAGCTGGGCATTTTTAATACTTTGCCCATATGTTTGATCTCAAGCAAATTTAAATTCTTAACAGTGCCAAACAAGTCGTTTGTCCACGTATAACTCCTCTTAGAGGTAACTAAATATGTCGAATGATATCTCTAATAAAGGACCATGATCCACTGAGTGTTTTTAGACCAAAACGAACAATTCATCTCAATTAGAACTTGAGATATGACAGGACACAGCTAAGAAAACATGGGGAAAAGCCTTTTTTAAGTATAACTTGAGAAGGGCGAAAGTTAAGCGAGTTTAGATGTTTGATAATAAATCCATGCAAAAATACTTTTCATTTAAAAAAATGAAGAACATCGGCCTGATAGAACGGTCGTACTGACTGCCATTAGATTTTCATAAACTCGTTTAATGTATAGATTAGTTTAAAAATAAAAAGACATAACACACATGCACGCATTTCATTTGATGGTGGCTAACTGGCCAGCTGCGCTAACTCGTTTCTCTTATATATTGTGTCATGTTTTAGGTTACTTTTCACTTGAAGACGGGATCAGTTTCCGAAAATTCGTGTTCACCTTGTTCACTAAAAATAATGGATAACGTCCACAATAATATTTCAACCTAAAAAATCTAGCATCGTCAATAACAAACTTCAAACAAAGAATAAACATTCCATTTGTTCTACCTAATGAAGGGACTTCAGAGCCTAAAGGTAACTTTCATTTTGAATCAGTAGTACAGCCAATGTAAAACTAGGAAGATTCCAACCAAAACTATATAAGTATCATTAAAAACAAATTAGTACTTTAAAAAATAATAACAACAGATATTGTATCAGTTCTATAAGTTTCACATGTAAAGCTTAGCGACTGTCTTATGACAAAGTATCTTTGCATAACAAGTACTCGTAACTCTTGTTCAAAGCGAATGATCTTTGTTTCAGTTCCCCCCCACATTGTGACGAACAATGTATAATTTAGTTTCGGGATCACCGCTGCGCCCTGCTTTTGTTGGTTTATATGACTTCAAAGTCAACACGAATACACTGATACAATTAGTCACTGTGAGAACCTGAGGTTGAAGCTTTTAGAGTGTTTTACGAAACTGCTGTTTTTAAAAACTGTGGGACATTCGTTTTAATTTTATTAAGTGATGGCACAGATTTAAGAGTA
The DNA here is from genome assembly GCA_018831715.1 of Matsumurasca onukii. NCBI lineage: Eukaryota > Metazoa > Arthropoda > Insecta > Hemiptera > Cicadellidae > Matsumurasca > Matsumurasca onukii. The sequence continues at coordinate 51,617,230 of CM032061.1, read as the reverse complement.
CTGATTATCGTAGAACTCCTCGATAGATTGTAGTACTTGTATAATTAAGTTAGGCGTTCATCAACTTTTACAGAATCAAGATATGGTATCACCTAACATTAGCGTTTTCATATATTTAAATATTTATTGATTTTTTCCGTCGTATTATGATATCGTGTACAAAACTTTGGATATGACCTAGGGCCTAGTGAAAATTGGCCTTGCGCTTGATTGTAAACTTTAACTAAAGTCATACAAATTATCGAAAAAATTAAACGCGAGTGATTTAATAAGCAGTTCGACACCTTTCCGCTCACAGCCTCGCCCTATTCTTCAGCCTCAAATTTAAACTCACTAAAACTAAAAAAACTTAACCAATCACCTATTAATTTAATAATTTCCTATCGAAAAATATTCGAGTCTATAAATATATTGACAGCATAAAAGGGAGTAGATATCACTACACCCACTTAGCCAGAGCTTCTCTTTCTTGTACCAGGTAGACGACAATCTGTCTCCTGATTGGTAGATTTGTAGTGCTTCTATTGGCTGGCCATTTCTGCTTACTTTTCAATCACTTTAGAGTATAGTATGTGCACACCACAATAAGACTATTTACTTGTGGCTTAATATTTTACTGACTATGTAGTTTTTCCTGACTTAAATCGTTAGAATAATTCTTCTAGATTTATCTTGTTGAACTCACATACGTACGACAAAATAATCTAAGAGGGAAGGCTTGACTGTATTTTCCTTTGGTTTAAGCACTTTTCTAAGTTGGTTAAAGTCATAAAGCCTATTTCCCCTTGCAAGACGTCACTACAACAACTCAGTCAGAAATCTCCAAAGACAGCCTCTGAAATCTCCCGGAGGATTTCAGGATTAAGGATTTCTTCCGCTTTCATCGATCCAAAGCTTTGCACGACATCTTGTATTTTCGCACGTGTAATAGTGGAAGACAATTTCACTGAAAATCCAATAATAAATTGGTTTTTGAAAACGTGAATTACACTTTGAAAAATGATAAATAAATACAGATGAATTATTTAAACTTGTGAATAGTATTTTTTTCAAATAGAGGTTTAGTGAAAATTAGATTGCAATAAGATTAATCAACTTTTATTTGAACATGTCAAAGAAACTAAACACCCTTCGTTAAAATTGATCTGAAAAGAATTTATCCACGTAAAATGTACACTTTTTTTATAACAACTAATTTTTACGAGGGTGTTTTGTTAATACAATTTTATTTCAATACCTTATAACATCCCTCACCATTTCAAATTCTTAAAATATAATCTACTTTTCTGGAACCTGTTTTGTATTGGAATTAATACCTAGATTTTGTAAAACTATTGTAGTTTGTAACTTGTACGAGTATTCACCTTTTTACTAACTAAAAGAGTGTGGAAAAATAAAAATCTATGTTTTAAAACCACAAAATAAAACATAATAATTATGAAAATTCTTGGTTTTATTTCATTGTTAAGGTTAGTTCATTTTAGTCCCCACAAATAAACAAACCTTCACCACAAAATAAAGCAAAAATTATACAAATTTTTGTTTTTATTTTGCAGTGAAAATTTGTTTATTTCAGTTCACAATTTTTTAACAAATAAAACAAGTAAATACAAGTTAAACAACTACAAAATGTGTTTGATATTAACTGTACCCAGGAATGACTATCACCATAGAAACGTACGTCGACCATTGCGAAGCCCAAGTACCCGTATACATGTTAGCAAGTAGTGAACCTTAGAAACTAAAATATCCCATTGTACAGGGTGTTTTTACAACGCAACATAATTCATTTTCAAGTAATAGTAAGTCCTTATTTACGAGTCATATATGTTCATAAATTTGCATCATTGGTTTGTTCGCTTCAGTATCTCTCAGCTAGTCTGTAGTGTTGGAGTAATTTTGTGTTTTGATTTCTTAATTTGATGTTATTGTAAAATAAACGCTTTCATTATTCTTAGGAAACATCAAAGAGTGTTTATTGTTAAAGCATACTTAAGAAAAAGATCATTTCCATTGTGTCGAGAGGCGTTTAGGGTAAATTTACAGGTGTTAGTAATTCAAACAAATCTAACACTCACAGATTTGTTAAAAGCTTTAACGAAACAGGCTCTGTAGGAAACAAAAACATAACAGAGGCTGACTGTACTAAATGAAGTAGCGGAGAATGTTTGGGTTAGTGTGAAAAGATTTCTCTAAATAGTCATTAAGAATTTTTAATCAACAAATGTAAATAGACTACTCACACCTGTATACTTGGCCCCAAACGCCTCTTAACACAAAAATGTTTTTCTTAAGTATCCTAAAAAATACTCTGCTAAAAATCAAGTTTGCAGTTGTTTTACAATAACATCAAAGTATATAATCAAAACCAAAATATTATTGCAACAATACATACCACCTGATAGAGATTGAAGTGAACAAACCAATAATACAAATTTATGAACGTATATTATTCGTAAAGAAAGACTGACTATAGTTTGAAGGTTGGGTTGCGTTTAAATAAAAACCCCTGTATTAATTGCAACAACCCAAAATTTCAGACATAAACACTCTAAACCCTCAGACTCTTACAGTCAATAGTTGTACCTGGATATTCGTGTTGACTTTGAAGCCGGTGAATCATATAAACCAACAAAAGCGCAGCACTGCGGCAAACCCTTAACTAAGTTGCAAGAGTCGAGCTTACCTTTGAATAAAAGTTACTTATTATTAGAGGATAATTCGTCAAAGGAAGTCTCTCACAGTTTACTTGTTAAATATTTGTACTCGTATTCGTCAAACATTTGCTTTTAACTAAGTTTTTGCACACTAGTTTTTGCAGTTTTGAAGTTTTTAGGTTTATTTTTGTTAATTAAATAGGGTAGGCTGTTTTATCCATAAAGTGGCCACCTAAGAAGAACTGAAAAATTAAATAGTAACTTATAGTTAATTGGAACGAGTTTAAAGGTCTACAAAGCCGGCAGTGTTAACAGTAGTTAAGCTTGTACCGGTGCTTCGCCACGGGAGAACCAGTTTATTCCAGACATTACATAACATAGAAGAGACCTAATGTACCTTTGAAAACTGTTGAAACCACTTACTTGAAGATCTCTTCGTTTAGGTTTTGGAATGACCGTTTTATTGTTTCAAATAACCGAAGGCACTCGGCAACTTAACTTACACGTAAAAGGATATAAGCATCTGTTCAGTCATCTCGTGGGAATTCATTTTAAAAGATATTCTCAGGTAGAAATTATTTTTATGTCGGTTCCACTAAGGGCACAAAACTAAGATTCATGAACGAATAAACGTCTTTTCCCATAATATGTCCAAAAAAAATAATGATTTGATTCTAAGGAGACAAAACTCTTGCTTGGAGTATTTCAGAGCTCTCTACTAGTTGTGTTTTTTCTGAGTTTGGCTAAGTATTAATAATATTATTGAAATAGTGTATTGCAAGCACCCAAAGTCTTTGGTAACTCAGAAAGCTGCCTTTTTAAATTTTACTGACTAACTGATATACCAATGGGGAAAGTGTTTATAATGTATATATAAAGCAAAAATGACAATCTAATGAACACTCACCAACGACACAAAACAAAATGGTGGCCGTTTAAAGTCTTTGAACAATAATAGTCCAGAACATTGCGGGTTTAACAATGTTTACAAGAATTACTTAATTCTCTATTTTTTTACCAAATCCAACCGTTGCAAACATGTTACAGTATGTATTCAAAAGAACAGAGGTGTATATAGACAATAAAAAAATTGAAAAACATTGTTTGTGGTGCTCAAAAAATTAATGCACCTGAAAGTGCTTTATCCCGCAAACCACATTTTGAGCACAGTTTCGTCTCCGTGTTAATAAAAAATAATAAACGTAATGTTAATGGATTCGTTATAATATCTTCCTTAACACATTATCTTACTCTAACACATTTTCTATAGCGGTTGGGGTTCGAAAATGTTAAATGGCTCCCATTTTGTTTTGAATGATGAGATAATACTTTTTTCTTTCTTTCTTTAACCTTTGTAATTTGAAAGAGAATGCAAAGTTTCACGTAGAATGGTACATGTTTTATTTAAAAATTAAAACATAAAACAAAATGGTGGCTGTTTGAGTAACTAAACGACTTTTAAACGATTCATTATTGCATGTCTACAAGCATTTTTTTGCCTTGGAAAAATTCCTTAGATAACTGGAGTACAGTTTCCAGTCTGTTTTCGTGTTTTAATTTATAAAATAATAAACGTAATGTTACTTTATTTGTTATATTAAGACGTTACCCTAACACATTTTCTGTAAAATGCACTGCTTATTAGCGGTTGTTGTTCGAAAATGTAAAATGGCTTCCGTTTTGTTTGGTATATAATATAATATTAATTATATTTTTCATACTTTAACCTTAGTAATTTAAAATCGTATGCAAAGTTTCAAATGGATAGGTACCATTTCTATTTAATATAATGACATATAAAAGAAAATGGCGGCTGCCTAAGTAACCTTCGAACGGTTCATTATTGCATTTCCACTAGTATTTTTGGCCTTGGAAAGATTTCTTAGATATTAGCAGAGTTTTTCAAACTTCAAACACCCTCAATAGATGTAACAGCCTGAATAGATAAACTGGTCTTTACTTTAAAGCAAAACAAACTGGCAAGTTGTTTTTATTGGATCCTAAAAGTAAGTCATTTGTGGTCACTTCAGTTTCGTGTTTAGTTTAGGTACCTAAGCTAATTACAGCAGAGTTGCTAAGTATGCTAACTACGTTGTATTTGTCTCTTGTGCACAGGATAGTTTCATGTAACACACACATTACATACAACTGGTCTGTGTAGCGATCATTCATGTTTTACTGGGTTAGCTGGGATTGCACGTATTTGCGGTCTATGCTATGTCATACACAGTTTTCTCACCCCTAATTGGGCTGTAAACAGGCCTAAGCTTGTATTTCATGGTTAGAGCTAATTAATTAGATTGAACGTAAAAGTTATTAAAAGTATTAAAGTTGTATTTAAAAACATAGCTGTAACGTAGCCGCAAGTGCTACAGTGAATCATAGTGGTTTTCCTGAAACGGGGTACAACGGAAGTGTTGTTTCTTTTTGTGGGGAGAGGCGCTTTCCATACAAAAAGGGGTTTATGAAATGTGTTGCAATGAAAACTGCGTTTATGATCCGATTTCGATGAAGCTTAGCATAAAGAGTTATATCACCGTAGTCAAAAAGTCAACAAACCCTTTTTTGTCATGTTACTCTGATAACAACTGCTTTAGACACATGTATTGACAGTGCTAAAGTGTCACTTTTACACCCAGGTAAATAAAGTATTGTTTTGATGATCTTTTTCTCCCTAGTGATCATTTTAATGATCTTTTTGTGGCACGGACATCAGCTGGTTCAACGAGTTTGTTTTGATTTTTTGAAATTTAACACTGACGTATAGTAAATTAGTACAACAGCTGTTTTTCAAAAGATTATAATTCAAACGGTTGAGCTCAAAACAATGTTTACTTAATTAACTGTTTATAATATTAAAACATTTATTGACATTTATTTCTCATTATTATTTGCATCATGACAAAATCATGGTTCATCACTCGGCCCGAAAGTGTCTTTTTACCCTCGGCCATTTAACGTCCTCGGCTGTGCCTCGGACCTGGCCTCGTGTCAAAAGGTGTCACTTTAGGACCTAGTGATGAAATATACTATTTAATTGGGCTAAACGGATTTTTCTGATTTTTAGGTACACATCACTTTGTTGGATATGATTGTATATATACGAGAAGTTTCATCAAAATCTGGTTATAAATACAGTTTTATAGCATGAATTCCACTTTTTTTAAAATAATAACCCTTAAAAGTCACACACAAATACGTACATGTATATACGTAACGTTTTGCCATTAGACTCTGGAGGTGTTGAGAAGCTCAAACCAAGTTTCCGTTTGTTCTACGACGCCTCGTTCTGTACGGTGGTAGAAATGAATAGCTCTATTGAAATTCGCTAACGAACTCATTTCTGTGAATGCCTGATGGATCAAGTTAGCGCTGTTTTCCTTATATTACTCCCTTTCTACGCCACGTTTGTGTTTGAGCTTTGAAGAAACAAAGACGTGTTTCTTTGGCTGAACTCAGTTACGAAATATGACCGGGAATTGTGGCGGGAAATGTCGGATGATTGTTTGCGGCTTCCTCCTTTCTTCCACCCTTCATCACCCCTCTCCCCACCCCCACAATAAACTACAATATCAACATTTCTGCTTTACGTCCTGGTACACGTTTATTTCTTTACTTTTTTTCTATTTTTTCAGGTTTGTCAATGACCTTTGGGTTTTAGTACAGGTAACTTTTGAGATATGTGAGACATGGACTTTAACTATGGCCGTTTTTTTTTAAGACAAAGTCTGCAAACTAAGTATTTATTTTTTGTTTTTTAAGAATTTGTACTTTAATTTTGACAACGGTCCCTAAATTTCTTAAGACCGAAGATAAAGACGTGATAAAATGTTGCCACCTTCCTCTTCTCTTAGGGGATGGTCAATCTTTTTAAAACAATAAAATTACAGAGGACAATTTCTTGATTTAGCATCTTTTAATCATAATTATATATTTCAATTTTCTTCTTCGAATCCTAACAGTTATCTATAATTTCTAGTATTAGAACAAGTAAAACTGCAAACTGTCTAATAATAAGACTTGTGTAACTGAGCTGAGGCCTTTCAAATGCATTGGCATTTATACTCAGAGACACTCAGCAAATATACAAGTTGTATTATTTGACTGTTTTTGTTAGTTCTAAATTGTCTAATAAGACTTAACTCTTTAAAATGAACAATTTATTAGTCAATTTACAATACAATCGTATTGACTGTATGAAAAACAAACAAACTATAACTAATAATCAACATAACAAAAATTATAAGAATTTGATAAAACCTATGGTACCGGGACAGGCCGCGTTGAGGTGTAATACTGTAAGTTATAATATTAAGTCAAATTGTATTATGTTTGAATGTCATAAATAATTCACTCACACTGTAAAATTGTTTATTAATTAAATGTGATTTTAATTTTCGTTTGAAAATAATCAAATAAGGTTCGGTTTTTATGTTTTCAGGTAATTTTTTTATAATTTAACTACAGCTTCACAAGGGAGTTAATCATAAACCCGAAGCCTGTGATGATTATTTCTCAACAGATAACCTTGTATTATGAACATGAAAGTTAGCTCCAGATTCTAAATTACATTTAGTCAGACAAAGAACAACTGTTTTAAAAATGTACATACAAGGTAGTGTTAATATGTTGAGTGTTTTAAAAATGTCCCTACGAGGTTCTCGAAATCTAGCTTTAGATACAATTCGTACAGCTTTTTCTGCAGTATAAAAGGCGCATAAACCTCTGTTTAGAACATGCTCCCCATAAGATAAAATTCCTCTAACTCTTGTTTTATTTTTAGTTTTTAAAATTTAAACCTATTTCTTTAAAATGAAAACTTAATACTTGATGTCACAAAAGGTTTAGATTTGGACGAAACAAAACAAAATTCGTGTAAATATCCTTTTACATCCCATTTGCCATGATAGAAACTGCACTTTGCGAAAAAGGGCAACAGACTAAAGGTATGAAGTTAGAAACACGTTATGCAGCCCTCAAATTATTTTTTTTTAAAATGTTAAACCAATTATTTTACTATGATCTTAATATATTTTTTTAATTTAATTTAGCTGTTTTTGATCCAGAGCCCTTCTCTTAAGGATGTATACACGCATCAAATGCAAACACATAACCTACATCAAAGTTACATGTTTAACGTATAAATGACCTGACTGTCGGCGTATAAACGATTGTGCATTTGCTAAAGCTAGTGCTAAATGTTTACAGCGAAAGAAAGTCAATCCCGCTCGAATAGCTTGATGTAATGGAGACGATGGCTTGACGACCCAAAGTAAAATTTAACTCTCTGCAATAAAACCCCCTTCATTCCTGTGAGCTGTGTTCTGTTCGTAATGTAGAAAGTACTGTATGTCAAATATTTGACTTTTAGACCAAGTGCTTTGACTCCGACTGTTGTGTGGTATTGAATAAATGGTATATCGTGAATGTTTTACGTGTTATTCAATCGCCGTTTGATTTTAAAAGCTGAAGGGTTTCACAAATTCTAACATTTAAATCCCAACCGGACATACATTTTTGTCATCCATATCTCTCATTTATTTGAATTATATTATTCTAGCCCTGAAGTCAGTCGCGTTTCACAGTCATGTGCTATAAATCTGAATGTATTGTAAAATGAAGTTGAGATATTTATTTCCCAATCTCTTCCCAAAGCATATGGTAAAACGTCAAAAGATGAAAAGTAGGTAAACAAAGAAAAGTCGGTTGGTAGGTAAACTATTCAGTGGTTGGTCTTCGCATAGTAATAATTATTCTGCATTTATTAAGGTATAAAAAATCAAAATATAGTACATAGCTTTTCCAATATGGTTTCAAAGCAACATAATGTAGACTTTAAAAGGTTTGTCATAGGTTTGTCGTAGGTAATTATTGTTATTTCTTTGGAAAATTTTCTTAATAATGTAATCATATCCTTAGAAGTTTGTATGTGAGAGGCTTAGGATGGGACATACATTGTAACAGATAATTTTGATTTTCTGACATTGCAAAAGATCAAGTTTTCTAGTCAACGGAACCTAAAACTTTGGCTTTGAAATACTTCAGTGAATTTCTGTCAATAGTATTTTAAACATTCGTCGTTAAACTAAAAAGGAAAACATAAATTCGCACAGAATTTGTATGTTTATACTATACAAGCTATTTACTGAATCGTTTGAATTATTAGCGCCCAAACGTGGGAACTTGAAGCTTATATCTACTGATGACGGAACAACTGGTTAAATGGAATCAAGGTTTACGTCACATTATGATCAAAATTTGTAAGATTGAGTAGGTTCCGCCGACCTTTGTTATAAAATTATGTCATAATTGAATCAACTCAGGTCAATCCATCCGTGCAAACTAGACTTCAAAAACTGTACAGAATTTGAGGTTCAAAAGTCCAAAACCACACGAGATCGAAGAGAAGAAACCCCTCTCACAAGCGCGGTAAGTGTCGACCTCTGTATGAATATCGAGCAACCAAACATTGTTTTGTATTCAGACTAAATAAACCCACCTGCAAACCGATATGAGAATATACAGGGTGTTGCAAAGTACTATTCATCTACGTGCACCACCTCAACGCGCTCGGATGTATAATTTACGTTTTAACTATGCGTTTGTCGTTTCCTGAAGTCGACATCGACAAAAATCGCTAGAGCAGCGTGCAATTACTTGATGGATTAAAACTTGAGATTAATTTCAACTAGAAATTACATAATAGTCAAAATCAAGAACCAAAGGTGCTTTGATACTTTTGTTTCTTGATTGGCTAGCTTTTTCTGAAGCTTTCACGACATTTTGCACTGAAATTTCGATTAAAGGTTACGTTAAAGCTAAATGAAAAACATAGCCGATCTGTAGCCACTAGCCAAAATGCCCTTTTATAGGGCGTTAAAAATTGATTCATACTATAAAAACTGAATGTGTCATCCGATTTCAATGAAGCTTAGCATTATTTTTATCGTTCCTAACGCGTATACCAAATAATAAACTAAATCCAATCAGCTAGACCAAGATGGCGGCGAAAAGACGATTTTCGCAATCGTATATATATCAAATATAGCCATTTAACTTTGGTTGAGGGGTGTGAGGAAGAACAAAACAGCAAACCGGTTTGTTCTTCAAGGTTTCGTTCGATGTGAGATAGAAACGGATAGCTTTACTTTTTAAGGAAATAAGCAATGATGCTAACAGGTAATGTGAGAAGAGTCCTAACAAAGATTTAATTAAAACACGATTTTATCTTTTCTTCGGGAATAAACAGTTTTACTTGTAGATGACATTCTGGTGCCCCTTGAGTGGAATGCATTTACGAGTAAATAACTTTAAATACTTGTTCAATAACACTATATAACTTGCTAGAAGATAAAGTACGTTGTACATCCAACTTAATGAAGACGCAAAGAAGCCACTTCTATCACAGCAATGAATATCAGCTAGACTAAGTACGAGTAAGTATTGCAACCTTTACAGCGGTTCACAGACATCCGTCGTCAGAGAGTCCCAATTTAAGTTTTCGAGTGGTTGGCGTAAGTTTCAATTCTGTTTGGAGAGGACAAGTTCATAAGTTTAAAGGGTGAAAGAGAAACAACTTCACTTGAAAATCGGAAATAATTCGTCACAGCTTTCTACTAACCCTTCTATCATTTTCAATAATATTCACATACGAGTATCATGGCCTGTTTGTATTGTTTTTAATTTTTTGTTATAGGCTATTACGGCAAGTAGTATTGATCTACGTGGACTAATAAACCTAATGTAAATCAACAAATCAATGTGTTCTTAACAAATACCAGGTCGCCCAAAAGTCACTTTACCGAACAACTCTTTAATATTGTTGCGTTACTGGTGTTTTCTGAAAACACTTCTACATTATTATGTCTTTAGAACGGTTGGTTTTCAGCTGTACAGTTCACTGTTATGATACTTTGGGTGCGGGAGTTTGGTGTGAAAACCTACAACAGAAAAACGCATTTTTGTCTTAGAATATTTGGTGGAAACCGAACAAAAGTAATGAAGTTATGCTTGGTTATGAAAAGTGCATGGGAGGGAGGTATTTTGAACAGCTTAGGCTATATAGTAGCAAAAACATAAACACTCGTCCAACATAGTTGAAGATGTAAATAAAATAAATAGTTGAAACAATTGTGCAGACTTCCTTACTCTGTTACTCTCGGTAAGGCGACTTTTGGTACACCCTGTACCTATGAAAAAACTTTAAAGATCTCGATTAGCCTTCTCTTTGCTAATTGAAGTTCAACTCGAAACAAAAACGGTTAAGTGGTTTTGAAGATAAAAACTTATTGATGAAAACCCCAAACACAGGATGAATTTTGAACTAATTTCGAGAAAACAAATAACTATTTCGACCCTACAACTCTTTTCCGAGTTAAGGCAATACGTTTTACTCGTACTTATGAGTAATCTGGTTTAAAACCACCTGTATTTGGTTGTGGTCGTGGATAAAATAGGCTATGAGAGGAGATTACTGCAAAACACTTTGTTGCTGACGTTTAAACCTTGCATTCAGCACGACAGTGGCTTGCGTCAGCACACAGCAACAACTGCTGAGGCCTCAGCACGACATTAAATACACATCTGTAGCTATCAGCAACATTGTACTTTGTAATGACAAATAGTGTAATCTATGTAACAATAAGTACTAAGTTCATAACTGAACTGAAGTGCGTGATGTAGTTTGTCTTATGAAAGAACATTGTTGTGATAAAAAGTGGTGATATGAGGCAAGGATGTCAGACCACTATGGCTTATAACGCTTAGGATTAGGGTTTGTTAAAAGTTCGTCATATATTTGATATTAAATTAGGTTGTGAATTAGTCACGGAGCGGATTCGTGGCGGTTTGTTGACGAACCTCCGTAACTCATCACTCCGCTGGCGCGGTTTCGATCTCCGAAGTCACCAATAACAATTTGTACAGTGAGTACACGGTGACGCTAGGTAAAGGTCGAGGTTGAGTGGTAGAGAGGATTTCGTCGTCTTAACTTCGGCTCGTTAAAAAAGACAAATGTTATCTTATAAGATGTATAACATTTTACTTTTTCCACATTTGTTCATACTGCACTGATACTTTATAAAGTCGTCACTGTTTAAAGGTGCTGTTTAAATCAACTAATTCCACTATCTCAGTTTGAAATATTATTGCGAATGTTTTTAGTTTTGACGAAAAGAAGTACGAGTACTACATCCACACAAAGTAAAATGCTGAAGCCCCATAACAATAAACTGCCATAGATACAAATTTGTGGAAGTAAATTAAGAGGGAAATAGGAGAAAACACTACTCAGCCACGTAAAAATAAAATATATCTTATGTTAACACGCTGAGTTAGTTGAGTTTTATTAAGCCATCCATAAGAATATTCCCATAAGGATAACTATGGTTCACCTAAAATGAAAATGATTGGAGAGGAAAACATAAAAAAATGAGCCATAACTAACTGAACCATAACTGAACTAAAAAAAGTTAACTAAGGAGATATTAGTCCCGCCTAAAAAACTTTTCAAACCCCAGTAGACGAAATATGGATAATCAGGTTTTATTGATCGTAGTGTACTTAAATCTTACTTCCACTAAACATTACAACTACGCTTTAATATTTTCTTCTTCCTCCCCGCTCCCCTTTCCACGCTTATGTATACGTCTGAGAAATATCATGTACAACAATATGTATGATACGAGGATACCGATCCACTTATAACGACCATTATAAATATTCCACCCTTAGCCTAACAACGCACTCGATATCGATGCTGCTAAAGCGAACAAGCCCTAAATAAAGCATCGTTCAACATTATTTACATGTCAAAGCGATCCAGTATCGCTCTGTCAGCCAATCAAAATGCAATTTATATCTCAAGGAAATTATTTACCCTTTTCAACCACTATTAGAGTGTTTCGGATTTTTCGTCATTATTGTCAGCTGCAATTTATAAATACTTTTGTACTGTAATAGTTATTGTTTAGTAACACACTACTAATGATTTGAAGTATATAAGAGGTTACAATAGAAATTAATACTTGAGTAGATTTTACTTTCCTCGGATAAATCCTTCAAAAATGTGTTCTTCCTGTAGTCGATAACTTTTTAAACCTTTGACATAATTTACATAGTTTTAATCGTCACATGAACCTTTTGAAGGCGTTCAGAAACACTCTGTATATATTTCGTGGTTTATATCCAAGCAGAAGGAAGAAAATGGAGATGTTATAATCTTCCCATTGTTTCTAACAAAGAGTTTCATCGCGTATTCAAATCAACCTCTCTGAATAAATTCTCAACCGTCTTTAAAACTCTGGTGAAAATGATTCCGAGTTTTCTTAAACTTGGATGCATGAATCTTTGATAAGATGAGTAAAGATGTATTTTCAAGGCAATTTCATGAAATTATAGATATTGTATTTTACATTATTAAATTGTGCTATAAGGTTCACCTCTCAAATTAAACAAACTTATTCGAAACTACAGTTAACCCAACTTGATCGTTGGTTCTTAGAAACACCTTTGGCCTTTTGAGCAACTAAAGATAATTTTCCCAAACGAACGTTTCAAAGTAATTGAAGGAGTGAACCATGTACTGGAACTTTTTAACCAGCTCAAAGTTCCATTATGTCAAACCAAAACTTTGCATTACAAACTGTTGACGTTAATAAATAGATTTGTACAGAGTTTTCCAACAACGTTGAAACAATAATTACATCGAACACGAGTGAAACTGATAAAGGGTTTCAAGAAACTCTTAGCCTGCTCAGACCTCGATTGCCTACAGGATAAATTACCTTATGGGTGTATCTTGAGTCTGAGACTGAGCAATACTCACTTTGATTACTAAGGTTCTTGCTTTCAACGATGGGATCTCACTTGGCACGCACCTTATTCCCGCCATACCTAAATTAACTTTAGCTTAATTCACGTCAATACCGTCAAGCCGATGGCCCAACACTCATTTTATTTAAATTTAGATTATTGAGTTGGAAGTTGAATGATTAAAATAGAACATCGGAATTTAACTGTAAAAACTTGTTTTTTCGTTAAAGTCGCAATTTTAGAATTTAGGGAGAGTTTATCTTTGGTGATGGCTACGAAGCTGTAAAAGTTAGAGTTTATCGAGTTCGAGAATTTAACATGGGGACATTTTTTTATAGACGATCTATTTAAGGAACTTAATGTACTAAGGTGTTAAACATGTTCCTCTGGTATCATAGAGCAATGACCGTTTCAGCTGAAAACCAACATTTTAAGTTTCGTTTCAAAAAAATATTTGTTTCAAAACTTCATATGTTTTGTCTTATGAAGGAGTTAATTCAAAACTAACTTCATTAGGGTTAAAGTACAATTTTTAATGTTTATACACATATTTATATAAGTTTATTTTAAATGTTGTATTGATGCAGTAGTATCAATAGATCTATGCTCATAGGAAAAGAGGTTTTTTGCATTTAACTTCAAATTAACCAGTTTAAAATGTAGTTTACAGTTATAACGTTACAACAAACAAAAACTTGACCTCAAACGCCTCTTGACACAAAGAAAATGATATGTTCTAAAGCGAGGGATACTTTAGAACACTGCAACAGTACAGACCAGCTAAGTATTGAATCGAACAAACTATTTTGGACAACTTAAGAACAATATATTGTTCGTAAGTAATGACTTACTATTGTTTGAAAATTTGGTTGCATTTTTTTAATAACACCTTGTACAATAACCAGTACAAACCCATCAGCGACGTAAACTACAGGAAAATAAGCCCCATCCTAGTAAATCTAAGCACCAGGTACTTTGGTTTTAGTGCTTAAACTAACTTTATGAAATTCATAATGGATTTCGCAGAACTTGTGGCTGTGAACAGCAAGGGTTGTTACATCTAATTGGCTGTTCACATCCATACATTACACTGGGTAAGACTTATGTTTTGACTTAATTAAAAGGGTAAATGGTTGGTGTTTCGTATTTTACTTGTGAAACACGTGTAGAGCTGTGATTAAACTGTTTGCAAACTCAAATCTACGTCTCATAATCATTCATTTCATAGAGGTGGCCTTGACACTAACTTCTATTGTATAAGATTACTAAGATTACTTATATAAGTACTTGTCTTTAGATGTCAATGAAGATCATTTATTAGGTAGAACTAGTTTCCGATAAATAACTTCATCATTAGCTTTTTTTTATTCATTTTGAAAGAGCGGGTCCGTGGCGGGTTGAAATCGTGCGCGACTCCAAAACGTATTCCTCCGCTAGCGCGGGTCCAATCTCCGCAGTCACAACTTACATTTATAAAGTGATTATGCGGTAACGCTAGGTAAAGGTCGAGGTTGAGTGGTAGAGAGGACTTTGTAGTCCTAGCTTCGCCACCAATAAAGACGATTTTTATTTCATTTATACAGTAGGCTCCTAACGGGTTTAACTAGGTCCAAAGTATCCAAACTTAATAAATGCATAAACTATTTGTATATTTGATTCAATCGAGTCATAATTGAAGTATTAACTTAAGTAAATAAATAAAGATTATCGGTGATCAACTGACTAAACCACTGGCCTCCAGATCTTGAGGTTGCGGGTTCAAATCCCGCTCCAGGCGTGTGGACTTTGCACCAAGGTATACCCTCGCAGTTCACTCATCTGCTTGACTAGCTTAGCCTCACTTTTTATTTTATTTTAAATTTTACTGAAAAGAAAGGTTTGCTAACGTAAATAGATTTTAACCGAACATCACAATTGCAAATGTTGTAATAACCTTTAAAACGGTTTTTATGAACATCTGAGGTCATATTTTAGCTTTTGATATGCAATCAGCTGACGACAAACTGTTGATTACGTGCTGGTTACGTATTGATTATGTGATGATTGTGTCTGGATCTGATTACAACTGTTTTAACTAAACAATAGAGGAACACAACGCCTCAAGGAAATCATTAACTGGATAGGCTACAACACATGCTAGGCTACATGTTTATCTGTTTACGGATTTATAACACACTGTGTGCAAATCCATAAACTTGTTTTGTCTCTTTGCTCTAAAAACACCTGCTCTAAACACATGTATTGAAGGTACTTTTTAGACACATGTATTTATCCCTAGGGAGAAATAGATCATTTTAATGATCTTTCTGTGGCATAGACATAAGCTGGTTCAACGAGTTTGTTTTAATCGTTTTGAATTTTAACACTGACTTATAATAAATCAGTGTAACAGCTGTTTCTTCAAATTAACATAATTTAGACTGCTGAGGTCAAAACTATTTTTACCTTCAGTTTCTTTATAAAATTAAAACCTTTATTGATATTTATTTCTAACTATTATTTACATCATGACAAAAGTATCGTTCCACACTCGTCCCTAAAGTGTATTTTTGACCCTCGACCATTTAACGTTTTCGGCTGCGCTTCGGACGTTAATTTGCCCTCGTGTCAAAAAGTGTCACTTTAGGACCTAGTCGCGGATATTAATATGCTATTGTGCCTGTTTACTTGCTGTGGTTTCTAACGGTTTGCAAATTATACAAGACCTAATGATATTTTTATAGTATAAACAAACCAAATTCGATAGTGTGCCTAAAACTTTCCGTTCATTCTTTTATCTAAAGTACATTCGAACATACTGTTTTTACTCTCAGTCTCTCTCATACATTTTGGGAAATCTTAGTAAGAAGTTTTAATTGCAGTCTTAACGATAAGAGAGTTTCAAATTAAAACAGTATCATTGATATTCAAAATGCTAATAAACCAGTTAAAATGTTAAACCTTGTTGACTTTGAATGGCTAAGTACAATGGCTAAATGTATTTTAAAATTCTTCCCCCTAAATTTGTAACTTATCTTCTTATAACATTGTTACTAGTACAAATTGAGTACAGTTGTATTGTACAAAAGAAGTAAGTAACATTGCGCTCACTGTTGGTATACTATTACAACATAATGACTCAAGAAAATTGAGAATGAAAAATATTATTTTGATTCTGCAGTATATTACAGTGTGTATGCACTCAACTATAAGGAATAAGAAGGTGTAAATTTATTGACGTTGACGTGATTAAACTTTATCACTGAATCAAGTTATAGAAGCTCAACTAAATGTTAAATAATTGTTGAAAGTTTTTGTTGACGATGGTCGAAAGATAACCCTAGGGGCTAAAAGCTCTTTGAAGGAAATCTTTACTTCTCTGAGAATAAAAGTGCAATTTAGCATGACATTACATGTGTTGAAAACACAAATAGACGATTGTCCACATAATTTGTCTAAGCTAATTTACCTAACTGTGTCGGTAATTTGTTAGTTATACAGAAAATTTTCAAAAAGTAATTTTTAAACACCTTGTAAACTCGTATTTCAGTTTGATGGCTACTCCATACAAATAATCATAGCTAGTTTGATGCGCAACATTATAACCAAACATGTCAAACTCTAAGCTATTTCGTTGTAGTGTTGTTGAAATATTGACAGCATAACAATGGACTTCAACTTGCTGAACTAGTTGGTTTATTGACTAGTAGAGGCCAAGGTCATGATTTTACCTGATAAGGCCATCAAAGAGTGTTTAATATACCATTTGATACATTTGCTGTTAAGTTTTAGTTGAAAATGTGGATTGCCTTAAAATTATTTCAATATTGTTGTTGAAAAAACAGTGGTTTTGGCTATATTTTTTAGTAAATTGTAACGATTTCTAAAAAGGCAGAAATAGCTCTGTGACACAATTAATTGTTTAGGCAGAAATAACTGAAAAATGCCATTTACTTGTCATTGCCAGCACTTATAGCTGTGTGCATTTAGGTTACTTTTCACCCAAAGACGATATCACATTCAGATTCCGAAACGTTAGTTACTACTTAAACACTAACGTTAAAAAGTGTCCGCAATAATATTTAAAATCTTAAATTCTGTTTGCATTAACAATAATTTTTAAACACATGATTTTATAGTTGTGGTTGTGTATGGAAAATTTCAACGTCCATATTTTTTGGGATAGTTATATTTAGTACACATACAAAATTTGTCATGGTAAATGCGTCAATGGTGGAAGGTCTCGGGCAACCTCAGCCAACGGCTTCATCAGGAAAACTAGCTTCGGGCGTACTTGGCCAATACCTTTCTGTGTGTGACGTCACGTATATCCAAGCTTGACACAGCTGGCGGGGCTAGAGTCACACAACACTGCTAATTACAACGAGCTCTGTACACTGCAGTAATCAGACTCTGTACGTGACTATACCCACGTGACTTTACCCACGTGATCTTCTCCAGACTGTACCCAAGTAACATTACACGTGATCTTCTCCAGGTACACTTGGACATGTGTTCACTGTATGTGTGTGACGTCACGTATACCAAGCTTGACACAGCTGGCGGGGCTAGAGTCACACAGCACTGCTAATTACAACGAGCTCTGTACACTGCAGTAATTAGACCCTGTACGTGACTGTACCCACGTGACGTCACACGTAAACTTCGCTTGGTACACTTGGACATTCGCTGTATACTAGAACAATCAATGAACTGACATGCAATAAAAATTTGTTTTACAATAAACATTTCATCGTAACGGCTTTAAACTTGTTACTGTATATTCGAATTATTAACTGATGATTAGAATTATCGCCCCGTTTTGTTAACAAACCCCACTGTACGCGTTACTTTAGTTTATCAGTTACGACACATAACTTAGCAAGTTAACTTATACAGTTAAACATGAGCTATCAGTTGCAGCACCGTGTCAGAATCTAAGCTATCTTGTACAATTACTAGCGCCTGCACTTTTGAGTACGCAATGTACGCAGTACACCCGTGTAGTTCTTTCACCGCCGGCGCCGTATCGACTGCTGTCATCATGACACAAGAGACGTTCAAAGAGAATTGGTAAGTTCTTTTAGCTAAGTAAAGTTTACCTTCACTCATCACTGTGCTAGTCAGAGATCTATGGTTACAGACCACGTCTTGGAAGCTGACAATGTTTTTGTGAACAAGTAATGTTTGTCAAGAGTAATACAAGAACCCTCAATTTGAGTTGTTGCTAGCAATTCCCATTTGTCATGAATTTCCTTCTTGCCAGTTGCGTCTACTGACCCAAACTACTAAATCTTTAGTTTGTTTGTTAGTTTTCACTTAAACTACATCCACCAAAACAACGGCATATTTTAATGCTTTGTTAAGATTAACATATGTTTCCATATCAGTATATTTTTGACGTGATAAGTTTTGTTCTTAAGCCAAAGCATAAAATAAAATTTAAAGAAAGGAAAGACTTTGTTTGAAAGGGAAAAGTTTGACTGATTTGGTTTTGGGTCACAGAAATTTTAAATACTAACGGTTAGGTAAATTGATACCTGAAGGGCTTAAGCTACAGAATAACATAGAAAAAAAAAAATAAAAGGAAAAACTTTAATAATCACACGTAACAAAACAATATTTTATGAAAGTAGGACTTACATTTTTCGGCTCTAAAAATATCAAACACAAAAGCTCTGACACTTTTACGAGTAAAATATGGATTTGGTTCGCCCATTACACAGAGTTATTTAATAACTACAGTTATAGTTATACACTAGAACACAATATTTTGCCGACATTAAATATACTTAAAATATTTTATAACAGTCACAGATGTGATAAAGTTAAAGCAAAGCTCGTTAAAATTAGCTAAATTGAAGTCAAGGCGTCACAACTTGACGTAGTTGAAGAGTTATAAGCTGCTGTCTGATTGAAAATGGCGACAACTGTTGCACACTTTAATAAAAAGCGGACAACAGGTGTTTGTTGAAAAAGAATCCAGAGAGAGAATAAATATCCTTTGTCCTCTTCTCGGAACTGGGGTTTTCGTAAATACACGTGTAAATGTGTTTTCAGTTTTAACTGAGGAAGGATGTAAACCACAGGAGTACTTTAAATATTATTATGTTCATCCTTATAGTCAAGATTTAATATGTGACTTTTCAAACTTTTATAGTTCTGTTTATACTGTATATTGTCATACAAACTACATTGTACAAATAGTACATATGTACAAACAATATAACTACCGTTATGTCACATATCAACAGGAGAGCTCAAGTCATATGGAGTCAGCTCTTAAAATTTAAGGAATTTTATAAAATGCACTTGCGTCGATGTTGACATAAACGTTGATACAGTATAATAAGTCACCTTAAATACAGGGTTATTACAAATGATGTTCACAATTTCTAGTGTATATAAAATGTAGTTTTATATGTTATACAAAGAAACAAAATGGTTACATGTAAAGAAAAACTCAACAAGTTTCGTCACAAGTACTCATAGCTATACATTTTTGATACGGGTACCCCTTGTGCTACAACATATGTCAATCCTATAATCAAGCTCTTACCATGCGTTCAAGAGTGTCTTGATCCATTGTTTCGATGGCATTAGTAATCCGTTGCTGATCTCAGGTTTGCTAATGGTAATGGTGGTGTTACACCTACCTTTGATGTAACCCACAAGAAAAATAACAGGAATGTTATCCGAAGATATTGGAGGCTAGTTCAAGAGTACGTCATCATTCGGACCACCGCGCCCGATCCATGTCACAAGCACAAATGATGAGCATTAGTAGCATTTTTTACAAATGCGGCCATTTGTTTTAAAATTAAATGACTACTTGCAATTAGATTGATTACTAGGAGGATCTTTATTATATCTGGTTTTAAACATTGGTTGCACACATTATTAAAAAATTGGTTAATTTAATAATGCATCACACAACAAGCATTACTGTCCTCCAAATCAACCATTACACTTCAGGTACAATAATTGACTTTAAAAACAGCAGATACGCACCCAAACCAGTATTAATAAAACTTGGTGAGTTTTCCTTTCCAATGGTACCAGTTAAAGTGGTATAAAAGCAAACTTACCCATTAATAATTATAATCGAAATCAAGAACATCATTTGTAATAACCCTGTATAATGGGGTGAGGGCTGCAGTGAGTCTCTAAAAGGCGTATAAAAATATGGAAATTACATGTAATAGACAAAGGTTATTTTTAAACCTTTACAAGACCGTTTGTTCCAAGTTGAGGATAAGTATTAGACTCAAAGCCGAAAATAAGAGGATTCAAGTACGATCTGAACAAATGAGATTCTTCAAAGACCGGTACTAAAGTTCCTTTGAGGATAATTTCCGATTCCGTCAAAGTTTCCAGAGATGAAAATTTGTCATTTCTTCTGCCTCTGATTTTCAGTTTTACCACAAGAAGTAGCAACAGTCGGGTTGATTTTACAAATCTTTGTGACATAAATTTGCATACCTTCCGTTTATAGTATTTATAGTATGGTTAAGCTACGTATTTATATGTCCGGTTTTAGGATATATTCTGATAGAAACCAAAGTTGATTGACTGAAAGACTAAAACATATGTAAGGCAATACGATAAAATCTTCTTATCACATTTACTTTTAGAAATATTTGAGATTATAACATTCATTAGGTTGGTTTTCAATTTGTTTTGTACAACAATTAAAACACTTTTATACTGACCTCCTGTCATTATGAAGCATTTGTTTTTTTCGATTTACAATGCTAATTGATACTTTATACGAGTAAACTTAACCTACTTTCTCGTAGTAAACTTAACTTGTAATTCTGAGTAAAAAAGCACACAAACTTGAAAAGGTTCTGGGAAAGCGCGTGTGAGAGCACTTCAGGATCTTACTAGCCGATGACTAACCCAAAACAAAAGGTTTTGGGTTCAGCGTTTCTGTCACAATGGAGTATAACGGGAAAGCATCGTCACACACATTTTTGGGGGCATAAAGCAAAACAATTGAAAACGCCATTGTACTGCATTTTAATACAATGCCAATGCTTGGCAATAATTTGGTACTACTTTGAGATTATTTTATGCTATTATGATAACTATTCTTCAAATCTGACAAGAACAAATCCAAGCATTTAACTTAAAATACAAAGAAAGTAAACTGAATAAAACTTACCCTAACAGTAACTAAATCAAGCTCAGTTCACTCAAAAGACCGCGTCCATTTATCTACAATGAATCACGTTTTAGGCTACCATTTTGAACGGAAGCATCGTAAAATGTTTTATGGTTCAATAAATCTATGTTTTCATACCTTTTCAAATAAGGGGTCACATGGTCGGGGGGGTAAATAAATATTTCAAAGGGTCATTCTTTACTACCTCATTTTGGGGTGGTAGGCAAACCCCATAATATTCCAAAAGTCCAATAAAATTGCCACTTTTACCAGCCTGAGGAGAAGAGGCAAACACTTTCCCGCGAAGATTTCGATGATCAACATTCAAAGCCATTTCCATAACATTATCTAGACTGATGAAGTTGATGCAAGGTAAATTATTCAAGCTAAGCCGAATCGATTAGTTGATCAACGCTGATACATTTTACCGGAAACTTCAATAATATTATTGTTACGTGTTAACACTTTAAGTGACCATTTCCTTGTGGTAAGAATAGTGTTTAGTTTTACACCTGAAGTTATGGGTATGTACAAACGTATTTATTCGTAAATTACATACCTTTTCAACCTAGAAGTCTTTTCACTTGTATTTCAAATTGTTGTAGCTATTTTTAGGAATTACAAAACGCATACTTTGAAAGAAGCGCATAGTATTGCTGAGCTAGCTGGCATGCCTGTTTTTCGTCAAACATTTTGAAACGACTGAACGGATTTTCAGTTTTAAGTGTCTTGATGGATAGCATGGAATTAAATGTTTATTTTGAGTGCTATGCAAATTGAACAAAATATGCTGGTTTTAATCATTACTCTGTTGGTGAACTTTTTTGTGGTCACACTCTTTTAGTGAAAACGACCACCTAAAAGAGTACTATATTCCAATTATTATTCGTTTACAAAAATATATTTACAAAAGAACATGTGTACAACATTTTATAAAAATCGGACAAAAAAGCGACCAATAGAGGGTTCACACAAATACACATATATGTATTAAAGTTTACACATATAATTATGTATTAAGGTTTTGAGAATATGTTAGACACGTGTTTTGGGGTCAGGATCGGTGCTTATTTCTTAGTTCCGGGTGTGTGCCTCACGTTGCTCAGGGCAGAAATATCTCAAGTTTTCTAAGTAAATTCGCTAATATTTATAACTCGCCGTAGTTGCCATAGTGATCAAATAACGACAGTTGTAAACGAGGAAAGAGACAAATTATTTGTTTAACGCAGACTGAACGAAGAAGTAATCATTTTGAAAAGCGAGCTGACAAAGTAATTTAGCTGCAAACAAGTTATAATCAGTCTAAGATTAAACTTTGTAATTATATTTCACTGATTAGGTAAACAGGTTTGCCATTTTGAAGTAAATAAACTTTTAATTGGTTGTATTCGGTAACAAAAGATACTTCGCACCTTTGTGTGCACCTCGGCGAAGGTGTTTTATAAAACTGCAATAATCTAAAGTCATTATTTTAGGCGTCCCAATTTTTTTTTCTAATTAACAGCTAGTTTAATTTACACTTAATTTTGTTAATCATCAAACTTCGTGTTAAATCAGTTTTATTTGGTGGTGTGAGTTGACATACTTGTTTATCGTGCTGACAAAACATTATCATTCCAAAAAATACATAATAATACGAAATTAGATTTAAAGGTGTTGAAATATTATTGCAGACGTTTTTCTGACAAGAAAGTCAGGTATCTAGAATCAAATTGCGTCTTCAGATAAAAGATAACCTAACCCATAATAGAAAACATCAGGAAATAAGCTAGCCTAAAATTATTCAACGTAAGCTATCCAGCCACACCCCACCAACCAACACGAGTTTTCTCTTTCGTTGTTTATGTTGTTTAGCCTATTTGGTTTTGATTCCTTGACGTAACTAGCTTAGAGGATAATATAACTTGCACAAAAACCAATGAATTTAACAAACAGTTACAGCAGCTAAGCACGGTCAGTGACATCTGTCCACTGACTGGCTGGCTAGTTGGTAGTAGTGGACGACAAATCACAAACGTGTATCACACTGACCAACTGTAACAAATAACACAAAATGTCTGTCTTCACACAGCTTAGAGAGGAAGTAATTATTTAGAGTTTTGATAAATGATTCAGTTTCTCTTAACAAAGGAGTTAACATGACTAACGAGAATTTAAAAAGTTCCCTACGTGGGGAAGGACGATAACTGATTATAGGCCTGAGCGGAACGTCAGTGTTTATGAACTTTGGGTTTTAGGGTGTAGGGTTCGTATTCACTAAACAACAATAGAACACCTCCCAATAATATTTAAACCTCAGAAATGTTACTGTCGTCAACAATAACCTTCAAGCAAAAAACTAAATTTAATGAGATAATGATACGAAAACGGCTGAAATGTTAATTACTGTTACTTTTATGTCTTAAGCGTTATCACTCCAATTTTGAAAAGAAAATTGTATAGTAAAATGTGTTTAGAACTATAATAATGCATATAGTTGCAGTTCTGCCTCAAAAATTGAATTTCACGTATTTAATGTTTTTTTCTAATAGGGCTTTGGATTGTTTTTGGAAAAAGTTTATTCATTCGTGAGGATAATGAAAGACCAAACCCGCCTCTATGGGATAGAGGTAACACGCTTTTGTATTTCAATCAACTGCAATTAAACTATTGGTACACGGTTCCAGTTTCACAGTATGCCGAGTTAACGCAGTCAGTCCATTGATATTCTAAATGTAAATCGAGCAGTTTAAATGCAAAATCCCGTTGACTTTGGCAGGTTCAGAAACAGTGGTTAAAAGCTTTTAAAAGAGAGGTTTCATGTCTTTCAGCATTTATTGACATTTCCTTTTATACTAAGTGAACTTTTTCGTTGTACAGAGTACATGAGAGTATGAACCGTTATCGAGCAATATAATTTAGAATATTTAATTGAATGAAATTCCTACAAACACTTCCACATGTGTCAAATGATTCGATAACATCATTTCTATCGTTTGGGGCGTGAAGGTTAATATATATATTATGGTGCTAGGTACTAAGGTTTTACCTGACCTTTGTTTAAAGAATAGGTTTAATGTTTGTGCTATGTTCTACACGCGGTGAAAAGAGGAATGCACTGAATGCACCTTTGCCAAAGGTTTAGTTTTTAATAATACCTTTTCCTGGTTTGGGTAATTCCCTTTCATAACTTTTTAACAAGCTCTGAACTACTTTTAATTGGAATCAACGTCTGATTTCCTTGATCAATTATAAAGTTACATTTATGCATTTCCACAGTAACACTTGTTAAGGTTCTTGAAGTGTTGGTTTTGCCGCAATGTCCTGAACACAAACTAAGCTAATCAAGTATTTAACGTCGTTTTGTTTTGTCAAATTAAAAGGTTTTAGTTATATTTTCTAAGTTGTACTTTCAGTGAAATAAACACGAATAATTTTAACATTCCAGTATGCTCTTTTTGTCTTTCCAGGACCAGCTACTTGTTTTACTTTCATTTACGAATATTTCTCTTCAAACTAGTTGTGGTGACGGATATATTTAGTACAACAAAACTGTACCTGAATTCGCCAACAAGTGAACTGGAGTGGTTTGTGTTGGGTTTGTGCAATGAAGCTGTTTTATGCAGATGTATTGAATATATTGGCCTCGGTGTTTGAAGTGCAAATGATGTGGTTCCGTTGTTTAGCATATTATTGGTGTTTGTCTTGGCTTGACAAGTTAATTTCACTTGTACCTTGTCGCCGCACAACAGTACTTTGGAGCTGTTCAAACACCAAATTGAAAATATGCCAAAATTGATCTCAGATTTTGTAGTGATGTAGATAAAAAATAGACTATAAGTCGCATTGGGCTATGCAAGTGTGAGTATTTATTTATTTAAATTTGTATAAACGCTAAAATTCTAATTTATTACTAAAGAAATTTGAAGAGAAAATGTTTGGGTCGAACCGGGACTTGAACCCGGGTCCCCGCTTGCCGGGCGATAATGCTGACCACTACACCATCCGGCCCAACTATTTATGCCTACAAATTTAGAGAAGTACTTAAATCTGAATTTGTATTCGAAACATGTGACTGTCAAATATTGAGTATTTAAACTCAATTCAGTATTTCAATAGAATAATAATTTCAGTGGATTCATAATTAATTAATACAATAATTTCAATTTAATAAAACATAATAGTATTTCAATTTTCTTTTAGGTAGGCCTATAACAAACGACAACAAAATACGTTCAAAATAATAATTGTATATCAATTAAATTGAAACTTTACATTAAATTTAAAAAGAAGAAACGGACTTTTCTTGCCATTTCTGGAGAAAACTACTTTTAACGTTTCGGGCAGTTAAAACTCAACCCGTCTTCAGAGGAATACAATAATTTTAGGGACTACATTTAATTAATATCTCAACCTAAGATCTAACCTTAGACTTTACCAAACAATACTTTACACATCAACTCATATTCTGATATGAGTGCCAATGGTTCAGTGTTATCTAATTTATTAGTGTTTTTCATGAACACGGAAGCTAGAAACACGAGCTCATACAAAAACTCTTGTCTTTTCTAGGTTGTGTTTTAAATTGTTTCTAAAGTATCAAACCGCTTTTAAACTGTATACTTTTACGTGGTTTTGTTTATACTAACAAACTCAGATTCATCTAAGCAATTTAAAAAATATACTACTAACCTGACAAAATATAGCAATTTAACAAATAATTATATAAATGCAACTTCATAACCTCAATCCTCTAAGACTCGATCTTTGAGACAAGGAAGTTCCTCAAAGCAGATTAACTGTCGACCATTGGACGAAATCTTCGTTTGTGAGACAAGAACCTTTCACAGTCCGCTGTATAATCCTCTTACATTCACCCTTTGAAGGCTCAAAAAATTATTAATGAACCGATCAAAAATTAATTAGTGATGGTCTACTTCACAGCAGGGATATCTATGCGGTCTCATGAAAGTGAATGTAGTTAGTTATAGGTTTGACTTAATTGAATTTATTATTTGATGGTCTAAAGCCCACGGTATTATCACAAAACTTTGTAAGATTTGAATTTACCACATTTGATATCGTAAAGATTGTAACATTATAAATATTTTCTACGTCTCTCCAATACCTGTTACAATGAAGCCACATTTTTTTAGTTATAAGACACATTTTTAAATAATGTTCTTACTAAAAGTACGGTACAAACAATATAATTCATGAACGTTGTCTCACCTAAGTAGATTAATGGTTGTCTGATAAATCGTCACTTTTATCTTTTTCAAACTATCTCTTCACTTAATTTAAGTTTGAATTAACTTGCCAAAAAGCCAGTAGCTCCATTTCGTGCTAGACCAGCTTGCATGCACTACAACTCTACTTTTAAGTTTTCGTCCCTCATCAACCTTTTCGACCTTTGACTTTTGTATGTATTTTGTTTTATTTCCCATTGAACTAATTATCAATTAATAAAACATATTATTGCGGTAAATAACATATTTCATCACAAGGGCCTAAAATGACACTTTTTGAAACGAGTTCAAGTTAACGTCCGGGGCGCAGCCGAAACATAAAATGACCGAGGGTCAAAAAGACACTTTCCGACCGGATGATGAACGATATTTACTGTCATGATGATAATAATAATGAGAAATAAATGGCAATACATAATTTAATATTATAAAGAATTAATTAAGTAAACGTTGTTTTAACTCAGCAGTCTGAATTATAATGTTTTGAAGAAACAGCTGTTACACTAATTTACGTCAGTGTTAAATTTCAAAACGATCAAAACAAACTCGTTGAACCAGTTGATGTCCATGCCACAAAAGAAGAAAAACATCATCAAAACAATACTTTATTTACCAGGGTGTTATAAGTGAAACTTTAGCACTGTCAATACATGTGTCCAAAGCAGCTGTTTTCAGAGCAGAATGACAAAAATATATTTTCGCCGCGCTCTTGGTCTGGTCGATTGGATGTTTAGTTCACATATTAGAGACGGTGCCGTAGGATCGTATATACTAAGTTTTTTTTAAATCGGATCATGAATACAATTTTTACACATAATCCCCATTTATGAGGGGAAACGCCTCCAAAAGGGCATTTTCAGTGATTATAACCGGTCAGAAAAAACTTGATTTAGGAAGGAACACCCCCCAAAGGGTAATTCAGGTGCACCCTTATAGAAAATTCGCTAAGGGCTTCGATGACGTTTTTCGCTACGCATAGGTTATGTTTTTAGTTTCATAATATACCCTATTTAAAACCGGAATCAAAGATTATCAACCAAAGAACCCCCCGAGCTGGTAGTGCGTTGATAACACGTACACCTTGCGCTGGTGGTGAAACATGGTGCAACGATCACGTTAATGACTCATGTAGCACGTGTTCCTCCTATATACGTTACCGCTATCTGCGTGTAACACATTGGGAGATATGTGTGAGCGAGTGCTTTTCAGAAACAACCAATCTGTTGTAATACAGTAGTTTACCAATTGTCATTCGTATGGTGGAGGCAATGTGCATGGTGACATTTGTAACTGTGCATTCATTAGGACATTGTAGATAGAAAAATGCATGAGATTATTATAATAACCCTACTTCAAGAGATCAGAATTTTCAAACGGGCCATTTTTTAAATATGAATTGTGACACGTTAAAATTGCTTTCAGTTGTTTTACATAACGTTTTATACAAGATATTATTATGACAAATCTAATGGTTTAGGCGTAACGTACCTTCAAAGGTCTAAACTTCCGGTTATGATAATTTTACTTGGCTATAAAAAGCTACAAAGCCTAAAGTCACATAGTATCTAGGGTTTCCATTACAGGCCAAATATGCATGTCGAAAACGAAAAGCCACCATTTTGAACAATAGTATTCTGTTTTAAAAGTCTATACTCTTTTTGTCTTCTTTTATTGTGCGTTAGAAAACTTAGAATAAGGTAACACTCCCTCATCCCCTTTGTTATTCCATTTTATTGTTTACGAGGTCCCAAAAAAGCACTCTGTATAGGCTGTAAACTAGAAGAGCTTACCCAAGGGAAGCTATTGAGAAGAAGGCAGTGGAAAGTATTGTACAAGACATGGCACTTAAAAAGAAAGGTTGGTATTAGTGAAATACTAAGCGACAACAAACCTCAATAGGTTGGCCTCATCCACAATGGCGTCCGTTTAAAGATTGGGAGCCATTTCCGTTTGGGTCAACCTTTTGAAGTTAGGTTTCTCTACTAACTAAGGTATTTAATCCAAGCGTAATCTAGTCCCTTTCAACAACTTTGTTTCTAAACCTCGGTCGGAAGTCGACGAAACTATGTGGAAGAGACTGGATTGAGTTTGGTATCAAAATAAAGTAAGGGAACAATTCCACAAAGAGGTTTACTTTGAAGGAAATTACAGTGATTCTTAGTTTTAAGATGCACTTTTCAAATGGCTTCGATGGAGTAGACCAAAATTGAGGTTCTGTTTGCGGCCATGTACTAACTTGACTAAGAACAGCCTTTTTGTTGATGTGTCACAAGACCAGTCTTAATTAAGATTTTCTTATGCCTCCTTGTGGACCGTTCCTTTAGGTGACTTCTAATTACAACGTATCATATACTATTGTTCATTTGCTATAGTAATGACGTACACAATTTTAAAAACAAACATTTCAAAGTCAAATTCCAGTTTGATTCCATTTGACTTTGAAATGTTCAAATGGCCGCCATTTTGAAATTTCATAATTTAGATCAAGAATTTGTTTAGAAAATGTTATTAGGAAAACAACAAAGGTTTATACCAAGTTTCACAAAAATATCTCAAAGGGGTTTTAATTATTAATTATTTTCAAAACTTTACTTACTCTTACAACAAGTTACTGGATATTTTCGACTTACTTTTGTATGTAGAATCAGGCTCTCCATAGCGTGCTACACATTTTCGTGACACTCTATATCATTAATTGTTAAAAATGTATCAATATTTGTCTTAACTTTTCAAACACACTATACTATACTAGTTATAGATAGGCAGATCAATGTATAACACATAATTTCAAGACTCAACCCCTCATTTATTCGCTTGCAGGAGCTATTAAGTTACGGAAATTAACTATTAAGTTCGCGTGTACAGCGAGGGTATATACGAGTAGTTAATTGCATACGCTTTAACTCACATTGTTAACCATCCTTCTATGTGTGTGATTGTTCAAAATACGTATGGAATTCTCGTATAATCATTCTACGTACAATCATTATAAATCTCCTGAAAACCACTTTGCGGTGAAGAAACCCTCTTCTCGAGGTTAAAGACAGGGAAATGGTTTCATTATGTACTATAAAAGCTCTAAAAATACAAAGATGTTAGGGTATGAGTTTAGTGTCTCTTAGAACATCTATCGTGATCTGAATGCTGTAAATTGACTTGGGTGGATACAATAATTCTCAAATTCTTCATGAAACTTTGTTATAGGAGCTATATCAGTTCAAGGGTGTGATAACGTTAGCTTAATTCTGCTAAAAACTACTGGAAACCTCTTGTATAATTATCTCTAATTGAAAGGGTACGTGTTCATTATAACTATTAATCAACTGTTTTAATCATTTTCAAACAAAAATCATTCTTGGAATGTTTAGATTTTTCCTAGTTTTTTTATTACATAAATGTACCTGGTGTTTCCGTGTTTACTATAAAGTAAATGAAAAACCTAGCTAGAACCGAATGGTTGCATCAATGATGCTTTTATTATGGTAAAAAACGACAAAATTAAACAAAGAGGTTTGAACTCAACGTGTATTTTAAAAAATATAATACAATTGTACTCATCTGAACACTAAAGCATTTTACTCATCTTATGAACTATATTAATTTTAATAAACGTCTAAGTCTAGCTATCAAAACTATTTACAGCTATTTAAAACCTAGCCTACCTATTTAAATATTTACTGTAATGTATTCACTCAAAAAGCGTATCCTTCTCTTTATCCCGAGTACCTGAGCAAGACCTTCGATGGGAACAAAACTATCACCAAATTGGCCCACCATTGTGTGACTTGCTGACTTATTCAGAATACGTACTTGCCCTTGAAACTTGAACTTGTCCATACTTGTTGGTTGGCCTAGAGGTGGTGGCTTTAGTCGTCGGTCTGGTCGTTGTCGTAGTTCTCATAGTGGTTGTAGTAGGTTTCGGTGTGGTAGTGGTGGTTGAAACAGTCGTGGAAGGGGTTCGAGTCGTAGTTGATGAAGCTAAGGTTGGGGCTGAAGTCGACCTTGTCGTTGGAGCTATTGTTGTTGGGGCTACTGTTGTTGGAGGTGTTGTGGTTGGAGGTGTTGTAGGTGCCGCGGTTGTTGGAGGAGGTGGAGTGGTAGTGAAGGATTCGCTGTGTGAAGGTGAAGAAGTGGTGGATTCTTCAACCTCGTCACTTGGGCTCGTCTCGGATGAAAGTCTACTTTTGTCAGAAGCAACATTTGCATCATAACTAATACTCGTAGATTGGCCAGCTGACGTACTTGCAGATGCACCTAGTTCTGAGTTTGAACTTCCTTCGCTCACTTCCAATGCAGTAGATGTAGACGTTGTTGTAGGTGAACTACTTCCACTCGCTTCTACTGTAGTAGGTGTAGACGTTGTTATTGGTGGACTGCCACCACTCACCTCTGCTGTTGAAGATGTTGCTGTTGCTGAGCTACCTCCACTCACTTCTGCTGCAGTAGATGTAGACGTTGTTGTAGGTGAACTACTTCCACTCACTTCTACTGTAGCAGGTGTAGACGTTGTTGTAGGAGAACTGCCCCCACTCACCTCTGTTGTAGACGAAGATGCTGTTGCTAAGTTACTTTTTTCACTCACTTCTATTGTAGCAGATGTAGTAGTTGCTGAACTGCCTGTACCTACTTCTTCTGTAGCTGATGTAGAAGATGCTGTTGATGGACTGCCTTCACTCACTTCTACTGCAGCTGATGTAGCTGTTGCTGAACTTCCTGCGCCTGTTTCTTCTGTAGCTGATGTAGAAGATGCTGAAGATGCTGTTGATTGACTGCCTTCACTCACTTCTACTGCAGCAGATGTAGCTGTTGCTGAACTTCCTGCGCCTGTTTCTTCTGTAGCTGATGTAGAAGACGCTGAAGATACTGGTGGTGGACTGCTTTCACTCACTTCTACTGTAGCAGGTGTAGTAGTTGCTGAACTGCCTGCAACTGATGTAGAGGATGCTGAAGATGCTGTTGAGGAACTGCCGTCCCCCACTTCTACTGTAGCAGATGTAGCTGTTGCTGAACTGCCTGAATCTAATTCTTCTGTAGCTGATGTAGAGGATGCTGAAGATGCTGTTGATGAACTGTCGCCCACTTCTACTGCAGCAGATGTAGCTGTTGCTGAACTTCCTGCGCCTGTTTCTTCTGTAGCTGATGTAGAAGACGCTGAAGATACTGGTGGTGGACTGCTTTCACTCACTTCTACTGTAGCAGGTGTAGTAGTTGCTGAACTGCCTGCACCTAATTCTTCTGTAACTGATGTAGAGGATGCTGAAGATGCTGTTGATGAACTGCCGTCGCCCACTTCTACTGTAGCAGATGTAGCTGTTGCTGAACTGCCTGAACCTACTTCTTCTGTAGCTGATGTAGAGGATGCTGAAGATGCTGTTGATGAACTTCCGTCACTCACTTCTACTGTAGCAGATGTAGCCGTTGCTGAACTGCCTGCACCTAGTTCTTCTCTACCTGATGTAGATGATGCTGTTGGTGGATTGTCTTCACTTACTTCTACTATATCAGATGTAGAAGATTCAGCTATCTCATCCTGTCCTCTTACTTCGGTTTTTGTCGATGTGGAAGTCTCTGATGATTCACCTGCATTGGTTGTGGCACTCGCTTCGGTTGTTGCAGATATAGAAGATTCAGTCGTTTCACCCTTCTCACTAACTGTAGTCGTTGTATCTACAATCATTTCAGGTGGGTTTTCACTCTTTTCGTTTGATGCAGGTGTAGAGTATTCACTAGCTTCGCTTTCTCCTCTAGTCTCTGATGTAGCAGATGTGGATGATTCGGTTGATTCACTTACCCCTTCGGTTTTAACGGAAATATTGTCCGTTTCACTTGCTTCACTAACGTTTGAAACAGCAGATTTAGAATCGCTTCTAGCCTTACTTTCTTTT